>OY720442.1:117111977-117396236 GCA_963082915.1 Dolichopus griseipennis | reverse complement strand
AGAATGAAAATTCATCTCAATTATTACAATATTCATTAACAAAAATACACATACATACATATATATTACATTAGCACAAACAAATATACTTTCTATTAAAATGTTATCCATTTTAAATACTTAAAGCTACTAGATATATGTATGTATATATATTTTTCATAAAAAATGCTTTCACCAAAAAGTGTATAATTTTAACTTTGTATCTATTTTAAATATTTTAAAAATATTTACTTTATACAAACAATAATTGGTGTACAAGTATTGTGTTATATTACAACAAAAACAAAATACATTGTATATAAAAACAAAACAGACATCAAAATAAGAACAAACGACTATTCGGAAAACATATATACAAACACATACATATAAGTATTTTTAAAACATCTATCAAATTAAGATGTTATAATAATATAAACATTTTTTTTTTTGAAAAGCATGACATTCAATAAGGTGACTATGGATATGGTATTAGGTGTATATGATATGTAATCGTTATATATACACCATATATTACTTCATTAAAATGTATAAAATTGATTTTATCATTCACCTTCTATATACCTACTAATATTAAAATATACATACAACAATATCCTTAAAGACAACATGTTTGTTGTTGTTATTTTTCTAAATTTTCTGTTTTTTTTTTTTTTTTTTGAATTTTTAGTACTTAAAATGTCTCTTGAAATAAAATGAAGGCAACACTTATCAAGATCAGTGACGTAATGAATAAATGTGTTGTTGTTTGTTTTTTTTGTCGAATTAAATACTTGTACTTATTTTTTGTTCCCCAAAATCTATTTAATACAAATTTATAACTGTTTTTTAAGCCTATTTGGGAACTCAATTAAAAAATATCAAATTTGATTAACTGATAACATCATTCTATGAACACCATATTATTCACCTCCACCATCACCACCACCATAAAATTATTCCAAAATTTTCATTCTAATACAAGGAAGTACATAGAAAATAGACATATATATATATATATATATATATTCATACGAATATTATTTATATTAAATCAATAAATAAAACATTACTATTTTAATATTCAATACTTGTACACATTTGCATATCAAAAACATATAAATATACAATAAGTTAAATTTTATATATTTAAAATACATGTATTTAAATGTATGTTTAATGATTTTATAAATATATATATATATATATATATATATATATATGTACGTGTTAACAAGATAAAATATTTATTAAGGTTAAATTTTGTTTATATATTCTGTTGGTGCTATTGTTGTTGTTGTTGTTGTTGTTGTATTTTGTTGCTTAACTTAAGAGAGAAAGAAATTAAAAAGCTAAAAACTGCTCCAAGGCATTTTTGATATTAATCTTTTAATTTGTTATACAATATATCATATTGTTATATGTATAATATATTGTTATTGTTATTGTTATTATTATTGTTATTGTTATTATTGTATGTTGACGGATGACTTTGATAATTGGATAAGAAAATAAAAAAAAAAGTTTAACCCCTTATCTTCTATTTCCGGGGGGGTTTTTTTGTTTAAACAATCATATCTCTATTCTCTATAATTCTCTGTGTTTAACATTCGCTTATTGTATTCTATTTTATTTTTTTATATTCAAATTTCGTTATTCTATACATTTTATCTATCACTCTATTTTATTTTTCAGCTATATTTCCATCTCTTTTCTTCATTCATTGAAAATGAAATTCGTTTCAATTTAAAATGAATATATAAACTCATAAATTAAGGATTCTATGATGTGACATATTCTTGTCCTTGACTATTAAGTAATTTTTTTTTTATTCTATTCTATATATGTTTTTTGTTGTTATTTTGTTGTTTTTTTTTTTTTGGAAACATGTTTTAACAAATAGGAAAATAAGCATCATCAGTAATTGTATATACATAGTAGTAGTGGTAACAGTTTAGCAATAGTAGCAACAATATTTTATTTTAAAAATATACAAAATTTATATAGCAACATTACAATATAATAAAACGAGGAAGAGTGTAGTAGAGTAGACTGTGTCAACTCTGAGATACCCGTTATGACCGTAACATATACATTATATCATCCGGTTAATTACTTTTGGCAAAATTTCAAACATTCAGCTTTATTAGGTGTAGAGTAATGCTCATATAAAAGAAGGAGTTGTATGGCAGCAACTCGAATCCTTTGCAGTAGACCAACCAAATTTTGCAGTAACTTTGGCCATTACACTAAACCATTTTTTGAAAAAATTTCAGATACCCAGCTTCATCAGGTGTAGTGTAAAGCTCATATAAAAGAAGGAGTTGTATGGCAGCTACTCGAACCCTCTGCAGTAGACCAACCAAATTTTGCAGTAACTTTGGCCATTATACTAAACTACTTTTGGCAAAATTTCAGACACGCAGCTTCCATAGGTATAGAGTAATGCTCATATAAAATTAGAAGTTGTATGGCAGGTACTCGAACCCGTGGACCAAAATGGCTGAATTTCAAACTCGATTCCGTTTTTTGCATAAAAACGAATTTGTGAAAATTTCATAATCCTAGCTCCTTTACTTTTTGATTTATCGTGATGACGGACGGACAGACGGACGGACGGACGGACGGACGGACGGACAGACATACATAGCTAAATCAATTTATTTTTCGATTCTGATCCGATCCATACACTTGAGTCTATATCTACCCCCCCCTCCTTCTCTGCGTCACAAACGTAATGGCAAATTTATTATACCCTTGGACTATATAGTCATACGGGTATAAAAATCATTTGTACTGTTATACTGTTATACAACTACTTAGTTTATATACAATAAAACAATATTGACAACAAAATAACTTTTTTTTTAACTTTGTTTTTGAAAACATTTTTTAACCCATTTGTTGTTGTTGTATTTGAAGGTATTCTGTACTCGGGTGTATTAAAATATTTATATAATATTATATAAAACATTGTTTTATATTTCATTATATTATAATGTAATTTGGTATACATGTAATACAGGAAGCATTTTTGTATAAAATTCTTATATATAATCATTTTTAATATTGAATAAAAAGAGAAGATAACAAATAAACATATAATTATGTATATTTGTTCCATTTAATTCAAATTATAATTTAAATTCAACACAAGACAAATAACAAAAAAAATATATACATACATACATATATATATATATATATAATACATACATGTATATAATATATAATTTGAAACTAGGAAATAAGAAAAATTTATAAAAGGAAGGCACAAAATGAAAATATTTTAGAAATAGATGTGAAAATATAGAATTTACTTTGTTTGTTATATCGATGTATATAAACAATGTATATCAAAATTGAGTGAACATATTGGATTTTATTTTTGACTCATAATTCAAAGAAATTTTTTATAATAGGTCCCGTTTTAATAAAATTAAATTCAAAAGTAATAATAGTAGGTACATACGTTAAGAAACTCCAAAATTTTGTTGATTACCTAGTACAAAATCAACTAAAATGTCATGTGATCACAAAACTTATAATTTAACTTTTTATAAACTTATAATATAATTATTTTATTTATATTTATAATTTTTTTATTAATACATGTTTTTTCAATTTATAAGCCATCTTTAACTAAAAATAAAAATTACTTAATTTGTATTTTTTTGAGAATTGAGGAAAGAAAAAAACGAGAGTTTGGAAAACAAGTTTTAAATAATCAATACAAAAATCGAAAATTCATGGACAAACGACGTAATTTTGTGGTGACTTTCAGAAAATCCAGTAGTGAGCTAATTTTCATTGACTGATAAATTTTTGATAAATTTATGGGAAATGAGGAAAAATAAATTAATCAACGGCTGGGCTGGATGGCAAAGTGGTTGAGGGACGACCTTTCATGCGAAAGGTCCGGGTTCGAATCCTAGTAAAAGTAAAAAAACTTTTCTAGTTTTCGACTCGACTGCTGAGACCGACCATTTGCCATTGGGTTCAAATTAATGGCACAATCAATAAATAATAATTATATATATAACTCACAGATATAGAATACCATACAAAATATTAAAATATAAACAAAAATAGATTTGTATGTATTGAAAATGTAAAACGTTTCTACATGTTTTAAGGCCTAGTGCTATCTCATGTTTAAATTGTATGGGGAATTAATTAAGATCAATTCTAATAATACGAATATAATATGACCCCCTGTTCCTACATATACCTATGGTAAAGACGGGCTTATTAGCCTAACAGTTGAACAGTTACGGCTTAACAAAAAAAAAGCAAAATCGGAAAAAATCTACTTAATTTCTCAATTTTTCAAAATCTACATTTTATGAGCTTACTATTAAAATCTGGAAGATCAAATTATGAAGATTTAATTTTTTTTTAAGTTAATAATAACAATTTTCTTTTTACGTTTCGCGCAAATGCACGTAAAAAACGTTAAATCCATAATATATTATTTTTTGGAATTTCAAATAGTTTTAAATCGAATTTAAATCGCGTTCTTTCCAATTCGCATAAAAAGGGAATTAGGTGTATTTATAACATTAATTGGGATGTAATAATTGTTTTACCTCTCTTCTTGTGAAATTCAAATTATACTCAAAATTTATGTTCTCAAAAATTTGAATCAAATATAATAATATAACTGTGACCTAATTTGTGACACTTCTACTGTCAGTGTGACAATTTGAACTTTTTCATAATTTTATTAACTTTATACTTTAACGGGCTTTATTATTTAAAAATATAAATGAAGTCAAGCTTAATTTCAAAAATTAATCAAATTTTGGAAAGTACATCAATCAGCACAAAATATTTTGATACTCACAATTTACTAATTGACTATACATTTTGTTCGAAACTTCACTTGGTACAGTACACCCATTTTTATACCCGTATGACTATATAGCCAAAGGGTATAATAAATTTGCCATTACGTTTGTAACGCAGAGAAGGAGGGGGGGTAGATATAGACTCAAGTGTATGGATCGGATCAGAATCGAAAAATAAATCGATTTAGCGATGTATGTCCGTCCGTCCGTCCGTCCGTCTGTCCGTCCGTCCGTCCGTCCGTCCGTCCGTCCGTCCGTCCGCACGATAACTCAAAAACTAAAGGAGCTAGAATCTTGAAATTGTCGCAAATTCGTTTTTTTTTAATAGCCGTCATCGCTATTTAAATCCAGCCATTTTGGTCCATGGGTTCGGGTAGCTGCCATACAACTCCTTTTTTTATATGGGTATTACTCTGTAGCTATTATAGCTGCGTGTCTGAAATTTTGCCAAAAGTAGTTTAGTTTAATGGCCAAAGAGTCTGCAAAATTTGGTTGATCTAGTGGAGTGGGTTCGAGTAGCTGCCATACAACTTCTTATTTTTTATGAGCATTACTCTCCACCTAATTAAGCTGGGTGTCTGAAATTTTGCCAAAAATAGTTTAGTGTAATGGCCAAAGTTACAGGAAAATTTGGTTGGTCTACTGCAGAGGGTTCGAGTAGCTGCCATACAACTCCTTCTTTTATATGAGTATTCCACTACACTTAATAAAGTTGTATGTTTGAAATTTTGACAAAAGTAATTAATCGGATGATATAATGTATATGATACGGTCATACGGGTATCCCAGAGTTGACACAGTCTACTCTACTACACTCTTCCTCGTTTTAAACTCAATCCACTTTATATACCTACTATGTACCTAAATATGTACCTAAATATTAAAAGTATTTTGTATACACGTAATATAATTTAACTTGAAAAGTAAATAATAAAAGGTATTATAATTTAACGAAAATAATCGTTATATTATGTACATAACATGTATGCTTGCGTATGTTTATCAACATATTATATTATTATCAACATGATTAAAATAAAAATTTTGGGAAGATTCTTTTTTAGTTGAATTAATTTACTTTAATAGCATGAATACTTAAAATTATTGTCTAAGGTAAAGATATAAGAAAATGGGAAAATAGGAAAATTGATGCTAAAAATAAAAAGATGTTTTAATATTAAGGTTAAAAATTCTTATCTGGCAAAGTATCAATTTTTTTTTTTTTGAGTTTCTGAAGGCAAAAATTAGTCTTAAAAAAATTTCCATAGAATTTAGTAAATAATAATAATAAAAATTATATTAAAAATTAATTGGATACAAAATAATATGATAATAATCTTAATTGATCTAAATATAAAATAAGTAATTTGTTAGATACCATTTAGACCCTGAACATAAATATAAAATTCCAAATCATAAAATGAGTTCAATATTAAAATAAAGTTATACTTTGTAGAACTTATTTTATAAAATTGTATTTTTCAGATATCAATATCATATAAATATTCCTAGGGTCTGTAAATATTACCTTCATTATAAACATATCCAAGATGAATTCGTAGAAATGTCAACAATAGCTTTTCAATTAAAATTAGATATCGAAATATTATTAAAAATAAATTTTATTATATTTTTAGTAAAAGAAATTCCATGGGATTTTACTGACTCCTGTTTTATGTTTTATCGTATCAGTAAGTTCTGACATAAACCTTATAGATGTAGTACAAGTTATAGAAACTTTCAGGAAACTTAATCGTAATTAGGAATTTAATAAGACCCTTGGTTAGTGCCTAAACGTTTATTAATCAAAACTGCTTTTAAAATAGAAAAGTCCCCGGAGGTTTTAATTTATTCTACCGAATTTTCTTACTAGATTTTTACTAATATCAGCTTTTAGTTTTTGCTTATTTGATTGTTTGTTGATTTTTAATTCATTCAAATGTATGGCTACGTATTACCTAAAGTAAAATATTAAATAAAATTTATTCACAAAAAAAAAAAAAAAGGAAAGATTGCAAAAATAAATGATAAATTTCCCTAGAAACAAATATTCAAGATTAAAATAAATTTTCTAGGAAATACCCAATCTAATTTATGTTAATCAAATATTTTCTTATTTATTTAAATATAAAAAAAAGTTATTTTAAATATTAACCTTGACAGTACTACTGCTATTAGTTAAATAAAAAATTGTACATAAACGTGTGGTATACCAAACAGGAAGCTCATAAAATGAAAATCATATTTAATTTGTTATTTGTTTATATTTGAATTAATTTCTCATTTATTTATATTTTCTTTATATCTAATATTAGCATATTTTTATATAATAGAAATTGTTACATTTAGGTTTAAAGGCTTTAAACGTTTCTTATCAATTAATTATAATTCGTCCTATCGACTAGCAAAATATTAAAAAAAATAATATAATCGACCTAAAAGTATGCAATTTTTCAATATTTGACCAGTGGCGTAGTGGAAAATAAGCCGCCTTTATATTCATAATCTTATACAATAACTTAAAACGAATAATCAACAGCTTAGTGAATATAATGATTAGAGAAACCAAAGCCTAGTTCTAGACTTGGTGAATGCCCTATACTCCTTAAAGAAGTGGAAAAGAAAAAAAATAAGTATGCAACAAATAAGCAGCGTACTGGGTACGGCCAATATACCTCATACGTTGATGCATTGAATTCTTCCTAAATAAGAAAGCCGGTTTATTAATATTATAAATATTATACGTCAGCGATGTGCAGAATACATAAGTTAATCGCCGTATGTTTTGTTTAAGTCAGTATTTAAATATTTAAAAAAGAATTTATCGCAATTTAAAATTCTTTTGTAATTTTAAATAATTAAATTATGATTGATTCCATCTCAAGCTGCTCTAATGTTATATTTAATTACAGTAAAGTGTTCAATTCCAGTTGGTGCCCCTTTTTCAGCAGAATATATTTTTCTAATACTTTAAAAGGTTCAGTAAAGTACCTTCTAGCTTTTATTTGATAGAATTAAAGCAAAACAATGCCATTTATTCAACATATAGTCAGCTCGTAAGCTAAATTGTATTCGGATTATCCAAACCTTAATATGCCATACTAGAAAAATTTGAATTTTTTATCCATGAAAACCCACAAAGTATTTCTGTGTTACTTCAATTGTAAGAAGGCTATTGAAGTGAGAAGGTAAATTACTTAATTATAATTTTTTAAACAAAATGCGAATTATACTATATATATAAAAATACATTCTATATTATTATATATCGACTGTACTACTCACAGTGCTTAATATTTAATTGAAAAAACAAAATTTTGTAAAAATAAAGAAAATCAAATATTCAAATTAAAATTAAATAGCAGAATATGAGCAAATTTGTGCATTTTGGTTTTTTTATACCCAACACCTAAAATAGATACTGGAGTAAACTATTTTTGTGACTGTGTTTTTTGTAATTAACAAAAGGAGGCAAGCTAGAAATATGAAAATGTATTGATCGTCACCTCCTAATTGACTTAGTGATATCTATCGACTGTACGTCCTGTACTATATTGATGAAATGTTTAATGTAGGATACTAATGATCAGGGAAGCGAAAAATCGGAATACATGTTCGAATTCTGGAAGCTTTAAGATATGCTGGTGACATAAGGGTACACAAACATATCTGCAAAATCAATAACAATAAAACAATTAAATTTTTGGTAAAAGGCCTAAGACTCCGGCAGAATTTAAGTTGTTGTTTCGGTACTTTTCACACCCCTCAAGAATTAAAAGCATATCTTCAAAATTATTTAAGACGGAAACCTTAGAGTCGGTACAAGTAAGACTTCATTTCCATTGTGTCCCTGAATTTTGAGGTCAATTGAAATGCTGGTGAAAGAGTGTTCTTTTCTGTTTCCTTTATGCTTCTATAATTTGAGAAAAATTAGAGGAGTTGTATGAAAAGCTGCATTACTTAGTTGGCTTCTTCGACTAACTGTTTTCAGGTGTAGGGTATTACTAACTCGTACTTACTGTTGTTTCATTACTTGTTTTAATTAAATGTATTTATACAAAATGTTTTTATACAAATACATATGCACATAAATTACCATTTTAAATAATTCAGATTTTCAGTAAAGTTGATTTTTTTTTTTTTTATTAAAAATATTTTAAAAATTTGCATATAATTAAAAAAATCTAAAGAATTCAATTTTTTAAATATATAAAATTCAAAATTTCAATGTTAAAATAAGCATGTTTTAATAAAATTAAAAACAAAAAACGTGGACATTTTTACAAGGAAGTTTTATTAAATATTCAGTTATTTTAATATTGGCCATATAAGGAAGTTTTGAATAAATTTGATGAATAAATGAATTGAATTAAGCTCATATTAATAAAATTACACTATTATACAGGAAATTTAAATATTTGTTTAGTGTAATAATAATGATTTTAGATTTCTATAATTTATATTTAACACGTCAACTAATAAATAGGAATTTAAATTCTGATTTTTTTTTATTTTGTATACTTAATTTTTAATAAGAATAAGTATTAAATTTGGATTTAAATAGTGGCAAAGGTCAAGGTACTACTATATATGATATATAGAGCTTGAATACTTAAGACCTTCAATCATTACAAAAGAACCATGTTTAATTTACATTTTAAAACTGTTTTAAAGGTGAACTTCCATTTAAATTTTTTTTGTATTAAAATGCATTTAAAATTGATTAGTTTTTGCACGATAGCCTATAACTCTAATAGCGGCATAGGAGATTAACTAAAAATGCAGAGAAAATAAAATATTTAAGGGTGGTTACAAAAGTGAGTTGAAAAAATTTTTATAAATTCTTTCAAAATGTTCATTTTTAACAATTTCCTACCTGTTTCAAGGTAACTTTATAGTTGTAGATACTTGTTAGTTATTCAAGTGTCTAAGGTGTTACATTTCTGAGCTAAGTTCCATATAATTATCTAATTTCTGAGCTCCTTATAATTATCTAAAACGCAACGGATCAATTCTTTATAACCGCAAAAAAAAATAGGCTTAAGTATAGTTATTTAAATATTTCGATAAATTTTAAGAAGAGTACGAGTTTACTCAACCTCAATATAAAATTGAATTAAAGTACTCAAAAAACTTAAGAGTTCCTGTCTTAAACATCTCCATCTTAAACCTTGGAGAATCATTATAGATATTTCACTGAAGTTTTCGAGAAGAATATGTTTGACAAAAGGAAGACAACTTAAATAATAAAAATGTTGAAAAGCAAATTAATTAACGTCCGTAAAACTCGTTTTTGAAGGCTTTAGAAGCGTTTTAAAGCAATTCTAGCTTTAATTCGTAACCATACTAAAATTTCACAAAAAAACAAAATTTTTCATACCCTTTGTCTTTCAAAACACGATAGCTGAAAAGGAACGAGCTGAAACATTTTCAAATTCACCAAGAGTTTTTTAGAATATTGTGTAATATTCCAAATAGTTGTAGTGGTGTATGTTTTTGATTCAAACGGAACTATAGCTTTGGGTAACTATCATACAGATTTGTTAAGTTGAGGTTAGTCTAAGAAAAACTAAGTGTAGTTGTTATGGAGATTGCTCGAATTAAAGCACATATATTTAAAACTTAAAAGGTTGAGAGTTAAAACTTGTAATCAATAATATAAGCCAACCCGATTAGTGAAGCTTTAAAATATTTGGTTAACACTTTTTGTCTGCTAAAATTCTATTTTATCTTAGATAATTATAATTAGAACGGACCCAATATTATGTGATTTGTACTTAGACCAAATTCTACAGATATTTTATATAACGGTAAAACCTTTTTTTTAATAATGCATCTCTTAACAATTGAATAACGATTTATTTAATATTATTTTATTTTTTACAAAATTTAATAAATAATTTTTTTTCGGTTCAGTTGTCAAGGCAACAGACGGTTTTAATTTGTTTTAAGAAATTATTTTCAGAGAAAAAAAACATACCTGTTCGAAGACAATATAAAATTCAGAATGCGATTACCTTTAAGTATTTGCCTTGAACCATATTCTGAATAAATTAATTAGAAAAGATTGTGGAATAAATTATCCCGGTAAAAATTATTATTTTGAAAAAATCCTTCTTAGCATTACGCAGCTAATTTTGATGACAAAACAATAACCCTAATACATTCAATTATTTTCCATTATAACCAAATATTAATTTTTCAATTTTCCAAAGATGTTTTCAATTTACCAAAAAGTAGGGATTTTTTTTTCTCAAGAAGGTTAAATTTCCACGATTAAGACAACCAAGGTAAATGTTAAAATTTATTGCCCTTTTTTTGTTTTTTTAAATTTTTTCTGACCTTGTAAACAATTTAGGATGAAAAAATAATTTTTATTTTCTTTTTAATAACAACGACATTTTGTCCACAAGATTTTATTTTGAATCTTTAAATCCTCTAACAAATATTTGTGTAAATCTGTTTGTTTTTGGAAAAATAAATAAAACAATATCAGATCAATAACCCATTCCTCAATATATCTTTAAAACTGTCGAAAATAAATAGTAAAATTGGAAATTTGTATTTTATATTGTCTATATTTCAATTCAAATATTTGATTTAATATTTACATAGATTTATAAGATCGTAAAATCCTAAACACACACAAAATCGAAAAGGGAGGACTAATAGAATACCTTTAAAAAATAATATCAGAAAATTTTAGAAAAATAAAATAGGATTCAGTAGGGACATTCCTTTCGAAAGATTAGGGTTGGAATTAACTAAAACAGCTGATAGTGTGTTTTAATATTATATTCGGGATCGGCGCAAAATCCCCAATATTTGAATCTCCCCAAGGAAGAAATCCAATAAAAACAAATACCCTAAGCAAAAATTCAAAATCCGCAAGTATTAAATCTCCGCTACGATCAAATTCGTAAAGCTAGAATCCCTAAAGCCAAAATCCTCAAAATCTAAATTCCGTTACCCTTAATAAGATGTCTATATATTTAAGTAGACAGTGGTATTCTACATTAGGAAAGATTTTTTTAGATCTTTCTTATTCGGGGTTTTGACTTTGCGAATTTTGGTTTTGACTTTTGGGAGACTTAGGGGATTTAGGAATATTGGGATTTCGTGATTTAACCCTTGGCGATATTGTATTTAGAGATTTAATCTTGGAGGATGTTGTATCCAACTTTTAATAACTCCTAGTAATTGCTTTGACTTTGGGAAATTCGGATTTGAGAAATTTGGGATTTTACCCTTGGGGATTTTACATTTATAGATTTCATCTTGGAAGATGTCGTATCCATCTGTAGATATTATTTTGATTACTTTACAGAGAGCATACATTAGCGATTTTAAAACTAATCTGTCTAATCCAAGAAATAGAATACCAATTGCATTTTCTCTGAATTCAATTAAAACTAAATTTGGTCTGCAGTACATAGGTATTCAGCATAGGTAAGAGTTTGATTATTTAAATATCAGCCAATGATGTAAGAAATTAAAAATCAAAAAATATTTTTGAAAGATACACGTATAATTGAAAATATCCCAGATCCATGCATTGGATTTTCAGAAGAATTTTTGATGAACCAGGGAATCTTCTACTAAATTCCAACCATACTAGAGGGTTTCGTAAAATATTTGACGAACCTCAAAAATAGATACTTTTAGAGATAATCTACAAATGCATATACTTTTGAATAACAGGGTAGGCCTTTCTAAATTTATCAAACACCGTTCTCTGATTTTTAGACGGAATTCTTGAACTTATAAAAATCTTATAACAGTCAAGGGGTAGGGTTAAAATTTGAAAATTGTTTTTCTTAGAGTGACAACCTATTTACAAATTCTTTTTATATTTTGATTTGATTGATTCATTCTTCCATTTGAATTTATTCAATTCATCTTCAATTTACCTAGAATCTATCAATCAAAAGTTGTACAAAATTCTCAAGAATATTTTATACCTAGATACCATACTATTATTAAAAAAAAAAATTTTAAAAAAAGACCAACTGATATTGATATTTTATTTAAAGTTTTACATTTAATATCGATAAGAATTCAATTTAATTTTCTTAGAAAAGCGAAACTCAGAAAGTTTTCCCCTTTTTCCAGGAAAATAAATATAAAAGAAAATCGATTTGAATAAAATGAAAAATACATATATAAACATTAGTAATTAATTTGAAAAGTTTATATTGCCAAACTTGTTTTTTTTTTTAAACACAATTACTAGTTTTTTGTATGATGATTTTATAATATGTCTGAAAATTTGATGAAGCTTCTAAGGAAGAATACATATTGAAGTTTTTTAATACAATAATTGTAATTGAATAATCAGAATTACATGGGTTCCAATTTAACTAATTGATATCATATTATTCTTGAGAACTTACTGATTCTTGCACTTAGACTAGGAGAAGTAAATTATGAATTTATTAAAAGCTGTAGATTTGCATCCTCAATTTTAAATACTACTTAATGTCCCTTTGTGCATCCCTTTAAAAATAAATATATCACAAGTTGCACACTTAATCCTAATTCCCTAATCATATCCCCAATTTCAAAGCCAAATCTCGATCCTAAAAACTGAACGATGCATTATGTATTTGATGTTCACCCAAGTTTGCTTTTAAAAAGGGAGGTTGTTTAAGTTGTTTAAAGTCCAACACTACCCAGATGAAACCTGTGCAATAATTCTATAATTCTATAATTCTATATTTCGGTGCTTTCCATCAACCTTCTGATTTACCTCTAAAATGATAATCTGCCAAGCTATATACCAAATAAAATGATCACATGATCTGATCTTAGCCAAATAAGCGTGATTAAGTGGGTTTGATGAATCTATAATTCAGTTGTCATAATTACTCACCAGCTGTAATTAGAAGAAAAAGAATACTAATTAGTTACAAATTTCTCAAAAAAAAAGTTAAACTATAAAGTATTAATATATTTCAAAATTTTTAATGGGCTGCACTGTTAACGCTTACTTATACACAAGGTTCCATGATGGTATAATCACAAATATTAGAAATAAGAATTTTGTTGAGGTTGTTTGTAAAGTTTTACTGAAGTCATTCATATGTGGGAAACTAAATTGTATCTTAGTTTCATCAAAATTTTTAACACCAGCAGACTTTAAAACCCATGATTTATGTAAGATTTGTCAAGATATAAACATTGCAATGACTTAAATCCTATTGGACATATCTGATTAGAATGAGTCAATATTAAGAATTAATCTCAGTCTTAAAAGCTTAACGTAAATCTAAGAAGAAGCTTAAAGTTTGAACACAAAACAGATGGTTACTCGTATCAGGATTACACAAGGATTAAGACACATGGATTTCAATGTGTTCGATTATATATGATTTAAATGATTGGAAACTGAGCACAAATTCAAGTGTATATAGTCGTTTGTTTTCTTGGATCAAGTTTGATATATTCAAGAAGACATAAGGGGTAACGAGCTATAAGTCTACGAACCTTAAAGCTAGACCACAAAAACGATGGTTCCTCGTTCAAGGATAACACAAGGATTATGACAAATAGATTTCAATGGTTCGATTATATTTGATTCAAATTATTGGAAACTGAGCACAAATTTAAGTATATTTACTCATGTGCCTCCTTGAATCATGTTTGATACATTCAAGAAGACTTAAGGGGTAACGAACGAATAAATTCAATAAATGGAATTAAAGATTCGGATAACAGCTGAAATCTTCTGAAAAATACCAATGATTTCATCGATCTGTATCACAATTAAAAGTATTATTAATAATTTTATAAGAAATCCTGGGCAATCAATGTGTACATTAAAATAAATTACTTTTAAATTTAAGTGATTGAAAATCTCCAACTTCTACAAAAGCATTTTTGATAATATTATATCCTACTATTTCCGTTTCCGTTTATTTTTTTTTCGAGAAGTCCCTTTAAAATATCTTCAAAATTTTTTAAAGCAAATAATGAAAAAAAGGTATTAAAAAAATATAATAAAAAGTATAAAAGCAAAAATTAAATAAAAAAATTCAATAAAAAATGAATTAAATAAAAACCAAAATAAGAAAAAAAAAAAAACATTTTCTTCAATGAGTTTTCTTTTTATACTTATAAGGACCATCTTAGTTTTTCCATTTTTCCAGGTTTATTCATATGCTTTTATGGTCGAAATAAAGACGAATTTTAAGAAATTGAAAATTATTTTTTTAAAAAAATTAGAGCTGAAGAAAATTGAAGAAAAATCGTGAAAATATGTGAAAACACAAAAAGAAGCAAAATGAAAAGGTCTTCAAAGAACAGTGAACCGCGAGATTTTTTTTCGTTCTTGTTTTGGTTTTTTTTTTTAATAAAATAATGACTAACTTTACACCTTTTTTATCGGCCCTTCACTTTTATTTTTCCACTGTTTTGAGTGCACGGTTGAATCACTATTCATAAGAAGATTTTTTCGTTTCGGAAAATAACGATTTTCTTATTTTATGCTTCCGGTTGGTGCAAAAAATAGGGAAAAAAAATTAAATTAATTTTCCAATTTTAGAAAGAAATAAAGAATATTAAAATTTTAGAAAAAATTCACTAAAAATACACCGAATAAATATTGATACTTTTTTGGGATGGATAAACGGAATGTACAGTTATTAAAGTGTTAAAAAAAGGGATAAGATTTAAAAAAGATACTTTTAAAGCTGTCAATACTGATTTGATAACTTATAAATTATTTAATATCGTCACCTCAACAAAAAGTCATTAAAAAAATTGAAGACTGAATGAATTATGAGCTTTAGGATGTTATGTGAGTGAAGAAATCAAGTAATAAAAAGAGTTGAACCATAAAACGATTTATCCAATAAGCCACTGCACATAATACTTCTGGTAAAATCTTGGTGTTTTTATCGTATTTGTTAAAGTAGGAAATGTACAACGTACTAACATATATACAACGTATTTTTACTTTTAGTGTTTTGTACCCGGCCTGTTTTAAGAGTCAGGACTTGCTTTTCGTCGATCCATTCTAACTACCCAAAGTGTGAACTATGTTTTCCTTGTCAATCCTTTTAAATAGTTTTTTATTCACACCTACTGGATACCACTATTGCTGGGTATACCTTTTCTGGTTTTATCTTCTTCTTTTGTTGCCAATCCACCGCTTGATGTCGACGGGTTAATTTTAAGTTAAGGTCTCTACAATGTTGGCCTATTCCATTACATTTTTCGCTGTATGAATTAAGTCTACAATTGTGTGTAAACCAAGTCCACTACCTATATTTCTCAGTTTTGATAGTTGCTGTCTGCCTTCCCTAGTCTTACTTCTACTTTACCTTCCACAATAAGCCGGTTTTCGTTCCTAAGGCCATTAAATCCCAGATAGGCTACTTTTAATTACTAAAAGTAATTCTCACAGCTTCTGTAGATCTTCCATTTTGGATACGTGATCTGTCCAAGATATCATTAACAGACGTGTTTTTCATAGGTATTTTCAGTATCCAGGCCTCTACACCGTACAGCAGAAATGAAAACGAAATATGTAAATTCGGTGGGGGGCTCTTAATAATTTTTTTTTAATCAACAATATTAGGTGAAGGTGATAAAGTTTTATTATTAAAAAACACACTGAACAAAATTTAATAAACATGATTCGGATTAACCTGGGTATTTTTAATAGAATCAATTTTGGTATTCAGCCAAATACTTTTAATTGCATTAAATTAGTGTTGTCAGGTGTGCATGAAAGTTAATAAAAGAGTCTAACGTATAAAGATGTCCTTAAAATTTAATATCATCATTATATAATAAACCTCATTTAAATTAAAGTTTTTATAATTATTCTCCTGAAAATATTTTTTAATTTTAAAAGTATTTTAATGGTTATTTTAAATAATTCTCTAAGGTGCATTATTAAATTTATTAAAAAAGAGTTGATTTGCATTATTAAACTTAAAAAGGTTTATTTAAAACATAATGTAAGTTTATTAAATTATCCAAATGAATGAAGCTATTACTTTGCAAAAGTATATGATTGGCTATGCAAGGAAAGAATTTGAGGGAAAACAAAAAAATTTAGTAAATTTCAGAAGGGGGTTATAGCGAATTTCTATCAGAGGAAAGCATATACGAGTAATAGAGGTGGAATCATGTACCATATTTCAAAAGTCATCACAATTAATTATTTACAGTAACCAGAACTAGTGAAGAATTTTCATGATCCAAAGATTCTCTATGGTGTTGAATTGGAATAGTAAACCTTAAGGAAATAATTTATTAATTCACTACAATAAAGTAGCTGCCAACACTTACCCATGTTTCAACACATACTAATACAATCATTTATAGGCAATTTATACATAAGTTCACTTGATAGTATAGTCACTTATTTTAGAAATATGAATTTTCTCGAGGTAGTTTAGTAAAGTTTGAATAAAGTCACCCATATGAGGTTATACCTATTGAGTTTAGCTCCGTAGTTATTACTTTATGCCAGGTGCTATTCGGCCGACCACATCTTGTGGAGCCTTCTCCGAGGACAAATTCCATCCGAGGATTGTTCTAGCTATGTATCTTTGGAGTTTTCGCATCGTGGCTCCTTTTGACTTCCAACTATTTTCCCTTATTAGTTAGCAACCAATAGGGCTCTCCAATTAAGTCCCATAAATCTCTGTGTTCTTCCAAGTTTTTCAACACGTTTAATACTATCGAAAAGACTTGTCTATGAATACTATATATAGTGATATTGTCCATTCTTTATACTGTTCTAGATACTATTAAGCGGATTGTATTGCTCAGCTGAACTTCTTTGAGGACGAACGCCAGTTTTTTCTGACCATGTCTTTGTGTTTATTTCTCCATTTCGTCCTTGAATTATAATTGCTATGATTTTGAATTTTGCTTTAATGGGTCTTATAAAGCGGGGAAAACTAAAACATTTGAATGCCTTCGTAACACCAAATATATCTCGCAATCTATTTGAATAATAATTTGCATAAAATTCAAATAACACTTTAAAAAATCATCCTTTAAAAATTACGCAGCTTACTTTCTTAAAATTAATATTTGACATTTTCTAATAGCTTTTTTCACATAAGTTTTTTTTTAATTATCGCCCTTTTCTATTTCTATGTTTACTTGGTGTTTTTAATAATAATAATTTTAAATTCACCTTTTTATCACTATGATCTAAGTATGTATATACAAATATCATTGTATATTATGGAACATTATTAATTCTAATCATGTTCTAAATATAAATACAAAACAAAATGCAATATATTGCATATTCTTGTCGAACACAATTTCTACTAATTACATAAAATCGCCTTCTAAAATACAAGTACTTACGTACAATTTTTTAAAAAATAGTGTGTATGGCTTTAAAACAAAAATTTATTGTGCAATTAACTTGGGGGTAATTTTTCTATTTTTGTTGTGTTTTTTTTGTTTTTTTTTTTATGTGTATACATATTAATTTTGCTTTCATGATTAGCATCCATTAAAATTGCTTGTATATTTATTCTTTTGTTTTTAAGTTTTTCCACTTTGTTTTGCTGCAAGTGCAAAAAAAAAACAAAAAACAGAACAAAAAAACAAAAAAAAAACTGTAAAGAACATGAGCAGTTCGAATAAAAGAAATAATTTTCAGAAAAACCTTAAGACTTTATGAGAATTTTTATAAGAACTTTTTTTTTTCACTTTTATTTTATTGTGAATTGCACCATGCATAATTAACTGCAGGTATTGTTTTTTTTTTTGTATTTCTATTTTTTTAGAAATTCTACAACACAAAATTTTTGTAGAAATAATAAAATGAAAAAACTTGTAAACTTTATTTTTTTAATTTAATTTTTTAAAGAAGTACAAGAAAGAACATAACACTTATTGGAAATTAAAATTAGCATATTACAGTGTTAATAGAAAGCAATTATATTCAGAAACATTTATATATATAGATTTCATTTAAAAGATGAAATAAAACAGTTTTTATGATTTTATTCCATAAAATAATGACAGTTCCTGAGACGTGTTTTTTTTAATTAACATTTTTGTAAACAAAGTTTTTGATTTATATGATAATTTTTAATCTATTGTTACATTTCACAGATGATCTTCATAATTTTTTATATAAAGGCATTTGTTAAATAAAAATTTATTTGGAGGTGTCTGGGTTGTGCAACACTAGTATTATCCACTAAGGAAAAAAAAAAAAGAATACTGTTGTTGACATGTAATCATTTTTGAATGCATTGGCAAATCAATGACATTTAAATGTCTTAAGTAACATAGTAAGTGCTACCTGGTATGTACGTAATAGTGACATTAGATTTACAAATTCCCAAAGTTATAGATGAAATAAGTAGATATGCCATAAAGCATAAAGCTCGTCTAGAAGGGCATATAAATATTGAAACTGCTCAGTTAAAAAATAACCATATTATTACAGGAATGCTTAAAAGAAAAAGACCTTTAGATAATATAGTATAAAGTACAGATTTCCTAAGGGAAAGTACATAAAACCTATACTCAAACCAAAGATAGCAAAAAATTAATCACTTCGACTAGTTTTAATAAGGGAAGGATGTGGTTTAGTCGGTAAGAATCTGGCATGCACTTCTGCTACGGGGCAGTTTATATTTTTCGAAGATTCCCACCTGTCCACGTAAAATAAAAAAAAAATAAAAAAAAATTTATATTTCATTTATTGTTTTTGTAAAACTTTAAAGGCGGGAAAAAATTTTTTTCGGATTTCAAATATATTCAATAACAATTAACTTTAAATTATAGGTGAAGCTTTTACATACACATTTTTAAATTTAACTTTCATTACAAAATTATTAAAATTTCATATCTATAGCTATCATACATTATAATGACTTATCAACAGAAAATTCCGCTAAAAAATAAAAAGGAGGAGAACATAGAACATGATTTCTTTAAATTTATAAAAGAACGTTTATATATATAAATACTACAACATATTGTACATGAAATAAGAAGAATCAATTTTAATTTATTAGATGCATAATATTTTAAAAAACTTTCTTTGCTATAGCTTTAGATATTTTATAAGACTGTTAAAAATAGCTACAAAAAAGTGCATATTAGTGCAATGTTAAGTACACTTAATTTATACCAGCATTTTAAACTTTCTCCTTTTCGCAATAAAATCTCATACAATTTAAATCATTTAATATATATAGATAAAATTATCTGAACGATAACTTTAATACAATATACATATATATATATAATTTTGATACCAACATATTTAAGTTATATTTTATTTCTTTTTAAAATTAAATATATCCATGCATGCATGAAATACCAACCCAGATAGCTAAAGTTTTTTTTTAAAGATAAACTACAAGTTTCTTTTCTAACTAAATCTTAATATATATTTGAGACACGTTCTTAAGTTAAATTCGAAAAAAAAGAATAAAAAAAAATAAAGGTTGAAAATTATCATATATATATACAACTTGATTTAAATCGCATGTCAATACACCTATAATGTTTTTATTTACAATGATTTTTTTTTTCTGATTGCATATAAATAGAGATTTCATTTTAAATCCCACGTATATTTTTTGATACTTGCAAATTTCTTTAAATAGAATTTATATTTTATAATATCTAATATAAAATGCAAAAAAAACGAGGAAGATTATAGTTGCCCTTGTCAACTTTTAGATACCCGTGCATACCCACTATGGTGTATAAAATAAACCGTAATTTACTTCCCTTATACATTTAACTCATTACCCCATAATTTTGACGTAAAAAAAAAAAAAAAAATTAACAAAAAAAAAAAAAAATCACAAAACAAAAAACAAAATTTTCATTCATTGTCCCATAACTTTAGCTTAAAAAAAAAAAAAAAAAAAAAATTAACAAAAAAAAAAAAATCACAAAAAAAAAAAACAAAATTTTCATTCATTGTCCCATAACTTTAGCTTAAAAAAATAAAATAAAAAAAAACAAACAAAAAAAAAAAAATTGGCCCACTCTAAAAGTCCGAAGGTCCGAGTGATGTCCAACTTTGCCAAGTAACTTGCCCTATTAATTTATCTGCCAAATTTTAATTTTAACCTTGTAGCTTCATTAGATTCAAAGTTATTGAATTGAAAACTTTGTATGGCAGCCCCCCGAAAATGGGGCCCTAACATTTTGAAACTTCATATAAGTGCTCGATTCATTATATAACTAACCGTGTGTAATTTTCAGCCTCGTAGTACAATTAGTTTTGAAGAAATTCATATTGGTGCAAAGAAGTTGTATGGCAGCCCCCCAAAAATGGGGCCCTAACATTTTGAAACTTCATATAAGTGCTCGATTCATTATATAACTAACCGTGTGTAATTTTCAGCCTCGTAGTACAATTAGTTTTGAAGAAATTCATATTGGTGCAAAGAAGTTGTATGGCAGCCCCCCGAAAATGGGGCCCTAACATTTTGAAACTTCATATAAGTGCTCGATTCATTATATAACTAACCGTGTGTAATTTTCAGCCTCGTAGTATAATTAGTTTTGAAGAAATTCATATTGGTGCAAAGAAGTTGTATGGCAGCCCCCCGAAAATGGGGCCCTAACATTTTGAAACTTCATATAAGTGCTCGATTCATTATATAACTAACCGTGTGTAATTTTCATCCGCGTAGTATAATTAGTTTTGAAGAAATTCATATTGGTGCAAAGAAGTTGTATGGCAGCCCCCCGAAAATGGGGCCCTAAAATTTTGAAACTTCATATAAGTGCCGGAGTCATTATAAAACTAACCGTGTGTAATTTTCATCCCCGTAGTATAAATAGTTTTGAAAAAATTCATATTGGTGCAAAAAAGTTGTATGGCAGCTCCCCGAAGCCTTGGTCCGATTTTAACCAAAAACAATAGGGAACCTAGAAATTGTCTAAAAATGACTTTGTGTGAATTTCAAGACTCTAGCCCTTTTAGTTTTTGAGATATCGTGCTGACGGACGGACGGACGGACGGACGGACGGACGGACACACATAGCTAGATCGATTCACTTTTCGATGCTGATTCGATACGTACCCTTGACACTATATCTAGCTCGTCTAGATCGATGCGTTACAAACGGAGGAGTAATTTTAATATACCCGATGTTCATATATGTATGCACGGGTATAAAAATATAAAATAATATTTTTAAAGAGTTACATGACTTGTTTTGAATTTTATTATTTCAAAAATTTAGTTATCATACGAGAACATTTAGAGTCATATTGAACACAATTTAGATTGTTGACGTTTGATGATCTGTGAATGTTGCTGCACTCAAGTAGTTTGTTGAGTTGTTATGAAACACAATTTTACTAAAATGAAGTTTTATTTTTAATATTTTTAAGGTCAAACTGTATTTAACTTAGTATTTGTAAAAGTTGTATCGTAAATCAGGGGTCCGGAACCCTGATACTTTATTTAAAATACCGTTCTTGAATTTCAAGAAAGCGAGTTCCTTACACTTTTACAATTTTCGAAAAGCAAAAAAAAATAAAGTCCCAGTTTTTCGGTACTCGGACGACATAATTTAAAAACCGTAATCACAGTTTTCTAAGTAGAACCTAAATACAGAAAGCAAAATTGAAAAGGTTCAATTCTTAAACCCATCCCAACGAATAGTCCTTAAAAATTTTGCTGTCACTTTTGAGGCTTAAATTTTTTTAACCTTTTTGATGTCTAACACAAAATCGGGGACTAGATTTTTGAAATTAAATCCGTTTGAGTTCTGGGTTTCCAGATACCGTGGTTGTAAATTTATTTCAATTTTGAATCGGAATTGTTCATATTCATTTTTTGTCCAGTTTGAATTCGTTCTTCGAAGCAAAAAATTTTCCATCCTTTCCGGAACAAAATTTAAAAAATTTTTTTACTTGCTCCGGAGAGTACTAAGTGTTAGAGAAAATTTGAATTTCGCTTCAATATCATTTCGTCCGGATCTCTGTCGTAAACGATTCAAATTTTGGTATAACAATTCGAACTTCCAGTTGGAGTTGATCATAAATTTAAATGAAGTTATCAGATAAAGGTATATATACTTTATATTATTAAATTTTTCTAATATATATATACCATTAGTAAGCTGCCGCAATCTAGTGTCAACAAAATGCATTACTAATTGAATTTTAACACATTATGCTATTTTAATTATACTGTTTAATAAGTTGTAGAGATTTTAAGGTTGGATCCAAAATCGGAACTGCCCCTTTTTCAAGAATATTTAAAACAGATCTTTAATAACGCGTCACCTTTTTACGGAACTTTATCCTTTGTATTGTTTGTATTTCATCTTTAAAATATCTTACACATATTGGTAATCTTCACCTTTCCTATTAAATGTGTTTTATATGTACCCCCTTTCTAAATTGGCGATTAGTCGTTCAATATTTTATTATTAAAACCAGGCCTTACACAAATCAAATTAAAGTTGATGTTTAAAATTAAATATCTTAAATATAAATAGAAGCATATTTAGTTATATCGAATAAATATTTTAATATTTTAATTAATTTTAGTCGTTATACATTTACAAAAACAAAAAACTGTTACCTACATTTAAAAATTTATTCAATCGAATCAAATCATTGAATTTTAATACTTTTACTATGAAATTCTCAGTTTTATGTGAAGCATAAAAACAAATTCGAAAAGCACCGGAAACCAAAATTAAAGAATAAAAAAATCTCCGTTTTGATTTAAATATGAAAAAAAAGGTAACCATTAAATAAAATATTTTACATGGTATTCCAATTTTTTAGATTCATTCAAAGACAAAAAAAAAATCCAAAATACCAAATAACAAAAAATTGAATCGGATGAGAAAAAATTAATTAGATTTAATTTATTCACCTGGAGATCATTTTAAATGTTTACAGAAAAAAAAATTTTAACCCTAAAAAAATAAATAAAAATCGATATTCTAACATTAAAGTTTTATAGAAATAAAAAAAAAATACAAATTTTTATATTTTAACCATTCTATTCAATTTTATTCCATTTCATTCCACTTCACTCCATGATATAATATTTAAAGAGCCAGGAGCATATAAGCAACCACTAAAATAAAGTGAAACCACAAACTATAAAAAAAAACCAGAAAAAAAGTGTATGTTTAGAAAAAAAAACATACGAGAGCAAACAAACTGTTTTGTAAGTTAGTATAATGGTGTATGACGATGATAGCTTTTAATAATATCATATACCATCTATAACAGATGAGCACGTACTAGAACTTTATTTATTTTTCACTTATTAAAATGACCAGATATCATTTTTTATTTAATAATTTTATTTTGGTATCTAAATTTTATTTAAAAATATTGATGTTATTTTTAAACTGATCAAAAAAAATACTCTAAAATTAGAGTATGATTGAAATATATCAATTATTAGTCTGTAGGTATTACATTTTCATCAAGTGAAGTAGTCAGTATTATGAATTAGTTTATTTCTAAGTGTATTCTAAGTGTATTCCACTTTTTCTTAAGTAGTCCACTTAGAAATAAACCTTTGCACTTGTTCTTAAAGCTTTCCATAATACATGCTAAGTGTAATGACTGTACCCATGCACTTCAATCTTCAGACAGCAAGTGCAAAAAAGTACATATCCACAATAGTCTACTATTCTTTGGTGCTCTTAGAAGATACTTTGTACATGGTATAGATTCATTCATTTGCATTGAATTCCATTTGCATTGCCTTACAATTAAATTTCTTTTGCTTTTCTCACAAAAGGCATTGCGTATTCTTAAGGCATTTGAACGTATATTCGGTTGACAGCACGGCTGGAGACATTTTCTTAAATTATGAATAGAAATTTATTATATAATGCCTTGCATGTCATGTATTTACATATTTTCCCAGTGAATCTTAGACCCGAGAAAATATACCTTAATTCTGATGCAGTTAAATAAAAGCATAATTTATTCCAACAATACTAGTGAGTACCACCCAAAATAGTTACAAAGAGAATATAAACTACAAAACAGCATTTCTCGGTATTTCGAACATTAATTCCTTTTTTTTAAGTGCTTGAAATTTTAAAATATTTCAACTCGTACAGCATCTGATAACTGGTGGTTTTTACGTTCCAGTCAATTACAATTACTGAAAAAAATATACAGTAAAATTTAAATTCTAGTATTGATACCGGTAAAATATTGATGGACACCAGTAGTAGAATTTTTACTGTTACTTATACTTTTTTATGTTCCAGTAATGGAATATTTTTTAATTAAATATTTCATGACCAGTAAGGAAATCGAACCCGCATACAAATTCTCTCGGTCAATAAACAAAATGTTATTCCACTAACCCAGTGTCATTGAGGCCAGTGTATTTGAATTTAATGGGTAATGCTACTGGTTTACTTATTTAAGTACCCAAATACTTCAAAACACCAGGTCAGTCAAGAATACATTGATAGTACAAACACACTCTATTTATTCAAGTCATTAGTGATTACAATTTCAAGTGAGTTCAAGTTCAAGTGATTACAGTTTTTTTTTTATAAATTATTCAACTTCAGATCTGTTATTTTTTAAACAGTTATTAATTATAATAAATATAAATTTTTGACATATGGTCACCCTTTAAATATTAAATATACAAATTAACATAATGTATTATACAGAAGAGTACCTATAATTGCCTTCGAGGTTAACAAGAACCATGAATTCTTGCATTTGAAGTTTAAAAATTTTGAACACGCATACATTTACATATACATATACATAAACAACAATTAATACAGTAAAAAATTTAAGTCGTCCTTTTAATACAATATATTATTATTATTATATATTTATTTATTTCCATTATTAAGTTGTTGGGTTTTTAAAAAAATTAACAAGGTGAAATATTTATATTCTTTGTATAAAATGAAAAAGTTTAACACAATTTTGATAAAAATGGCAGAATTATATTACCAAAAACCTTGAGACATATAAAAATACTTAAGATACATATTTTTAAATTAAAGAAGAAAATATATATAAATTTCAATGTTCAAAATGCTAACAGTTATCCTGTATATACATATTATTTACACTAGAAGGTTAGTTTATCAAGTCATGGAGAAAAATTTTATTTAAATTTAAAAAACCAAAAAGTAGTAGGTAGTAAAATTATAAATTTAATTTTAATCAAAAAATTTAATCAAATCAAAATATGGTATTATTATAATTTTTAATTTATCTAACAGTTAAATTTTATTATCATTTGCACTGATACAAAAACATTTATAATAAAAGAGTGTACGTGATTAATGAAAGAGTCGGTGCTAGGGTTTTCGTGGAAAAACTCAATATTCAAAATCCTACAGACTCTCCGACACTGCTAGCATCTTTCAAGCAAAGATACTAACAGTCAGAATGACTTTAACGCCACCAAAACCACATCCTTTGAACCAAACTTTAGGAAAGAACCTGTGATACAAATGTACAGTTTGGTTACAGGGATTGGATGTGAAAGGATTTTAGGATTGTCGGAGGTTTTTTGGGAATTTTGGATTATGGTGGATGGAGAAAATTTGCAGGGATATTTAGGAGAAAGATGTTAATATTCTTCTCAAATTTATTTAAGTCGTACACATACGAATTACCAACTTTATGAAACACTTTGGACGGAATGTGATTCCATAAACTCGACATACGCATAACAAACGAATTTCCATAAGCCGTTTTTCGCCATCTTAACAATTCGACGCAGTAGGAATGAGCATTTATTGCACTCCTTGTTTCACGTTGGAAAACTCTGAGTGGAGGCATTAATTGTTTTATTTCCTTAGAACAGGTGTTCGTCCCCACTAGGTATCTATAAAACAGGGTAAGTCAGAGTAGACCAGACTGTGCGCCGATGGCTAAGTGGAGTGAGCGTTGAGGTAACACTGGGATCATTTATAAGATGAATAGCTCTGTTTTGCACTTTATCGAGATATCCCAGTGCCGATTGGGGATGCACCAGCCCAAATATGTGCATTATACTCCATTTTTGGTCTAATATATGTTTTATAGATATTGAGGAGATCTAATGGAGAGAAGTATGTTTTACAGCGATACAAAAAATCCAGATATGTAGCTGCATCTTTAGCTATACCAAACCTTATATCCTTATACAGCAAACGAAAGTCAAAATATCAACCACTTCATTGCAGATGAAGACCTCCTCGCACTCGGTCAATCATAGTCCCATAACCTTAACAACGCTAAACACAAAATCAAAGAACTGATTTCGAATCTGAACTTTACGGATTAATTATAAAACCAAAATAAAACCACAGGTCACGTAATTGCTGGGGACATAAAATGCTAATTATAACCTTAACGCAGGGTCGTGAATGTCATTACCGATACTTACTGCAGTAGGTCTACTGCAATAGGTTCGGGTAACTGCCATACGACTTCTTACTTATATAAAAAAAATAAAGCAATAGACACAGGCAAGTTCAATTAAAAGTATATAATAACTATATACTTAGTAAAGCTGAATTTTTTTAAATTTTGCGAAAAGTAATTAGAATTATATTATCAAAAGCCTTTATTCCGGTTATATGGGAATCCTAGAATTAGCCCATAGTGTATTCTACTACACTGTTCCTCGTTTTTTTATGAATCCAAAATTTGTTTTAAAATCTCCGTTTTTATTTAAGCTAAACATCTTCCAAAAACCTCCATAGACTAAGTTGTTTATTACTTTTAAAAGCAGAAACTAAACTGCAGTAGAATTGGGACAATTACTAATGTATGGTGTCATCTTTACCGTTTTTATACAAGTGTAGTACAGTTAAAAAATTTTTTTAATTGGTTCTGAAGTCGTCAGACTAACATATAATTTAATTTTTCACTTGTAAGATATATTTTATAAGAAAATGTAACACATTTATTTAATTTTAAAAAAAAATAGTTGAAGTATCCAATATCACACGGGAACTTGGGTATTAAAATATGTATTAGGAAAATTTTATAAAATATTCTAGACAATATCAAGGACAGATTTTTTCAAGATCTTTTTGTGTAGGTTTATTTATAAATTAATACACATATATTATATATATATATATAAAACTATAACATTTTTTTAATATATAATTTAAAGTCAAGTTCATGAAGAATTGAAAATTTAAAAATAATTTTATTATATTTAAAAATAATTTAATTTTTCATAACTAAATTATTCTGCTATTTATAGAATATATTGAAAATAAAATTTTTAAATAAATTTTAAATTTTAAAAATTTCTTATTTTTTTATAAAGTATTTTCAATTTAAGAAACATGTTAAATTTAAATCCTATAAGGATTTTCCGATAATTAAATCTTAAGATTTAAAAATTTATATATTTTAAATAAAGGTTAAAAAACTCTTCCGAGGTTAGATTTTTGATTTTAAATTTTTTTCTCAATTTAATTTTTACTACATGCTGTGTTTTGTAACATAAAAATTTAATTGAAATAATAAACATATAATTTAACATTGATGAAAATAGAATGATTTTAAAAAAATAGGAAAATTTTATTACATTATAATATCGTAATGGGTTTCGAAAATAAAAGAATATTAAAGAACTTTCCTTGAGTCTAATTTTAGTGTAAAATGGTGACTGTTGCAAATATGGATGATAATAAGCAATTAAGATATTTTGGTTTTCATATAAATGGTCTTACAGAAGAGCGAAACTAGTGCTCAAAATTATATGGTTATTTGCTCGCAAAAAATCGCTTAATGCCTCTTTGGTCGGTTTGGGCGGAACCTCCTAGTTAATTACAATACTCAATAATAACGAATTATGTATAACAGGGCTCTTGAACCCCGAAAAATATTACTAACCGCTTTAGACACACACCACAAGTATATAAAGTAAATTTATCATCGCAGAGTTCAGAATAAGATTTTAATCCCAAAATTTTTCAATGCCGATTTTAATCCCAAAAAAATATTGCTACTCTTAGCAAGATGAAGCTGACACAAAGCTCAATTTTTGGTCACTTGGTAATTTCAAATCACAACGTTTCTAAAAATATTATCTTACGCCTTCTTTAAAAAAATTCGTGGAAAAATTTCCAATTTTTTAAGGAAATTTGATCCAAATTGTTTTTTGTTGGTATATTTGACATGGTATTGTTTTTTTTATTTCAAAAAATATATGCATAATATTTTTAATATTATATTATTCGTTAATATTTTTAAAACTGTTATTCTTAAGAATGTATATTCGAAAATAGATAGCTTAGACCTGCTCATATTAGGTTTAAAGTTGTCTCAAAAAGTGTCAAATCTACCCTATACCCTACTTGTATTGAGTTGGAATACTAAATTTTTATTTACATTTTCTAAAGAAAAAATGCGAGTCTAATTTTAAATATTTATTTTGAAATATTTTGGTGTACTGTCAAAACTCTAAAAGTTCTAAGAATCAGAGGGATTTGTCATTAGACAAAAGCCCAGGGAGGGTTTATGACTCTGGGAAATTACTTTTACTATAACTTTAATTCTATTTAAAAATTCGTGACATTCGGTTTCTAAGACAATCGGTGATACACCAACCTTTTAAAACTCTTATTCACAACTCTCAATCCTCTTTTTGTTACCAGCTGAAATAACTGCTAAAAGAATAACATTTTTAAAATAAAATTTAATTCATTTGATATAATATCTTTTGGTCTTAAAAATTTTTATGTTCAAAATTTTCAAGTTTAAAATTTTCAGATATGAGACATTACCATTTCTAGAACATACCATAATGTACCCATAATTTCAATTTAATATTTGAATTGTTTTTTAATTTAAAGTAAAATTTATATCTATTTTTTCAAAATATTGTCAAATATCCAATATTACATATTGAATTATTCCAACAAATTCATCAATACTTTGTAGAAAAAATAAGCAAATTATTAATTATTTTATGAGATTCTAAAGTTCAAGGTCTCATGCATAATAAATTTAAGTAAATTTTAATAAAAATTCTCTTCGATAATTATTTTTGAATTTATTTGGTTTAATTATATTTGAAAAAGTATTTGTATTTTTTTATTTGCCTACAAATACAAATTTAATATATTCTAAAAATATAAAAACTCAAATGGCAACAGAAATCGAATTTCAAATATTAAAATTGACAAATATAAAAATAGAAAAAATGAACTCTGTTTCAGTGGTTTCAAAGTTAGTAACTCCAAATTTGATATTTTTATAATACACAATACTTAGTGAAAAGTTGAGATGTTTTAAGCCGCTTTTTGTGAAATTAGACAACTCATATTAAGAAATTAATCATTTTTTAAAAACTCCATGCAACTACTTGAGCCATTATTTTTAGTTTAATATTGATTTGAATAATTACCATGACTATTCTTACACAAAGCCTTGAGGCTATCGCTTGAGACGAATCAGCGTAAAAGTTACGCTTTATAATGCGGAAAATGAATTGCATTTTTCTATGATCCACATTTTTTCAAGCTCTAATTGAAGTATACCTTTACCATAAGTGGATTGAGTCTGAAATCTCTGTTTAGTAAATCCCATTTTCAGAAAATCTCGTTTAAGAAGAGCTTTTTTTTGATAAATTTAATTTTGAAAATCTCATTTTTGAAAATCTGGTTTTAAAAGAGCTCTTTTTTGAAAAACTGGTTTTAGAAATCCCTTTTTTGAAAATTTTTTTTGGAAAACATCCTTTTTTCTATTCTGGAAAGGCTGATGATTCTGGTTTTTTATCCAACTCTTAAATCTTTAAGAACAAGATTTTTTAAAAAAACTAGATTTTTCAATAAAAAATTAGTTTTTTAAAAAGGCGAGATTTTCCAAAAACCAGATTTTAAAAATAAGATTTACTAAACCGAGATTATAAGTATATGTTTAGTATGCTCATACCAACTGAAGGCTGGAAGCTGGAATATGTGAGGCAATATTTATCTGATACACTTCCATTTCCTGTCAAATGTAAAATGTCTTTCATTTCATTTATGATACAATTTTATTTTTAAGATATTCATATTTTCAAAAACAGATACCAGAACACTATGTATTTTATAATAAAATTCAAATCCAGATTTCTTGTATAAGAGATGAGGCTTGTAACTAATGATTCATTCATCGGTCGTTTGATGACAAAATAAATTATCTAAAATCTTTTCAAATAAAAGAGCTAGAGATGCATACATTAAATATATGACAAATTTTTTGTTCAAAAAATATCTGCTTAGAAAAGTGTGCCCATTTGGTGCTCTTATTGATTTTATCATCAACTATTTCATTAATATTGCCTCAAAAAAAAAAAGAAATTAATACATCAAATTTTATAGAATTTGGAAAATTCCTAATTTTATGTTTTGAATATTTAAAAAAGAATTTTTATGTAATTTTCCAATGAAACATATTATTTACGAAAAATCTATAAAAAATTTGAAAAGGGAAATAAATATAAAAGGTCTTTGAAAAATGTTTGGTTTTTAAGGCATATGTTGAAACATTAAAAAGATATTTTTGTAAAATTATACGTAACAAACTTTTCTACTTAAAATAAAATTCTGATTTCTGCCTATGGTAAAACATTAAAAAGAGTTTTTACATAGAAGATTGAATAGAGAACTAAATTACATAGAATATTCAAAAAGAGAACAACATTTTATTATGTACAGACGTACAGTATAGTTTTTCTAAACATCCATAATATTAAACATTTAGAAATAAAATGACGCAAAGACATGATTTATATTTGAAAAGCTGCATTGAAACATTCTTTACTTTAAATTTATTCTTATAACTCACAGATGAAATTCTGAAAATTTATAGCCGTTTAAATAACCTATAATGGATCCAACTTTTTTCTCAAATACTGAAATATTTTAAAAGAAAAAAAATATTTAATGATTTAAACTTAAACCACAATCATTTAAAGAAAAAATTAAAGAATTTCTTAATACAATTTTTTTTCCATATGGGCAACCTAAAAGTATGCAAAAAATTTTTTAAAAATTATTTAGCTGGAAAAAATTAGAAAAATGTCGTATAACTTTAAATAAGCATATTGATTAATTAAGATAATTACAAAAATAGTTTTAAGATACATATTTAAAAAGATGTATCTTAAATTTAAAGATAAATTAGAAACAGCCCACAATGGCCGGGCAACCGAGGGCTTTACCAATATTAGTATTTATATTATTGTAATGCGTAATATTCGAATAAATAAATAAATAAATAATTGTGCAAAGTGTCCTCTGTGGCGTAGAAGATAAATTACATGGCGTATGTACCGAAAGAGTAATGTGCTCAGAAGCCGTTTGTAAGTTATTTTTTTAAGGAAAATCAAATCGAATATAATAATGCCTAGTATGAAATAATTAAATAAATATCTAAAATAGTATTGGATATTTAATCATAGAGTAAAGATAACAGAGTGGGATAAATGGATGATAATAGATAAAGATAAAAGAATTATGAATGTACCTTTTTTTACCTACACACATAAACTCATTCATTTTTATCATATCAATCAATTTGAACACCATATTTTAATTTGGAATCGCCTTGTCTTATGCATTGTATCTATATTTTGAAATTTTATTTTTTAGTAAATAAATATGTGTATGTAATATTATTATAAAAATGGTAAATACATACTTTTAATTATTAAGTAAACAAAATCTTTTCTGAATAGAAAAAGTGTTCACTAATACTATCAAAACCTTGACCATCGTTTATTTTTCTCAAAAATATTTCATACTAAAAAAGTGTATATGAATTGGTCCCTCTTCCTATTATCTTAATTCTATGGTATAATCTAATAATAGCGTCCTAATCTATAATATTTTTAGGAACCGATAGTTTTAATAAATAAATAGTTCAATTAAAAACAAAATGGCTATTAATAAATTAAAATTAAAAATAAATTAGAATATTGAAATAAAAGATTGCACCTTAATTACACTTGTGCAAATATTTCCTCTTTCATAAATTTTATATAAATTTAAAGAATTTCTCATATTCTCTAAGATATCAATAATGGTATCAATTAAAGTCCCAAAATGAATAAATTTACTCCTCTTCATTTTTAATTTATTATAATAAATTTTATTAATTCTTTAAAATTCAAAATTAAAATATAATTGAATAATAAAGCTTACCATAAATTTATTTTTAAAATAATTACATTTAATAGGTAGATAGGTAAATATTGAATTAATAAAAAATTTAAATTTATTTTATCTGAAGATAGGTAATATTATTCTTTAGTTAATATTCTTCAATTTAACGGTAAATTTTTTGGAACTTTTCCAAAAATAAAACTATTACATGAAAATATGGAAATTGACAACGGAAAAAGAAGTTAAATAAGATAGAACGAGAAAAAATAGAACATAAGATTTATAGCAAGTAAAATATTTAAATTGGTTTTTAATGTGAAAGTGGGTCAAATAAAATGATTGCAGAGCATGTATTTAAGAAAATGTTAATTCACAGATAAATATAATTACCCAATATATATAAAAATAAAAAAAAAATGGAGAAAAAAAATTTATTAGATAAAAATAAAACTAACATGTTAGAGTACTTAAAGATTATGTAGTTGACATTTATAATGTGTTAATGTGTTTATAATGTCTTCTTATATAGTTTCTTATAACTAAAAACTATTCATGGTAGGAATAGAAGACTTTTCTTGAATTATTTTTTTTTAATCCTTTAGTTAAATTGATCTCCTAGATTAATATATCAATTAATATGACTTAAAACAAAGCAAAACAAACATCTTATACGATATTATTCAAGAAACAAAAATTTGGGCATTTACCGTTATTTTTATATGGGAATGAATTATATGCAACTTTCTATTTTAGAAAAGACCTGCAACTCTTTATAAATAAATGCCTCCAATAATCTTATCAATTATAACTGTAGTCTAATTATGCAATATTAATAGCCAGCATTGAATAAGTGAGTCGAGCACATAATATAAAACGATTTAACACACTCTACATGAGTATTCTAATTTAGCTGCCACTCAAGTTAAAAAAAATAGAGCCACTACTAGAAAAAGCTCGAAACGAGTTTTCCTCCAGATCATATCAAAAGACTTTAAGGAAGTAATTAAACCTATGTATTAAAGTATATTTAAAATACTTTCCCCCACAACTTTCTGGAAAATTTACTAATAACAAGATATACATTGACTAGATCATTAAAGTTTTACATTACACCCATTTATCATCTATGGCCAATTTAAAATTAAATTAGCAAGAAAAAGATTTTCCAAACCATTACTTTATTACGAATGCTAATTTAATTATTAACTACAGATAATATTATTTTAAACATATATATATTGTGTTCAAAAACTTATTTTAGAAAAGTAGAAAATAGCAAACTTTTAATCTAGTAATCAACAAAAATTATAAATTTTTTGAGTGATGAAAAGTTGCTAGCATCGTATAAAATCATCATCAATTTTATCTTGAAATTTCGAAAAAAAAACTGTGCTTCACAATATGTTCAGCTTTTATTTTGGTGTCAGTAACGAAAGTCAATTAAGCATCACGGATTGTATCTATAGTTTTTTTTTTTATTGTATCTTTTTCTTTCAATATACATGGATAACTGTATATATTGAAAATGATATTAAATAAAAGTTTTTTTTATAAATTTCGATGCAACTAATTACTTGGAAGTGAAAATGACCCAATAAGTTAGGCAACAACAACAAAATTGTAGTTGTTTTTCTTATTCTGAAATTTAAAGCAAGTAAAAGGAGTGAAATATGAAAGAGTTTCGAAATTTTATTAAAACGAAACTAAGAAAAAAATGTTTTTTTAATCAAAGAAAAGTTTTTGCAAAAATTTTCTTTTTTAAAGTAACGGTTTTTTTTTTAGAAAAATTCTTTTCATAGTACTTACAAAACTTTTGACATACAAAAAAATTTAGAATAGAGGAGAATTGACTGTGTCTAAAGTTGTGGTACCACCATTACTCAGGATTACAGGAATTCATATAAAAATTGTAAAATATAGTTTTTAAACCAAATCTCGCGGATGTTATTAAACTTGATTCCATTTAAAAAAATTTAGAGGTTTGGGTTAATTATGAAAAACAAACGAAGCTGTAAGAACCGGCTGAGTAAATTTGTGCAATTTAAAATGAAAAGATGATTTTTCTATATAAACGCATTTGTAAAAATTGCATACCCCTAGGTCTTTTAGTTTTTGGGTTATCATACGGACAATCGAACGGACTGTCACACTTAGGTAACTCAACACACTTTCCATCTCCGGAAATTCCGATTCATACACTAAAAAGAGTGTAAGTCAATGTCACCATCTAAACTAGATGAAATTTATGTAATATAATTTTTTTCCATATGGGCATCCTAAAAGTATGCAGAAAATTAAGAAAATTATTCAACGGAAAAAAAATTATCCTCTTGGCCTCGAAGGCATATTAGTTGAGTATATGTCTATCTCATCACCTAAACTAGGTCACAAACGTGATGGTAAATTTAGAATACTCTTACAATTTTTTTAGTACTAGTATAAAAAGCGAGTCATTTTTTTTTACTTTACCCGCCACTCTTTTCATTTTTAAAGCATTAAAAAAACTTAATTAAATTACTTTAACTAAAACTTTTACTTCATTGTTTGGTAGTAAAAGTGAAAATTTAATGTATCCAGCTAATTATGATTTATTATTTTATTTTATATAATATGTTGTTAAAAAAGAATGATATTAAAAATTATATAAGCAGAATGTGAAAATATAAACTATATTTTAGAAGGACGATTTTATTTTAGTACTTAAAGTGGAAGGGTATTTTCCTGGGAAAATAATATAAATTTAAGTAAAATAGTACTTAAGTACAGTTCAAAGTACCATTATCTTATACATTTTTATTTCTCAAGTAATTGTATTACTTAGATTTGATACTTAAAAAATTTTAAGTATAAATAAAATAATAAAGTAAAAATACTCGTAATTCTCAGAAAGTAATTAAATTTTGAGATTAATTACAATTGTAATTATTTATTAATACATGACAGTATTTTCAAATACTTGAGTACCAAAGTATCAAGAATTAAAGCGAAAGCATCAAGAATTAAAATTTTATATTAAGTTTGAGAGTAATCAGATTAGTTTTTAAAATACTTTAATAGTAGTATGTAGCAGTTTCTGTTATTGACAATCATATCAAGTATAAACCCTAAAATCAAAAAGTTTCAATTTGAACCCATTTAATATTGCAGCTATAATTAGTTATACTCTTCTTTTATATTAAAATATTATTATTCTTTAGATTTGATATTTTATCTGTTTCAATATTCCGAAGAAAGTTTTAAAAATCTAGCATTTTAGAAATAGTTTCCTAAATCAAAAAAAGGAATACATTCTTTAAAACCGATCAATAGACCTACACTATTTCAAATCATAAGTTCAAATTTTACTTAGTTCCTCAAAGAGAGGCTTTGATAATTAATATAATGCTTCTAGTTAGTAAATTGATTTAAAAAATTTTCATATTAAATATACTATAATGCGAAGTACATTCATTATACAATTGAATTAACCGTTATATAATAAAATACAAACTCATACATTATTTACTCTGAAAAACATATGATATTAAAAACTCACCCTTTAGATTTGAAGAGTCTTGTAATAGAGAACGTTTTACATTATTCTCTTCTATGTCAAGATTTTTACTAATTTTTCTATTTGGTAACCAAGGAGATTTTGTAAAAAAATATTTTTTTATAACCTATAGCTAGTTGTTAATAAAAAAAACATTTGAGAAATAAATAATTCAAATACTATACGCCCAAGGCCCCCAAACGGAACTAATTTTAAAAGCTAAATTTAAAAATTAAGTAATCGGAAATATAAAAAAAATTTTAAGAAAAATTTTAAAAGAAATTTTCTTATCAGAAAATAAAACCAGAAGCAAAAATTTTTCATTTGAATTGGGATAAAGTAAATAATATTATTTGTACAAGTTCCGGCGGATTGATTTTTATTATTTTGTATACATACTTTCAAAATCTTTTAATCCCTTTCTTATATTTTTATTTAATTTTCTTTATAAAACAATTAAATAAAGAGATCCAACATTTAATGCCCTCCGGGTTCAAAGTTTTATTCAAAATAGACATTAAAGAAATAAGGAACTAAAAAATGTTCAATGTTCTTTTGATGTCATTAGCGTGATGTGATGTCAAATCCATATTAAAATTATTATAAAGACTTCCAAGGGTTCATTAAACTAAAAATATAAAAATTATACATATTTATTTATAAATAACTAATAAAATAATACTAAATATTATATATGAACATATTATTCTGAAGTAAAATTTTATGATAATTATATTATTATGTTGGCAACATTTGATATCCTGTTAACATCAACATTAATTGGTACCAAAAACGGGAAGGACAATTTAGTCAACTATGGAATATCCGCACAAATTTAACGTAAACATAATACCATCCCGTTTATGATGTTCACAAGAACTTTTGATATTTAATATTTGTATGGCAGCCACTTAATTACTCAAAACATTTGAAATTTCTAAATTTTCTATATGGCAGCGAAACTTTTCTAATTTCAAGTAACATCAAATAAAAGCTTAAAGTATTCGCTAACAGATGTCAAAGAGGTACATGCGAAATATTCTGAAACATCACGATAAGTAACAAACACATATGGCAACTAACAGATGAAGATTCAGGTGAAAAAGCAGAAAATGAAGATGAATAGGTCACAATATGAGAAAAGAAGCAACAAACATTAGTCGAAGACGAGGTCGAAGCAACAACATCTGGCGTTCAACAGTCACAACTGAATCAGTAAAAAATGGACAAACTTCTGAGGAAATCTAGTTAAGTACGTACAATCGAGAGAAGTTGAACAGATAATTTCATACCCTATGTCCCCACGGTTAATAAAAAGGAAAAGTAAAGTGGAAGGCATCCAAAATTTTTTTTATATTACAACCAAACTTAGAAACTTTTATCCAAAAACTTGTTCACTTTAAAAAAATTTATGATCAAAAAATAGTTTGATATGAACTTAACATTATTTAGAGCGACTTTCCGAATCTGTGATCCTAGACTAATCCATTTTTTAGAAGTTGTTTTCCATAAAACTAGCTATTTAAAATATAAGTTGCATGGCAGCTACTCGAAACTTCTGGCAACATTTGCATATAAATTAAATAGTAATAAAAATTTAAGATCTTCTTTGGACTGCATTGGTTTTTGAACTAAAATGACTTAGTTATGAATCTGATCCGAAAATAGGCTCCATACTCTTCAGTTTACATCTCCGTCGTCTCTTTTACAATCTTGCAAACATAATCTTAAATAATCTTCCAAATACGTTCCTACGTATATATGTATGTATAGTCATTTCTTAGGTCTTAAAATACGTAATAACATTGATAACCTTGATAACCTAATTTTTTTTTATAATTAAATTTCCTTGTACAAGATTTTGTTTTATATTTTAATCAATAAGTGGGATATTATATTTATGAAGAAGGACTACTGCGTCCCAGTTGTCATATGACACAAATACCATTTAAAAGAACTCTTAATAATACAACAAAAACAACAACAACAACTGCAAAAAAACAAAAGTAAAAATATATAATTAATAGTTATAAAATCCGATTTCAAGGACCCATGTCATTTTTCATTTTCCGTTATTTTTTTTTTTTTATTTATTTTTAAGGTTAAGGTTCACTGTATTTTGTGTTTTTTTCCTAAAATTTTGCCCATGTCTGAACACTTCTTCCACTGTGTTTGGAAAAAAATTAATTCTGTTGAGAACCGGATAATAAACTGTAATAGAATTAACTATTCCTTTCTCTTTCTCTTTTTGTTTTTGTTTTTTTTTTTGAGTTGATTATGTTGTTCTCACTTGGAGCCAAAAGAATAAAAACAAAAAAAAAACTTTATAATAACCACAACATTTCAGAGATTTTCAGTTCATTAACTTCACAATATATTGAAGGAATGTTTAGTGTTGGAAAATAACTAGGAATCAGAGACAAAATGGAAAATTAAATCAGGATATGAAAAAAAAAAAAATTTTTTTTATATATGTTTATATTTTCAAGGATGAATTGAATTTATCCGCATACAACTTTATGTTACAGTGTATAAACATGCACACAGACAAATTGAAGTACACAAAAATGGGAGAAAGTGAGAACATGTAATGATTGAAAAAAAAGAGAAAAAAAATCACAAAAAAAAAAAGGAGAATAAAAAATTTTAACGAATATGTCTAATTTAATGACAGTTCAAGGGTGACAAAGATATAAAGATATTATTATAAAATAATAAAATGTTAAAACTTTTACTTAAATATGTCAAACATCTGTCAATCAATATATACAGAGAGGATTTTCGAGGTTTTTCACAATTTTTTTTTTTAAAGTTCACACAATGTTTTTTCAAAATTTGATATTTAAGCTTTCTTTTATATTAGTTGAAAAAGTTTTTAAATGGTTCACAAGCATGTTTAGTATTATACTTGATTTTATATTATTGGGAAACAAATTTTAATTTAATTTTTAAAGCAAATTACTTTTTAATCTCTTATATTATCACATCTTGATTTTCAAATTAGAGATGTTAGTGAGTTGTTAAAAAACTCATTCTAAAATTGTTCAAATCAAGTTGGAGTTTACTATTTTGGGTACAAATTAAAAATTGAGCAATTTAAAATATTCATTTAATTTGTTTTATAATCTCGTTATTTTCCGTTAATACCCGTAATCCTCATTTGTCTCATTCCCATCAATAATCAAAGCTATGTTCCAAACTTGTTCCAGTAAAAATTGATAATTATATTAATCTCGTGAAAATTAATCATAAATTATTTATGACGAGACGATTATTAAAACTAGGCAAGTCAGGTTATAGAATTTCCAAAAGGATGCTGATGATGGGATGTTCCTAAACAAGAGAAACTTTAGAAGAAACCATGCCAGAAGGGCAAAAAGCCATCACTTGGCCTTTACAATTTACGGCAATCCTGATTTAGCAAACGCCTCTATGGTTTCAATTTTCTACCATAGCTTATCGAATGCACTCCAGGCTTTTCTTATTCCGTGTTCTATATCTCTATTTGTGTTGTTAATACATGGGGACTCAAATTCTGATACCACTTACGTTTTACTTATTAGTATTGTGAAAATTTATTAAAATTTAAATACCAACTATACTTAACTGGCATAGCCAAAAATTTACCTGGACAAATGACATTTTTTTTATAGCTATAAAGATGAAGCTTAAACATTTAGGATTTCTTGTTTCTCTGTAAAACTTACTTTTCTGCAAGTGTTCTTCTAACAATCTATTAAGCCTACATTAGACCAAAAATGGAGTACAATGCACATATTTGGGCAGAAGCCCCCCAAACCATGCTAATTATAAAGTGAAAAATAGAGCTATCCGTCTTACAACTGATCCAAGTGGTAATTTACCACTCATTCCACTTATTCATCAACAAGCCTTTTGTAGATTAGCTCTGTTTAATAGATACCTCGTAGGGACGAACACTTGTTCCAAAGAAATCAAACAATTAATGGCTCGTCTCAACGTTTTTCAAAGTGAAAAAGGAGTGGACCAGATGATCTTACCTACACTGCTGAATTTGTAAGATGGCGAAACACGGTTTATGGAAATTCGTTCGTTTTACGTACATCGCGATAATAAAATTAGTTACCATTTTTTTTCAAAAATTTGATATGTACGATTCAACAAAAGTTTGAGAAGAGCATTAAAATCTTTTTCCATGACTTCCATTTAAAATATTATTTCCTTTATCCAACATAATCTTAATTCCCAAATTCTAGCTCTAATTTCCATCCCAATCCCAATCCTAAAAACCAAACAATAAATATATGTATATAAGGTTCATTTCAAGTTTGATTTTAAAACATGGGGACATTTTAGTTGGTTAAAGTCTAACACTAGCCAGATGAACCCCATACAAGAATTCTGGGCGGCTTTTGATGTGGGTTTCATTAAATATCAATTCTAATAGTAACAATATATTCCAATTTTAAATCGGTTCATCAGTCTAATAATTGAACAATTGGTAAATGAGAAAAAAATTGTAAAGCCACAAAAAGTTCTAATTAGAATAAGTAATTCAAAAATGGATAGAATAAACAAAACTTAATCCAATTATATAAACCTTAACAAAAGGCAATATTCGATTTGATAACACACGTGAAAAAGAATAATAATAGGTTTATTTAAAGTAATCCTTGAATAAAGTTTAATATCCTTCAATTTATTCCTATAAACTTAAATCCTATAAATATGTGACACGTTTCTAAAGTTATATAATTAAATAATTCCTTAGTAGTTACCCATTTTTAGCACATTTTCAAAAAATTTTTACATTCATACATTGAACAATTTACTATTATTTTCCGAACTTTTTTTTATTACCAATTTTCATTACAATTAATTTAAATGTTGTGATTATTATCAAATTGATATTCTAATTCTAATTTTTGTAGCACATCCTAGAAAATTTTCTAACAAATTAGGAAAACATTTAAGTAAAAAGCAAAAAATAAGCACACAATTTATAAAAAACTCAATCAAAATAAATTGCCATATAGTTTTCGATCCAATTTATACTAAAAAAAAACTTTTCTTTCTCTAAATACAGTTACAAAATTATGTCACGGCCAATAATCAAGTAATTTTCTTAATTTAATTTTCAAAGAAAAGAACAAACTTTCATTTTAACAATTACAAAAATAAAATCAAAAATAAAATAAATCTTGATAAATATTTTTCAATCAAAACTAATAGAAATTTAAGTAACTTACTAAATGAATATCTGTGACTGAGGAAATAATATCAATACATATAAAGTTGTTTATATAATATATATATTGTATGAAAATAACTTATAGGTATGTATACATCGAAACCAATCCTAAAATCAAGACAACATTATTTTAACATAGATGTCTCTAATGCATTCAAAGGACAGAGATAATAGCCTTCAATTCAAACATGACAAAATAAACAAAATATATACAAAATAAATATATAAAATTTATTTTGAAAATTTACCGTTATATTGATAACGGTAATTGAGGGAGCTTAAATCAACAAACAACTAAAGAGTACCTTTTGACATAAATAATTCAAATATTTACTTGTATAAGAATCTTTTATTTATTCTATGGAAAATTGCAGGAATTACCGTTATAATATAAGACGACTGTTTTTACTAGTTTGTTTAAACAAAATTGGTTGTGAGTTATAAGATATAAAATAAAATGTTTACTATTAACTATTTTTAGATTTTGTGGATTATAAGATCAATTCAAATTTTTCAAGTTTTCTTAAAATTTTTTAAGCTTTATATAACAAAAACCATCGCTTGAAAATTATGACTTACATAAAATATATTTGTTTGTATGCAACACTTCTTTATTAAAATTGAGTCATAAACTTTATTTAACTCTTGTTTAGACAAACCTTATACTAAAAAAAAACCTTAAGCTAGAAATTGATTTTTAAAAATCAATCTTTAATTAAAATGAAACTGTCTTGGTTTGAAGTAAAAAAAATTGTCTTTAAATAAAAATACTTTCTCTTGAAGTAAAAAATCTGCACTTTAAGCAAAAAAAAATTTTTTAATATAAAATAATAAACATTTCACTTACCTAAATTTAGAAAATTTTAGTTTTAAATAAATATGTATTCGCTTAAACTAAAAAACATTCACTAAAAGTAAAAATGCCTTAACATAAAATCTTCACTTTAACTGCAAGTACTTTTTTTTTAAGTAAAAATTCTGTATTTTAAATGAAACTGCCTCCATTAAAAATTTAAAAAAATTTCATTTAAAGTAAAAAAGTCCTCATTTAAAGTAAAAGCCAAAAAATCTTCATTAAAATGTAAAAACGATTCATTTAAAGTAAAAAACATTCACTAAAAGTAAAAATGCTTTGAAATAAAATAAAAAAAATCTTCACTTTTTGTGAAAATACTTTCTTCTACGGTAAAAAAACTGCATTTGACCAAAAAATTTCATTTAAATTATAAAAGTTTGCACTTAAAGTAAAATTATCTTCACTTAATATAAAAACAGGTAATTTTCATCCAAAATCTACAACAAACAGACAATAAAACAAAATCACAAATAAAACAAAGTATATTTCTTCAATTTCAACTAATCTAATAACTGTTTACTTACTGTCTATCTCTTTCTATCATTTTATGTTGACATAAGAATATTAAGTCGCCTTTACAAACAAAACTAAAAATAAAAAAAATAAATAAAAAAAAAAAAAAAAGTAGAATAAGAAAAAATATAATTCTGTTCTTATTGACTTACTTAAAACGAAAATAGTGAATTTTTCTATATTTGTTTTTCTTATTTTATATATATATATATATATATATTGTATATATTTTGTCAACTTTTTTTTTTTTTTATTTTGATGGTTTGGCCTCTCGTTATCCTCGAAAAATAGTTTAGTTAATTTGTTATAGAACTTTTTTTTTTCTTTAGTTTTTATTTCATTTTGTTTTTCTCAAAGCTTTTCTTTTCAACTTTTCTTTAATTCTTTAAATAGGACTTTTATCAAAGTTCTGAATTTTTTCGAATTTGACTTTAGTTTAGGACAACAACAACAAAAACAAAAAAAAACACAAAACAATAACAAAAAGACAATTGAAATAATGGTTTAAATAACATATAAAAAGTATAGGGGGCCATATACTATACAATTTATAGTTCTGAGAGTAGGAAAAAAGTTCAACAACAACAAATATAAATAAAAAAAAAAAGTTTTATTTTTTCACAATTTTTATATCCGTTAGTTTTTTTTTCATGTGAAAATTCTTATTAAAGAAAAACTATCTTTAGACTTTTTGTTTTTTTGTATTTTAATAGAGATGTGAAAAACTGATTTTTATCTGGTGCAAATAAATTTTAAGATTAAATTGTTCACTTTGACAATTTTAATGGGTCTTTTTTTTTTGTTTTTTTTGGGGATTTATTTATGAGTTAATTTAATGGGAGTAAAAGGTGCGTGTAAATTCTTGCAGAAACATACAAATAAAATTTAGTGAGGTCATAAAGAAAAACTATAATAAATATTTAAAAAAAAAAAATAAAATAAAAAATCCAATTTATTTTTTTTTAAAATAATTTATTGAAAAATTTTATAATTGAATTTTGTTGAAAGTTGCTGAGCCTTGTTTTATGATAATAAATTACAAAATAAAAACCAAATGTCTTGTCTTTTGGAAATTAGTTTTTATACTACAATAATACTAAATTATATTATGTTAAGTATAACTAATGTAATATTTAAGTCAAATATGATTTAAAATGTATTTAATTAACGTACATTTATGAAAAATGGTACGGGACATTAGTCCCAAAATTTTGTGAAAGAAATTGAAAGGAGCATGCTCTTCAAAAACATGCCTTCGGTTATTAAAACACATTCTCACAATTGTAAAGGTTTATTTTGTGTCAAGTAAATTTGTTTATTTATTTATTTAAATTCTAATATTACAAAAAAGTTACTTAAGCAATATTATTTCCATAATGGCCTATGTAGCCGTGGGAAACAACTTATGTCTATTATATATTACTATTTTTAATTACACTTTATATTTACATATCATGTTTTTATTTACAATTTTTATTTACAATTGCATAATTTCATCATTTAAATTCATACTATTAGCTTTCTTATTATATTTAATTAATATTTTTTGTAGATTTTAAAATTGAATTTAACAGTTACATTCTAGTATTTCCATTTATGATGTTGCATACTTTTAGGGGACACATCTGATATGACACAAGTTAAGAAATTGGCATTATAATAATGCGATATAAACATTTTCACAGACTATTGGGAAAACTTATGATCACAATAATAACACACACATTTGAATACTACAAGTTGAATAGTTTTTGATTCTAATAATGACATACATATTATCCGTGCAGATTTTGGAGAAAATTATTGCGTGTACAATAATTATAACATTCACATTTTCAAACAGAATACGATTTATGCTAAATGCCTTTATTATTCAAGGTTAAAAATTATAAGTTTTGATTTCCTTAATAAGACTAATTATTTTCCAGAGTATTTATGAATTCTTGTATGTGACTTTAGGTTACAGAAGCTGAAGAGCCTTTTTCTTTCAAAATAATTTTGCAACACATAGTTTACATGTAAAACTATAATTGTGTTCTTAATTTTAAGAAAGATTTTTGATTTCGAATCCAACTCCAAAATGTATGTTATTTATTTTTAATATTATAGTTCAAGAACTGTTAAAATTCGTACCCGTCACTAATGTTATAAAATTAAAATTAATATCTGTTTTAATATTACAAAAAATTCCTTCAGCTGATAACTGTATAAGGGAGTTATGACCCATCACTTTTAGTCAAAACTCTAAGGGTCATAAGTCCCTTAGGCAGTTTTAACTCAATGTTGTGAGTCTTAAAAGTCCCTTAGGGATTTATGTCTCACTAAAAAAGGTATAAATCTCTAAGGGAATTATTACCTTGGTAGTAAGGGAATATTGGCCCTTGTTTTGACCTCCTCAATGAGCTTTTCATTTTTTTTACATGTATAAGTCACTGCGATACTTACCTTAAATATTTACAAAATTACCTTATATTATACATAATTCCCAAACACTTTTTATAAATTTTCATTCATAATCCCGATTCTCAAAATCAACTGTACTGTACATATCTGGTATTAAAAAGATGTATTCCAAAATTTAGACATCAGTTGAGATACATATTTTTTAAACTTTAAATTATAATTCTTTTCAGTATTAAACAAAAGGTAAAGACTTGTAAAAATTTGTGGATTCCCAATTACTTTTGCAATTAAAATTCAGTAACTAAGAAGATTGAAAAATTTACTAGAATTGATTCTTTTCCATAAATCTATCTAAAACATATATACCAAATTCATATTGATAAAGTTTTGATAAAAATTGTAATTTAAATTTCAGCAAATCTTTATTATCAATACTAAATGACTCTAAATTAAAAATGAAATAATTCAAAATATTTTCTATTAAAAGGATATTAAGTTATATATGTATGTATGTAAATATTTTCTATTAAACGGATATTAATTTATATATGTATGTATGTAAATATTTTCTATTAAACGGATATTAAGTTATATGAGCATTGCATGCAAATGAGATATTTCTAATGAAGATATTATTTAATTTTTTACTTGAAATTACAAACCACATGCAATAAAAATGCATTCTTAAAAATAAAATAAACAATTTACTACATAAACAATTATATATTTCAAATTGGTTTTTTAATGTAAACTATTTTCCATAGAATTAAAACTTATAATAGTAAACATAATCTTCTTCGGATTGAAATAATAGTTTTTGCAATTTTTTATTATTATTATTATTATTATTTCTTAACTAAAGTATATAAGTACTAATTTTTAATTAGTAATAACACAAAGTCCCGAAGACTTTATCATCGGAATAAGAATCTTGAAAGAATCATCCTACTAAGGAAGAACTTCAAACCGTACAGAAAGCTAAGATATTTTTCTGCTGTGACAATTGTTGGAAAATACCAAAGGCCACTCTCAGTATCTCTGATTTAATAAACCAAAACCATAAAATTTAAAAACAAAACTTTAAAAAATTTCTTCATCAATAATTATATAGTTTTGTAAGTCTATAAAGGGATGGTTAATAGCCTCAAGAAGTTACATTTTTCTCCAATCAGTCACATAATTGATTGGAAGTCACATAATTAGCAAAAGCTCAATTTTTTAACTAGGATCGGTATAAAAACAAAGGACACGCGAGTAAGGTCGTGGTTAAAGTAATTTACAATCTGTATTAAAACTAGGCTTTAACAAATGACATTTTTAAATATTGTTTAAACACAAATGTCTAGCTTGGTTTTAAATATAACGACAAGGAAAGGGGAACTGGAAGTTGATATTTTAAGATTAACCAAAATTAAGTGAAAAATGTAGTTATTTTAGGACTTAGGATTGGTTTTAAACATATGTAAATAAAATGAACCTTCAGAATACTCCAATAAATTTCTTCAAAATACCACTTATATGAATCAAAACATAATCCCATTAATTATTTATTAAACATATTTCTACCATTATCAAACCAAAATAGAGACGATATTGTTTCCAAATTATTCGGGTTAACTGGCACGATATTAGCTTTAAATGTAGAATTCCCAGAAATGCAGTTTAAATAGTAAATAAATGCTATTAAAATCATTATATACCTTTTAATAAACATATATGTATTTACACTACAGTTTTTAAGTACATACATACATACACACTGAAAAAGCAAAAATCCATTCAACAAATTTAATAACTTTTTTTAAATTTAATTTCCTTTAGCATTTTCTTCTTGGAAAAACTTAAAACTTATTTTCTTTAATGACCTATTAAAATCAAATAATTTTCCAAAATGAAACAATATATATTCACACACAGGTGAATTTAAAATTGTTTTCTTTCCCATTTTAAAAATTACCAGGAAATTTTAATTTTCCGATGTACTATATATATATATATAACATATATACATACACAATACAATTTAACTGGCGCCATAAATTTCAGTTTCTTCCATATAAAAAAAAAAACTTAAATTTGAAAAATGAAAATTTTCAACTACAAAATTTTTTAGAATCTTTAAACATTCAATATTTACAAATGTACCTACTAACATTTAATGGAACAAGGGATGAAAAATACCAAGGGTTTGTACTAAAACAGATTTCCAAAACGATTTTGAAATATGTTTACAGGGGCATAAGTTACTGATTTTTAAAAATAGAAATTATTTATTTTAAATTTCTAAGTGCCTTGCAATAGAGAAAATTTCGACATTTTTATGGGGAAATCAGTGCTGACTCCTAAAACTTCCAAATTTGTTTACCTCTTTAAGCTTTTAACCTGTGAACGCCACAACAATAAGTTGACTCATACTAGACTCATAAAAAATTTCTGAAAATCAAACTTCTCCCAAAATTTCCTAGTTTTTAGCTTAAGCCGTTTAGAAGATAATGAGGAGTAAAAACTTTTACAAAAATTGAATTTCAGATAACGGTAAATTCAAGTGCCGTATGGGACTCCTAAATATTTATTTTACAAATTTATTAAGCTCATGAAAGCAGCTTGTTTCTGACAGTTTGCGGATTATATAAAATAAACCTTATTCAACTCTTGTTATAACAATTTAAATATAGGGCTTTTTCGGAATTTATGGGGTTTTAGCTCCCAAACCTGTTTAGTTAGAGAAAATAGTTCTTCCATGAAATTCATTTTTATGCAATTTAAATTAATTGCAGTTAAAAATTGTTTTCCGTATTTCAAACGGTGTCGAACTTTTATAAACACACAGACAGGCATATTTGAGCTATATTGGCATATTTTTCAAATTACTTTTTGAAAATGTACTTAAAAAATAACAATTTTGAAATCTAGCCAAAAAAAGTATACTTTAAAAATTGGGAATTCCAGATGATTTCAAGAGAAACACGTTATAAACATATATTGATACTTGAAATAATGGTCAAATTTTGAGAATTTATTGAACTTGACTGTAAGACAAATAACAATATGTACTTATTTTGTAAATTTCCTTGTTTTATTGTAAATTTTCTCTTGTTTTTCATTGTTTTTTTTGTTTTTGGCAAGGACAACATTTTTTATGTTTTTATTCTTGTTTACATTAATTTTTTACAAAATTTTCTACAATATTTTTCAAAGTTTTCCAATTTTCTTCTTTTATTTTTTTTTTTTTTAAAGTACAGTAAAAGTCAGATTAATATAAAAAAAATGTCAATAATAATTATTGCTTTAATTTGTAACTTTATAAGACCAGCTAATGTCAATAAATTATAGACTTTTTGAGAATTCTGAAGTTAATAGTATTGCCAGAAGGAGAAAATAAATCTAAAATAGTTTTTGTTTGTATTTGTAGATACTTTAAAAGTTTTGATAGTTTCAATAGTTTAAAAATGCTGTTTAAAAGTTAAAAATGATAACTATTATTAAGTTTTAAGAACAAGTAGATTGTGTTTTCAATATAAACTAATAAATTCTTAAATTATAAACCATAAATCACGTGTTAACTGCTAGTATATAAATTTGTAGAAATTTTGTACAAAACTTGTTAACTCTTGACATTATTGGTTCTTGTAGTAATTAATAATATTTATTAGCATTCTTATGATTACTTATTATCATTAAAAATATTTTTAACTAATCATCCTAACATTAGTATTTAATCTTTGATCAAGTACTTTATGCAATAAATTTTATTTAATTACAACGATACAGACATATTTTGATAATTTTAAGCATTTTAAGTTCTAATAATCTTTTGATTTATTTAAAACAAATACAATACAAGTAGGAAAATTAGTTTGATAACATAAAACTGACATTTGAATGTGACAGCTCCTAATAACTTTCCTTTATTCAGTTTTGACAGTTTGGAAAATATGACAGGAAAAAAAAAAGGCACATTACTACACATTACTCTTATGACTAACTAAAATATGCTTTCTAAAAGCATAATAAATATTTTGAAAATTTAAATACATTGAACAATATTAAAATGAAGAACGAACACGATATAGTGACAATTAGTAAATAATTAAATTAAATAAGAAAACGAACTGGCATATCTGAATGTATATAATTTAGTGTTTCACTCCTAAGTTTAAACAAATTTATCAACTTCGTCTAACTTAACTTTTGATAAAAAATTGATACATAAGTAAATTTGTGTAATTATTCATCAATTAGTCAATGATTAAATATTTTAGAAAAAACAATTTGTAAGGTAAATTACAATAAACAAAAAATTGAATTTCAACTTTTTATTAAACGGTCTTGCTAAGTCATCATATACAATAGCTACATATTGTTGTTGTTATTACCCGTCATATACTACAGCCGGGTAACAAAAGCTAAGTAGAACAAATGATTATTAAAATGGAAGCTTAGCATATAATGATTTAGTTAATGCCCTAAACGTCTTTTAAAAAAGTCAAAAATATAAAAAACAGATTTAGGATTCTGAAGATAACGCAACTTTGCGTAGACCAAAGCTGGTGTTTGCTAATTTTACTTTGTGATGTCATATTTTATATGCTTTTATATTAACTTGCCCATATCTATGGGTTTATTTTTCAGTCTGTCACTTAGTTATATATTAATATTAGGAATCATACCATAAATTCATATAAAATGAATTAATTTGGATAGTTTCTCTAAATGAAAAATGAATCCAGCAATTTACTTTTATATTAAAATACTTTTAAATGCAAAAGATCTGCCATTAATTTTTGGTTAATGAATATTTTCATTATTTTAAACTAAAAAGTTTTCGAACATTAAGAGAACTGTTTCCTATATTAGCAATTTCGGTACTTTTATATTAAAACACTAACAAATTTCTAAAACTACCATCAATTTTTATAGACTTGATACATTTTAGGGGGCTAGTTTTGCTTTAATAAAAGTATATATTGAAAATAATATTTTTTGTATTTTATTTTATTTAAAAATATATATTACTATTGGTGCAAATCGTCCTGTAAGGACGAAAAGTACCTACCTTTGAAGACATCTTTGTTGTTTTCATATTTTTGCATATAAACCGTATATCTCTAATCTTGCTACACACATATTTAATCGATCTTTTTCGATTAAATGATTTATCAATCTTGAAAATTTTGGAAAAAAAGTGATATTTCATACTTTCCCATAAGAATAAAATATCCCAAGACTTAGTCAAAAACAGACCAGAAAAGAGTACTTCTTTAAAAGGTATTTCTTTTTTCTATAACTCATACAGACATACTTGATACCATCTCCTGTTTTTTAAAACATATAATGATGTTTTCATAAAGAATACTCAAACTCGATTACTATGACTATATAATGCAAAATTTTTATTAAAATTCTTTATTTTCTAACATTCGTGCAACTCAACGCACATTTACAATAATATTATTCATATATCTGTTGAATCTTAAATAATTTTATTGCTTTTCAACTCGGCACCAGCTGTATTTTATATTCTACAGTAATTGGTAGTTCAATTAAAATACAATTTATTTTATATATATTTATTATAATTTAATTCAAAATTAAATTTATTTGCTTAATGCATCTTTTTTTAGAGTAAAAGAAATATCGAACCATAATTTATAGTAAAAAAAATCAGAAATTTAGCAAAGTAATCGATTTTTTTAACATTCATTACTCGCTTGTTGGAAATGTTAAAGGTATAAGATTAAATATAAGATTGATTCATTAACCAATTAATTATTCAATTTTTAACCAACGATAAATTTATTTTAATATTAATTCTATAATAATAATAATAACATTTTCGACATAGGCACACGCATTTAAAGCATTCAACAAATTTATAAGCAAACGCTAACAAGTTAAATGTATAAATAATATCTTTCTAAAATACTTTCTTTTCTTTTTAACAATTTCATTAATCAATTACTTCGGATACTTATAATTTACTATGGTTGTTATAATGAAAAATGGTGCAATAAATATTAAACAAAAAAAAAAAATATTTGGGGTAAAATTGATGGTATGGTATAATGATCTGTATAATTATTATTGGTAATTACTCCTAAATGGGTAAATTTGTGAAGCTTAAAAATACAAGAAAGGGAAGCACTGAACCTATATAATATTTGTAACAAAGTATGTAACAAGTGTTACTAATTAGTACTAATTGTATATTATTACAAGCAAAATTTATTCTAAATTACAATTTATCATTAGAATAAATAACTTTGGAAATATTTTAAAAAATTTTATTTAATATTAAAATTGTATTTACAAAATTTTATTAAACACATTAATAGAGTCTTAGTTTTATTTTTAAAATTAAGTATAAAAGTCTTTCATCAATAAAACTTTAATTGAAACTATAATACATTTAAATTTGTAACTATTACATAAATGATAAGTACAATTTTCTTAAAAGAAATCATCATTAAGTACTTTCAGTTACATGAAAAATCCATAACAATTCATATACCACCCATGTGATAACCACGATACTTTTCGCGGTATATTAAATTTATCTCTCCGTTTGTAATACATTGAATTACGTGTGAATTATGTGGAAACAAGGAGTTATTGTTAAGCTGGCGAAAAAAGTTAATCTAAAGCATTGCAATGACTGACGCGGTATAACACTGTTATCTGTCTCCTCAAAAATAATGGCAAATATTATACTCGAAAGGATCCAAAGCAGGATTGAAAATACACTAAAAAGACATCAAACTGGCTTTCGCAGTGGTTACTCTTGTGTTGACCATATCAACACGCTACGAATAATACTCGAGCAATCAACAGAAGAAATAAAGCTAGAGCTGCTTTTAGAACACTCTCAAACATATGGCAGTCAAATAATATCGCCCTGTGTACAAAGTTAAAAATATTTGAAACAAACGTCAAATCAGTACTTTATACGGCTGTGAAACATGGAAGGTAACCACCAATATCACCAAAAAGTTATATAAACCGTTCTCCACGCGGTATCTTAAGAGTTCAATGGCCGTAAATCATTACCAACACACACATGTGGCAAAAAACGAACCACAAGATGATTGAAGTCGAGATTCGAGAGACAAAATGGCGATGGATCGGACATTCCTTGAGGAAACCAGAGGAGGAAACTCATCGTCTGCCTTATGAAGTGTAATCCACAAGGCAGACGATGAGTGGGTAGACCAAGGAAAACATGGAGCAGTACTGTTTTGGAAGAGGCAGAAGCGCGACAGATAAAGCGGTTACTAAGGATGGTGAAAGGTGGAGAGAATTTGTTAACGCTGTATGCCCTACCAGGGGTTCTAGGATTCAATAAGTTAGAAAGTAAGATGTTCCGACCGAATCAGCATCGAAGGGTAAATTAACTTAGTTAGGCTTCTGCCTGTGTTTATCAGCACTGTAGCGCAAAAATCAAATTCTTCAATTTTACGTAGTAAAAATTCTCAAATTTACCAAAAATAGTTGGGAGACTCTTTAATTTTGGACGAAATTGAACCACAACTGCCGGGGTGTCTGCCACATCAAATTTTTGAACTTCTACAACGGTGTTTATAGGCGTTGAAGTAATAAGTCAAATAAATCACGCATTTGCATAGTTTAAGACTATGCCGGCAAATATGATTAAAGTCAGTTGCCATAGAGATTTCTAAATCAAATGTAGCTTGTTCATTTCGTGAAAACACTTTTACCGAATTCACATGTACATCTCAAAGTTGACAAGGATAACATAATTTTTCTCGTTGTTTATAAATTAAATGTTTCTTTTAAAACAATGAATGTCTTTCTTTAAAATAATGAAATATATATGCAACTGTTTAAATAATAAAATTTATAATGTTGACATGTTAAAATGAATTTTTCCATTTGCTTCAAAATGCCAGCCAAACTTTTTTTTTTTCAAAAAACTATAAAAAAAAAAAATAACCATTTTTCGATTTCCATTAGCAACAGGAATTCAACCACTTGGCATTTAAAAAAAAAAATTAAATAGGAAAAATCATTTGTTTTCTGTTCTAAGAAAATGTACACAAAATATCATTTATCTTAAAAATTTTCTTTTAAACTACATGTATATTTATATCCGTAAGATATATTTAATATACATATATATATATAAACATTTATATACATAAGTATATAGTTTAAAAATGATTTTAAAGAAATACAAAAAATGTTTCTGCACGTTTTACTTCAAAATAAAATAAAAAAAATTTTTAAATCCCAAAATAAAATAAAAATATAAAAAAAAAAATTAAGTAAAATGATTGATATTATGTTTCGTAGCTGGCAATAAATAATGATGAAATAACTATAGAGATTTCTGAATAAGAAACAAAAGAATGTCCAAAGAGATAAGATTCATTAGATTCATTGAATTTGTTTTTAACTCTATAGAAAACCAAGTGAAATACAAAAATTTAAAACTGAAATCAATTTTATTGAATATTGTTGCAGATGAGATGTTGTTATTGGATTTAGAATCCTTAAATTAAATTCGAATTAAATATTAATAAACAATTCAATTTAATTAAAATCGATTCAATATAGTATTTAGGTTTTTATTTTAAAATTGAAGAGGTATTTTTACAAAATGAAGATTTACTTATATTTAATATAAGAAGTCGAATTTGACATGGTTTAAATGGTTTTATCATAGTTATTCGTACATACCCAATTAACGCAATATTGGAGCATATAACGAAGCTAATATAAAAGGGCCAAAATAAGGTTTGAAGAAATAAATGCATAAATATAATACCCAATATGCAAATTCTGATATTATAAGCAAGCTCTGGGTCGAATTTATATTTAGTTGTGGGAGTAAATTGGAGCAAGCAAATAAGTTGTAGATTAAATACGTTTTAGTTTTTTAAACATGATTAAATTTTTTTATGTAACAATAGAAATAATATATTGACCCTTTTAAGATTTGATTTTCCAGATTAGCGCGATTTTTGTGGCGATGACTCGGAGGAAATCCACTCGGATTTCTAACATTTGTATAGTATGTATTCATTGTACAGTTTTCTGATCAGTCTGTCTGAATAAGGGTCTGATTGACTATTAGTTAAATAATTAAATATTTTTTTTTTTAATTATATATATTAATCGAGTTATTCATAATTTTTTTAAAAATAAATATTTATTTTATTTATTTGTATTACGAGAGAACGGAAATTTCGAGTGCTACGAATTGAAAGTTTGCGCTATTTCTTTGGGGAGTGTGCGACTTCAATACATTAAAACGACACCCTTTGTCAATTTAACTTTAGGAGGCTATCTGTAATACAAATGTACAGTTTGGTTACAGGAATAAGGATATGGAAGGATTTTGGGATTATGTTGGCGGTTTAAGGGGTTTTAAGGGACATGGGATAATGCATTTAGAAGAAAGATGTCAATTTTTTTCTGAAGCTATATACATTATCAACTTTGAAGAACACATTTGGTGGAATATGGTCCTATAAACGTGATGAGCGTATGACAAACGGAATTTGCATTTAGTCAAAAATCGCAAGAATTTCCAGTGCTTAGCGACACTACCACTACCGACACTACCTACCATTTGGTATAAAATAAATTTAGTATAAACATATTGTAAGCTATCTTGTAAAAAAGAAAGAAATCCACCGTAGGCGAAAAAATCTGTGCCGATTTAGGAAATATTCTTCTTATACCACTATAATATTGTAACTCTTAAACGCTGTCAAGAAGAACGGAATAGATATAGACTATTTACTATTGAAATCCAGCCAGGTTGCTCAACAGATCCGAGTAGTTGCAAATCAACTTCTTTTTTAATACGCACTGTACTTAATATGTAATTAAGTTGGGTAGCTAACGAAGTTTTGTCAAAAAAGGGTTATTTTAATGACCAACTGATGCACTAATTATAGTTCATCCAGTGCACGAGATTCTAAGAGCTGTCATTCAACTTATATTTTCTTTAATATAACTCAGGGTCTGATAAGTTCTTATTTCCAATTTTCTTTTAATTACCTTTATACGTGTATCCGAAAGTTGACACAGCCTACTCTGCATTCTTTCTCATTTTTTTTAACTTACCAAGTAATTTTTAAATTATAAATTAAATGATTTACCTTCGAAATCAAAAATCACTCAACTCTGTACTATAACTAATTTGTTAAATATCAAAAGCTACTAATACGAGTATAGCTCAAAATCCCATTTCCACAACAAAACCAAAAAAAAAAAAAACACAAAAGGAAAAACCAAAATAAAAGCGGAAAAAAGGGATTCTCCAAAGACATAAAATATAAATCATTTCATAATGATTATCTGAAAAAAAAAAATCTATAAAAAGATATCCGGTGAAAATAAAGATATTTTACCACAAAAAAAAAAAAACTGACAAGTAAAATATAGATAGATATACATATAATACAATATATATAAATTAATTCCAAAAATAACAATATAAATAAAAATCATTTTTCTTTATAAAATACAATTTTATTTTTTTGACAATTTTTATTATCCTGTTTTTCCTAAACAAAAAACAAAATAAAGAAAATTGTTTGCCTTTGTATTCGAAACTTTAAATTTGAAAATTTTGTTTTGGCATTTATTGTTTTTTAAATTTTCATTCCACTTAAATGGTAATAAAAGATACATGTGTCTAATATAAAACAAAAGCCAAAAACTTAGACTAATGAAACAATACTAGTTTTTGATTTTAAAACAACTTACAAAGTTCTTAAAAGAATTAAACTCATACCATGATTGTATAATTTTAAATATAAAACATCCTTGTGAATCCCCTATAAGTATGCAATTGTTCGAATTTCTTATTAAATAATATCCTAAAAGAAAATTATATGAAAATACTTATTTTTGAACTTTAAAATTAACCGTTTTTGTCTTCTAATTATTAAATATTATTTTAAAAATTAATAATTTCAAAAAAAATAATAAAAATAATTGAGACCATAAGAATAACTGATATTATTAAGTGTTCTTGAACAATTTTAGTTCTGTATATGATTAACTGACTAGAACTCTTCAAAAAAATTTCTGTCATAACAAAAACCTAAAAAATTTAAGTTAAATATCGAATAATTAGACGTATAAGGTTGTTCGACAGACGACAAATTCAGCTCATACACATGACGACATGAAAGGAAAATTGATTTGTTAAAAGAAATATGCAAATGAAATGCGTCTGCAAATAAATATTTTCAAGTCCAATCGAAAATTATGAGATACAATAGAAGAGGCCAAAAAAGTCTGTTAAAAGCTAGCACATCTATTGAAGGTGTAAAAAACTTCGAATGTGCAGGTAGCATCATAGTTTAAGATTTAGAAACTCACCGATACTGGTACCTTCCGATTGATATCAGATTAAATAATGGTAGACTCAGATTCGGTAGATTCAGAAATATCTAGAAAAGCTCTCAAATTTCAAGAAACACAAAACTGAGATTATTAAAACATTTGGTGGGGTTATTAAAAATAATATGCCAGATATTCTGTGGTAAAGCACAGCATCTAAAAGGTAACTCCAAAGCATGTGCAACGAAGATCCTATCAAGATCCAATATAAAGGAAAGACAAAAAATGAATTGAGCACATATTGAGAAGACCTAAAAATACAATTGCGAGGCATGCTCTAATTTGACTACCTTAATACTAAGGGCATGTAGACAAGCTCACAAATGGCTTAGAAAATAGAAAAAAAACTGTTTTGAAGGAAATAAGTTAAATAAAATAATCAGTTATCACAAGATAAAGCTATGTCATAAAATTGAAACATTTGGAAAGGCTTACTAGAAGCCCAATTCCAACGAGAGTGGTTGTCAGAAAAATGAAGACCATGTTCATCAGTTATTTAACACAAATTTGAAAAAAACTTAAAGAGAACTAAACTTCAATATTTTCTTCAACAAAAAACCAAATAGCACTTTTGCATATAAAATTCAATAAAATCAATTAAGATCTGATATAACAAACGTTTTAAATTTTAAGATTTTATATGCAACCTACATTACCAATTTCATAATAGTTTTTTTAAATTCCCATATTAATATTAAGCGATTAACATGCACTTTATACATCACAGTGATTATCTCTTGGAAAAAAAAAATTTCTCAAAATAAGAGTTAAAAAAAATTTAATAGAAAAAAACCCTATAAAATTAATGAGCGTTAACCTTTATCAAACCAACCCCATAAAAGCACTTAAAAATTTAATCTGCTTGCATTACCTTTAAAGTATACAAGAATCCATTCAAAAGATTTATTTAAAAAAAAAAAAAAACAAAATCCAAGTAATAATACTTTATCGTATTAGCAGTGATACGATATTATATTATAATACGATATTAGCAAAGCTTTATGTAAGTGCAATTCATTAAATTATAACTAATAATCCGGGTAAGCTTTTAAAAATTACACTTTTATAATTCAAACAGCACTGTAATGGTTTCAAAAATCCTTAACTTAAGTACAAGATACCTTTGCCAAAGATTTCTCATTTCTTTATTTTCAAAGATTCGTTTAACAATCTTCAGATTTTATTTATTTTTTTTTAAACTAACAGATACTTTAGTTATAAAACATAGTTGCTATAATGTACAAATCCTATAGTTTTTAATTTTTATTTAATTTTTAGCACATTTTCAAAAAATTTTGTAAAAATGTGCCTATATAGTTTCACTCTGTCCGTCCGTCCGTCTGTCGCCCCACAAAGTTGGGAAAAGCCCTATATTCAAATTGTTATAACAAGAGTTCTATTAAGTGTATTTTAGCTGGTTTTATAAACTTTATAAATTTATAAAAGACAAATGTTTAGGGTTGCCATACGGTACTAAAATTTACCATTATGCAAAACTCAATTTTTGCAAAATTTTTGGCTCACATATCTTCTATACGGGCCAAGCTAGGGTCTTGAAATTTTAGGAGTAGTTAGATACTTAGAAATAAGTACAAGTCGGTTAACAAAATTTTTTTGTCACGTCCCCTGTTTAGCAGCTACAAGGGCTCGAAAATTTAAATTATGCTATTTTTAAACACCTGTAACTTGAATACCTGTTCTAATTTTTTTTTGTTAATATACAAAATTTTAAAGTCAAACATTATAGTTTAACATATGTTAAAAGATTTTCTTAAATTTAAAAGCGGTTCTTTAAATTGAAGAAAGTGTCTGTCAGTTTTAACTATTTTTGCTTATATAGTAAAATTCTAAATAAAATTTCAAATTTTGGTAGAATTCACAATTTAATTCCTTGAACCTAAAAAAGTTGTGGGAAGGGGAGTAGTGAGGATTAGATCCTTGAGAAATTGGGCAACCTTCCCCATAGAGGGGCTATTAGGACTTAAAAATTAAAAAAAATACGGTTTTAATAAGTAAGAAGTAACTTAGTCACCAACGTATATATTTTCTAAATTAAACGTTAACATTGAAGCTTCAACATTATATTCCGATAAAATACTCAGTATGAAACACTATATTATTTTGAAAATGTGCTTTTTTAACCCCTTTGTTTTTTTTATCACTTGTTTTTTTCTACTTTCTTTCTATAGTTTTCTTAGAAAACATGATTTTCTACAATTCTTTATTTTATTTTTAATGTGTTATTATCTTTAAATTTAACACTTTCAGCCATTGTTTTTCCTTTAATGTCAGAATAAAATTCTTGCAATATATAAACATGTTGTTTTTGTGTTTTTTTTTTTTTTTTTTTTATTTTTTTTTTTTTTTTGTTATTTTTGAAAAAATATGTATTGTTTGTAACATATTATTATAAGTTTTATTGTTTAAGGATTAGTGTAGTTGTTTAAAAGTAACTCCTTTTATCATCTTGTGTGTTTGTATAACTAACGGTTAAGAAAAATTTTATTTTTCCTTTTTTTTAAGAAAATTCCACCTTCTTTCTTATAAATGTACAAAAAACAAAAACAGGAAACAATGAAACCTTTTGAAAAGATTAGTTTTAAAATGAAACACGATCTAAAAACTAAAATGTATATGAGGTATTTTAAAAAGGATGTTAAAAATATGTTACTATTAAAAAATTATTACACAAAATCAAGTTAGAAAGCTTTACATTTTTCTAGATTTTGGAGTTTGAGTAAACGGTATTCTTCAAGTTATTTCGACTAGAATTCAGTTTCTTTAATTCTTATATTCAATTAGTCCATGATTAATCGGCTGTAGCTATTGTATAAGAATAAGATTATAAATACACAATTGCTAATTTTTGTGCGCCATAACAATGTAAATAAAATATAATAGATTTAGATATATTTATTTTATTCGAATAATACGCAGGCTGTCCCCAAAAGTACCCGGCCTAACAAAGAAAAGACAAAAATTTTTAAAAAATTTATTGTTATTTCTCAACATTAGATGTTCAATTGCTTCGATACCTTGTTTTTAGTAAGAAGCATCGAACTCTGCAAATAGCCATCAACCGCAAAATTCCTCTTCATTTCTAGAAAATCTTTTACCACCAAGCCATTTTTTCAAGTTTGGAAAAAGAAAATAATCTGAGAGTGCTAAATCTGGTGAATAGTTTGCATGACAAAGCACTTGAAACTTTAAATCATTTATTTTAGCCATGGCAATAACAGATGTGTGAACCGGTGCATTGAAAAATTACTTTCTTCTTCGCAAATGCCGCAGTTTTTCCTTGATTTCTTAACTCAAACGCTGCAATAAGTTTGCATAATAACCGCCGTTGATGTCTTTTCCTTTTTAAGGAAAATCATTAAGGATAATTCTGGAACAACACTCGCATTTGTTCGGAAAAAAATGGATTATTTTACCTATTTATAAGATATATATATATACAAATTTGTAAATTTCATTAAAGCTGTTGATCTCACAATATCTTATTTAAAATTACAATTACAACTGTAAATTTTTGGAATTGAAAGTGAAATTCTGATTTATTAAATAGTTATTTCACCAAATTTACAATTTTTAATTACAAAACAGTAATTGTGCAAAAGGCATAAAGCAAAAGATGCTCCAACAAGCTCGATTTTTGACTCCAATCCGGAGGGTAGGCGCAGAAGATGGAATCAGACGTAAGAATGCTGAATATTTTTGGAAATTAGAGAGAAGCTGCGCAAGACAGAAGCCAATCGAGGAAAGCTTTGGACTCGGCTCAAAAATAATAACTTGTTATACCAATAAAATAATATTTAAATGAAACAAAATATAATATTGAAAGTTTTTTGTTTAAGCAATATTGACTTGTAGGATTTAGCTTGGAAGTTGTAAAATCTTATTTATCTATCAAATGAAATATTACAAAAATAGAACTTTTCATATAATTCATTTAAATATCAAAATAAATTTTACATACATGCAGCAAGAAGATATTTTTTTGATATTTTTTTAGAAAATATCTAAACTTGTTAAATTATAATGATAATAAACCAACTTTATAATCAAAACGAACTGCTAATATAGGTATGAAAATATATGTATTACAAGTTTACAAATTAAAACTGACAATCTTTACTAAAAACCCCAATAAATACTTACAAATTAAACTAAAAAAAAAAATAACTATTTTTATTATTTTTATACCTTGAAGTTGACTAAAAGATATTATCCGGAAACACAAAATAGCAAAAACATATTTTTTCTCCCCTCTCTTATATTTGCAATATTTATGTTTTATAAAGCTAAAGTATACATTTTTTATAATCAGTGTTATAACACTATGTACCTACATCTTACAACTAAACATACATACTAACTATTAAAATAGGTAGCTTTTAACTATTAAAAAATATTGTATTTTATTATTATACATAATGCATACAAAACAATTTATATAAGCTAGAGATAAACCTTTTCATCTTTAGATAGAATAAAATATATATAAAATGTTATAACGGTACTTTGTTTCCAATTCAAATTCTTTGAAAAAAATGTTTTTTTTTTTTTTTTGGAAGATTTTTAGAAGACTTTAACAATTCATATACAGGGACGTGAAAAACACCTGAGCACAACTTGAGTAAAATTATAGATAAATAAAGACTACATAACGTCATATATATATACATAAATATTAATGTATATATTATTATATACGTATGCAAACATATTTGTATTTTATAAAAATGTTGGAAAAAAAATTATAAAAAAAGGATAGAAATAATGGTTAAATATAAACGAATATAATAATTTAGTTAGTGTTAGCATTGAAACTACAAAAATAAAAACTAAAGCTAAATTATGTAGTATTATTATGTTGATTACATCAGTTGTAACTTGTAAACGAAATTACCGAAATAACATATACAAACATCTGAATAGTAGTGTATGAGTATGTATATAAACTTGTAGGGCAAAAATATGATACAACGTTGTTCTTTCTATGAGCGGATATTTCGGAAAGTCTTAAAAACTTGAGCGTGTGAGATCTATAAAACTGTTAGCAATGTATCAACTTTAGATTATAGGGATTGCATTCGAGAGAGTAAAGGTCGTGGTATTGATAGACATAATTATTTATAGAATTATTGAGCTTAAAACTGTGACTCAAGTGGAGTTATTCTATAAAACTGGTAGTTAGGCATCAATATTGTTTGTGTTCCCTTATAAAAAGTAAACTACTATTTGCTACTCGCATCTACTATCAGTTACTCCGAACAACACCATCTTTTGAGAAAGAGAATTTATTAGAAGTAGATAGTTGAAAAATTTCCGGCGGATGACTTAAATTTAAATTTTTGATAATAGATGGATTTTCATTTGAATAGGTGATATTAAATCATATTTTTTATGATAACTTTAACAATTTAATTAGACACTTACTCCAATTTTAGAAATATTATTTATATATATCAGCAATAAACCTTAATTCTTCCACTTAATTTTCAGTTCCACAATAAATTAAAAATCTCAAATGACAGATAGTTTTAAAATGTCAAATATATGTACGAGTATGACAATTAGAACTTTATAAAATATGTATTACATGCTCCCAAATCAAAAGTAATTAGCGTTCAATTTACAAACTACTTCCAGTTTCTCTTATTGCTTAAAGGAGCACAAGCAGGGGTTGCAATTAAGAGAATATAAATGGCAATACTGTTGGATATGCGAGTGAAGACGAGAATCTTTTTAAAATTTAGTTTAGTTGTTCACATACGAATTACCAAATTTAGGAAACATATGATCAGAATATGGTTGCATAATCTGAATGTGCTAAAAGCAAGCGAATTTTCACAAGATGTGTTACGACTTTTTAAAATTCAATACTGTAGGGATTAGCATCTGTCATACTCCTTATTTTAACGTTGAGTTTCTTTTTTTTTTAGAGTGTAAAGGACATATTTATTACTTTAAACTAGACAGATTGTTTTAGATTATAGACTAATAAAAAAACTCTGCCTCTAATTGTATAATCAAAATTTTTAAAAACCCGTCTTATGATTTTCTTCTTAAAAGAACTCTTTTCTTTTCCTTTAACAAAAAATTTTTAAAAGTTTTTTAAAAGTTAAACATACTTTTATTAAATGTTTAAGATGTTATGTATATATACACCAAAATAATGTTCATATACACTTAACTAAGATTAAAGCTTTTGTAGCATATAAAATTAAATAAACTTTTTTTTTACTTCCTGATACATCTTTCTTACAGCAACTTTTTTAACCCTTAACTTTATGTAACTTTAAACCTAAAATTTTTTTAAATTTGACGTTTCATCAATTTTTCTATAAGGTAATTGACGTTCAACGAAATAACGCCCCTGTGCCAATGAAATAAATCCCTGAACTCCATGGAGATTTGTAGCTATATTTTATTTAAATTTTTGGAGTCTTATAACATAATGAAATAACGCCCTAATAAATTCAATGGAATAAAGCCCTAACAATAAGTTTTGGGAGCTTACTTCACAATAAGTTTTGGGAGCTTACTTCACTTTTGTATAATTGCATCATACAACTAGATACTATAAATAAATTTGGCAAGGCTCGGATTTTTTTTGGAAAAGGGGTATATTCACTTTTTAACGAAAGTTTTAAGAAAATCTTGACAAAACACTCTTTTTCCCAGAAGTTTAAATAATGCAACTATTAAGATGTTTTGGGGCGTTAATTCCTTTTTGTTTGGCGCTTTTTCCATTTCATTTCTAGGTAATAATTGACTTAATTTTGGGGTTTTATTTAATTTTTTTTTGGCGTTATTTCATGGAACTAATAGCTGCGATTAACCGGGAAACTCAATTTTTCTAGGTAATTTTAATCTACGTTTAGATTTTGTTGACATAATTTTTTTAAGTTTGGATTTTGAAATGTTTTTTGAAAAGTTAAAGAACAGTTTTGCATTAGAAAAGGATTGGTTATCTTTCTTTGAAATGTCCAAAAGCTTTTTTTTATTTACTGTATTATTTTTTTAATTTACCCAACGTGTATTTACAGAATACACTGTAGATACAAATTTGTAAAAACTTTTACGCATCCCAAAAATTATAATTCTTCGAAAAATAAAGATGCTATGAGCAGATGAATATTACAAAATTCACAAGAATCACAAATTATCACATAAATTAAAAAAACACAGCCCATTGAATCCTTAAAAAGATGTTAATTAAAAGTTTAAGCAATTTAATTAGTTTTAATTTTTGCCCAAGTAAAAATAATACCCATTAATTACACCAATGTGCCTGTGTATAAGTTAAACAATTAATAATATTTTCAAATAAAGGGTGGGGATTAAACATTTTCGCATAGTTTCGCATTTTCGCAATGTACGCATAGTAAAAATCCTTTAAATTTTAATTTTAATTAAAGAGTAGGCAATTCTTATAAAAAGTACTCAGTACTAAATTCGAAGTAATTGCACTTAAAGTAAAAATACTTAAGCGCATTTTTGCATTAAGTGTCTGTGAAATTTTTAGTTTGAATATTGTATATATATATATAAATAGTACATTAAATAACAAGTACATTAAATAAAACTATTTTATAACCATATTATAAAACATATACTTATACATGCCAGTACCTCGAAATTCGAGGAAGGAATATTAACAACCGGTATGTATATATTTTTACATGTTTTGGAAAATGATGACTGAAAAATTGGAAAATTTCAAGAAAATATTTAGAATAGAGTGCATTTGTATTGAATATCTATCATTTAAAAAAAGATTATAAAATTCGGCTTTGTAATATGTATTTAATTTTTTTTTATTTAAAAATTAAGTATTATGTTGATGTTGTTGATGATAAAAATTTATGTTCCCACCTAATTTCAGGATTAAAAAATATTTCATATTAAAAACTAATTTTTATAATGCCCTGGAAAAAAAAGATCATTGAAAGCAAAAGAAAGAGAGTTTTAAATTTTCCGGACTTTTTTCGTATGAAAATTTTTAAAACATTGTTCTTATAAAAATTAACAAAATAAATGGAAAAGATTTTTAATATTAGAGACATAAAACGATACCAAAAGTATTCAAAATTTCATAGAGTTTTTTTTTTTTGAGCTAAATTTAAAATTAAATTTTACTTTTCTTCTAAAAGAAATGTAGAAGTTCGATATACCGTGGTAGGTTAGTCGGCAAACTTTGACATTCTATTTGTTAGGAGCATCATTTAAAATCAAAATCTACCTCTTGTACGAAATATATATAAATATGTGAAAATATAAATTATAGAGAAAAGTACTTATGATTGAACACTAAAAGTTCCCAAAATATAAATTTTATAAAAGTTGCCCCCATATAATAGGAAAGAGATTTTGGGGACTTGCTACGGTTCATACGTAACCATAATATTCTAATAAACTACCCAAATAAGGAAAAATTATTATCAAGCTACTTATAGCAGACATCAAAGTAATTGTTCAATCAAATTTTTTTTAAAGTGTAATAGGATTATTGGATTTAATAAAAACAACGACTGTTCTGATAAAAGAAAAACATTACAACTGAAAGAACTCCAAATTCGAAAAACATTTTCGAAAGTATTAAAACAATTCCGACCATTGCTTAAAATACATTTATAATACTATTTAATACCTACCGACATTACTATGAATTCCAAATTCGATTTTAATTACAAAAATTTTAAAAATTCTTTAGAAATACTTCCGCGCAATTCCTATTTAATCTAAATATTAGGTACTTAAAAATTTCTTCTGAAATACCTAACCTTACAAAAATAAAATTAACACTTTAAATAGAATTATACACAATTTCCTCTTATTGGTTTGGTTTTCAAGTTCGTGTTAAAAAATATCAAATTATCTTGTTCTACAAATAAAACATATTAAAAACTAATAAATTTCAATAAAATAAATAGAAAAATATTATTTAAATATCTAATAAATTAAATATTGTATTTTGTTTTTTTTACATTGAATTGAATTAAAATTGAAAAATTTCAAATGCAAATATAAAATTTATTTAATAGAAATGTAATGGAAAATTAATGTGAATTTCCCTTTAAAAAATACGTTTAAAAAATACTTTAGATATAAAAATTAAAAATACATTTGGCACGTTTTAAATAAATTAAAAAGTTTTATTTTTGAATATTGTATAAAACAAATCGCTTTAGATTTTATTAGCAATCTTTCTTGAGAAATTTGAATTTTAGAAACTTTTAAATAGAACTTAATTGTAAAAACAAAATGGAGCTCTAAATTTGTGTCATACTATTATTTTAGAAAGATGAGTACTATTGATCAAATTATAAAATAGTACATTTCAAATTTTAGGATAGTACCGTTGTTTTCGATTTTTATAAAAGAATTGGTTTTAAAATTAAAATTTTAGCTTTAATCAATTAGTGGTTTTGTAATCCGGGTCAAAAAAAAACGATATGGATCACTCAAATAAAAATAAATTTAATTTGACATATTAACTACTGTGATACCAGACCCCGACTCACATAAATATATGGATTATGTTGTTATTATGTTTATGTCTTACAAAGCAAATCCTGATCCTGAACCGGATTTAAAAGAACCCAGCTTGATTTAAAGCGATTTGATTAATACTATAATATTTTCTGTAATTTAAATAATTTAAAAAAAACTATTGACTTTTGTAGCTACATTTTACTCTTATGTCCATCTGTCTTATTCCAGAGCATTAATAGATATTTTAGATAATTTAAAAATATAGTAAAAAAACTCTTTTTATAATAAAACTGATTTTACCAAGCTGTTGCATCAAATATGATAAAAAGTCTTACCAAGCCGATTAAAAATACTATGCCTATAAATTATGTCAGAACATATTTCAAAGCCACTAAAATGAATTTTCCAAAATTTTTTTGGCTTCTGAAATTTTCTAAAATCGCTTTTTATTTGGCAGAGAGTTTCCTGTCCCGATATTCTCATTAATTCCTCATTTGAAATTCTCCTTGGCCATCTTATATTTTGAATTGTTCCGAGGCATTTATTCTCAAATACTTGGAGCATACTTGTTAAAGAGTTTTTGAGTAGCCATTTTTGACTGCCATAAAAAATATCGATTTCACACAGGCTTCATATATTAGTGTTTTGGTGTCTTTAATTATCTGTGATAATCTTCAGGTTGCCCAAAGTTTCGCGAACGCGATTTATGCTAGTTTAATGTGGTTGTTAATGTCTTCTTCAGCTCCTCTGTTTGTGGTGAGAATACTACAAAGATGGTTGAAGATTGTCAAGTCCTCTACATTTGTTTTATTAATTACTGTGCTTCCGTGTCTATTTTTATTCCTTGGGACGTCAAATTTTTGTTGCATGTTGCTATGTCTATTTGTATGTGCCTTTTCTTAATTTTAAAGTAAACTAGTAACTTACTAGCTGAGTTAATTGAATTTAAAATAATTATATTTAATAAATAATGCATAGTTTAATGTTCTGCAGCAGTTCGAAGACAGTTGTTTAATTGCTAATATAGCTTAAAACTGAATGATTTCTAAAATCAAAACACATAAAATATTTTTTTACTAACGATTTTTCTCATTTCTAAAGAAAAACATTAAAAGTAACCATTAACAATTGTCTGAATGTTTTATTTTAATTTAAAAAGTCTTAAATTATAATTTATAAGTAAGTGAAAACGTGATTTTCTATACGAGTACACTGTAGCAATATCCGTATTATATTCATTCAAAAGTACTTGAATAAAAAAAAAAAATATTCTAGAAAGAAATATTATAAATCTGTTTGTAATTGTATTAAATAAATTGTTAATATTTCTGTTTTTATTTAGAATTTTACCTTGATTACAATTTAAAACTGAAAAATATTTTCAGAAAATTTTCATTCATCTTTTTTTTATAATCCCAAAAGTATGCAAACGTGTTTATACTGTTATTTTCATATTTTACTAGGAAAAAATAAAGTATGTACATTATTTTTAAGTTGTTTAATAATGTAATTATTACTATTTATTGAAATTGAATTAAATTCTACTGAAATTAAATTTTAAGTTAAAATTTCTCTTTAAACGAAAAATCTTGAAAATTACCAATTTTTGTAGACAGAGGTAAAAAAGTACTTCTTCTTTTATTAAATGTAAGTGTATTTAAGTATTGAAGTCATAATGAAAATTTACCTGTAAAATTTTGAAAAGATTTTTGTAACTGCTGATGTGTGGAAATTTCTTATTTTATATTTAATACGATTTTGAATAATGTATAAATATAATATGACATCAGATGTATAAAACACTTTCTTTTAAATTTAATTTTAATACTATTATTGAGCCTCGATGGTTGTGACATATTAACCTGGTTCCGCCTAGATGATTGATGTACTTTAAACTCATTTTAATTCATTTTCTCTCAAAGTTAGAGCAATTCTAGCTTTTGTTCGTGATCACTTCAAAACTTTCATAATTTCCATGTAAAACCAAGTTTTTTTTTTAATTTTTGTCTATGAAAACGTTAAATTCATTTTTAAAGCACTTAGAAGCGAGTTAAAGGAATTCTAGCTTTAATTCGTGAATACTACTAAAATTTCATAATTTCCATGTAAAACCATGTTTTTTTTTTTTAAATTTTTGTCTTTGAAAACTGTAAACTCATTTTTAAAGCACTTAGTATCATTATTGTTATGCATTCTTAATTTTTTCTTAGTATAAGACCTATCCATCACCATTTGTAATTTATTGTTAATAGAATTGAGTAAAAGTGAGTAACCATAATTCGCAGCCATATACTAATGTAGATCTTACGCCAGAAGTGATATTGATAGTTTGGTTAGTCTGGTATTTAGTTTGGTATTTACGAGCTGTTCTACATGCGGTGAAATGTACTTAACTATTTTATAGCGTTATCGATTGTTTTTTGTGCATCTTCACTATTACCACCTGTTGATGAGACGGCACTACCTAGATAACAGAAACTAGTTGTATATTCAATGTCTCGACTGATTCGAGTTTGTTCTTAACATTAGAAAAGTTGTAATTAAATTTGGTCATTTACTCAATAGATTTTAAACTTAAATTAATTAAATATTATCAGCTCAATACTTGAGTTTCTGCACGTGAAATCAACAATCAGACTTACATACACACTATACAGATAAACGTATAATCACTCTTTCTTCCTAATTTCTTGCGATCTAACAAATAAATGAATTTGTTCTTTTTCATTTAAAGCCCTACAAAATAAAATAAGCATTGTAGGACATCTCTTTCTGTACTTCTTCCAAGTATCTTTTTTAAATTGTTGCTTCTTAAATTTTCCAAGACTATATTTTAGTTGGACCCCATACTGTAAGAAATATTCTCTCTTTCCTTTTTAATATTCACTTTTTATTTTATAAAAAAGCAAACACACGTGCAAAGATCCTTTTTTTTTTTAACTTTCCTTAACTGTTTTGTTTTTGTTTTTTTTTGTAATTCATTTTAGGCTTGTGTAGATGACATTGTTCCTTATTTCCTTTGAAACTCTCTTACTTATGCTCCTGATAATATAGACTACAAAAAAAAAAAAAAAACAGGAAGTAAAGTAAAATTAAAGAATCACAAAAAAACAAACACTCAAATCCACTTCGGGGATTTTTTTTATTGTCAAAATTTTTTTTTTATTTTTTTATTATATTTTTTAAAAATAATTATTAATGATATTCGAGTAGTACGAATACATTCGTACGAACAAATAATTATATCCAAAATATAAATAAATGATGATTTTATTTGATGAGCAAAAAAAAAAAATTCCAAAATAAAAAAAAGCTTAAAGGTATTGGTAAACTCTATATTGACATTTATTTTGACAGATTTTGAATATCTTGTTCATCATTCTTATTTGTAAATGTTGTCTCTTTTTTTTAAATTGTAAATCTTCCGTAATATTTAATTCGAAAAAAAACAAAAGAAAAAATGTGTGACAGAGAAAGAGAGTGAATAAAAAAAAAAGATGAAAAAGGTAAATAATAAATTTTTCTTATTTTACTTTACACTTCAAAAATTGTTATTATATAACAATTGTCATGTTTTGACAGTTAAATAAATAAATAAAAAAAACAGAACATAATTTTAAAGTATCAAAAACCTCAGGTGGTTTAATAAAAATTGTGTTAGTAAAAGGGATTAGATATTTATTTTTAGTTTGTTTTTTCTTTTAATATTTTTCTACATTTGAAAAGAAATTCTTGTCAAATTGAAACCTTCTTCAAATTTAACTTCAAAGAATTTTTGTAATTTTTAATAAATTATAAAAATGTTAAAGATATATTTAAACTCGGAATTTCTTATTAAATTAGAAGAATTAAGAATATTTATTACCGAAAGTATTTCATTTAATCTTGATCTTGGTCTAAATCTTTTTTTTTATATCATATATTTTATATTTTACATTTTATATTTAGTCACCAAAAGATTTTGTAAAGATAAAGTATTTTTCAACTAAGTAAATATTTATGACCAGTAATGGAATTGAACTCAATCTTCCTCGGTTAATAATACAAATGCGTATATTAAATGGAATACTCACCGTGGAATACTCATATAAAGAAATTGATTGTAAAACGTTTGACACAAAAACCAAATTTTAACTATTTTTTTTTAAGTACCAACTATTCAACTCTTAGCCTAACAAGTCTACGGAAATAGAATAATAAACAAGATTCAGAAGATATATCACTTCCCAAGACATTTTGGGATCTGAATAGATGCTAGCCTCGACATTGTTCATATTCAACATTTAAAGAATATTTACATAATTTGTATTTTAATAAAGTTTCAAATCAATACGGGTATTTTGTAAACCTTTAAATTGGAGCCTTGACGTTTATTTACACACTAGCTAATACCCGGAACGCGTTGCTGCGCCACTCAATAGGGGTTTAATTTAAGTTGATACTACTGAAAAAAGTTAACTCAAAAATTACACATGGTTTAAATGTTAATTTTAAAATGTATTAATCATAAAATTATCAATGTAAATTTTAAGTCAAGTAGCCAAATCGTTTTCATTTTAGAACAAAGAAGTTTCAATACTTGCACCACAGCCGCAACTTGGCGGTTCGTTAGAGCAAAATGCTTAGCCCACAATCACTTTCCGTACCTACAAAACTCTTTGTACAAATTTTCATGGTAATCATCTGAGAAGTTTAAGAGTTTATTCACTACATACAAACAAACAAACTTTCGATTTTATATAAATATAGATTACTTAATTTTATTTATTTTCATCTTGGTCTATTTAAAAACAACTTTAAAAATTTTTTAAATGAGTACGGATTCTTCCAAAACACTTATGTAAATTCAATAAAATGAATCAATAGAATTTATTTGAAAAAAATTTATTTACTCCAACTTAATTTATTTTATTATTCTCAAGTTCAATGTCAAAATTTCTTTAATAGTCTCCAATATACAACATATTTCTTCATATACAGTTTATTAATATTATTTTCCATTTAAAGTAAAATTTTTCATCTTTAAACACACTTAAATTTATTTTCTTGTGATAATGTAATATTCTCTTATTATGTATATAAATATTTAATACACTTTCAATCATATATATATATAAATATATAATATTATTGACTTCTTATTGAAACATTTAGAAGAAAAAAAAACAAAATGTATCATTAAATTTAAAATCTCTTAAAATGTAACAATTCTTTTATATTCAATGTGTAATCTACCTACAATGAAATCATTCTTTTTTTTAAATTCAATATTTCATTATTGTTAAAGTAGAATTTCAGAAAAGAAAGAAAAAGGAAATTAATGAGATTTTAAGGACTTTTTGAATTTATATCCTTCAATATATATATGTATATACATTATATACACAAATATACTACGGATAAATAAATGCGCAACTAATATTTACAGTACCTTAAAGCATTATTTAGATCATAATATTATGTACATTATATCATATCTTTTTTGACACGTCATCTAAATTCTAGAAATTAAGTTTTTGGACATTATTGTGTACGGGGGGCACTAAGAAAGAAAATAATTTTAGATGACAAGTAAAGGTGAGGGATTTATAAGGAAGGTTTGAACGAACTTATAAAATTCCTTATAATAGGCGCAAATTGTAAATAGAAAATTTCTTTCAGAGTAGCACATTACATATATTCTACAATTCAGATGTTCTCATAGCATATAAAGCTCCCATATGTAGGTTTGAATACCTAGCAATCTAAGCCCTGCAGAAAGCTGCCATATGTAGCATATAATGTGTTGGCTGGGTGTCACATTGGTTAGAGTGCCAACCAATCATGCGAAAGGTCTGGGTTCGAATCCCAGTGAAAGTGAAAGTAAACTTTTATCTGGTTTTCAACTCGACTCAGCTACTGTTTCGATATGCACGTATATAGTCAGGCTGTTTAGCCTATAACAGTGAACAGTTAGCACGTTGGGGTGCCAGCAAAACAAAAAAAAACCAGTACTTGAACAATGACTGGTATTATGCTAGAGTCGTTCTTTGAAGGGCGACATCATAGATTTTATTTATAAATCGCAAGTGCTCACTCTAATTATATTAAGGCGAATGGGAAAGCGATTACTTGGACGTCAAAAGCTCTGTGTTAGGAACCTAAAACCTTGCTAAGTACCAGGTATTTCCTTACCACAAAAAATATTCCGAAGTCTTGCAATTTTGTTTGATACTATGAAGTAAGAATAAAGTATATATTTTGTAAACTTGATTGTATATGAATGTATATATGTATTACTAATGTAATAAAAAGGGATAAAAATACGGGTCATAAAAAAAATTTTTTTTTTTAAATTTTGCAATAATTTGATAAAAATGGTTAGTTTAATATTAAAATTTAATAGTATATACTAATTAAATTATATATAATAAATTTATTCAATAATTCTATTTTTACATTAATTTCCAAACTTAACACTCCTTTATATTGGATACATTGATAAACCTGATCAGAATTGATGATACCATTAATATTACATAGTTTCTAAAATTATATTACGAAAAAACCCCAATATAATTTAATTATTGATTTAATAGTTCAAATGTAAATGCAAAATATCGAACTACAATTTAGAAATGGGTTTTGTAACATTTTTTTCTAATAACACTATTACAATGTTGTTGTTTTGTTTTTTTATATAGCAGATATCATATGACATCTTCATATATAGGCCTTAAAAAATGTAGTGCATCTATCCCACTTTCAACAGTTTCTATTTATAAGTAAAATTATTTAATTTATTTGGATATACTTCCGCAGAAGGGTTACGAGCTATCAAGATGACGTCATCACACAACGGTACTTTATATCTCGAAGTTTTCGACATATAAATTAGTAGTGGCGATGTTGTGGTTATGTTATAAAGTAGCGTTATGTGATGACGTCACTTTGATAGCTCATAACCCTTCTGCGAAAGTTTACCCTTGAGGCTCCTAATGTGTTATACCATATTATTATTCTTAATGATTTTGCTGAAAAACCGGAACTGGACAAGCCGGTTTAGCCTTATTGATTACAGTTACAAAACTCATCATGAAATTTTGAATAGTAGTTTTGACAAGAGGAAGATGCCGAAATTAGAATAGAGTGTTATATATCAAATGGGAATTCTTCAAAAAATAGGACTCTCTAGAAGATTATAATTCTACTGACTGATACTAAAACCTTTAGGACTACCAACTGAAAAACTATATTATAACTAAACGAATATTTTAAAATTTAAAATAAATCATTGAAAATAAATCAAAAAAGTTATTTACTTTTTAAGTAACCATTTAATTTTAAGTATACATTTCTTTTAAGTATAAAATCCAGCCCTTTCTTGTACCATTCACTAAATTTAAAAAGCAAAACAAAATTCCATAATCTTTCGGAACAATAAAATTCTAAAATTCTATTTGAAAAATATGAGTTTACAAGAAAAATCAATAAAAAAGAATTTAAGCGATTTTATTTTTCCATAGAAACTTAATAATTACAAAGTATACTTAGCAACAACTTTACGATTTTCTTTATTTTTTTCTAATTTGGAAATTTTTTTTAAAATTTATTGGCATTACCGGATGGTCCTACAACAAATTGCTACTTAAAGTATTAATAAAATGATTTATTTTATAATAGAAATTCTAAAATAAAATTCCAGGAATTCGATTAAATAAACTTCGACTAAGAATAATTCGCTATTTTATTGTTTCATATATCATATATTTACTTTCAAAGTTATTCAAGTTTCAATGTCAGGAAGAAAGTACTTAAATATAGATTAAAAATTTTCGTGGAAATTTAAAATTTTTTTTTGAAATTTTTTGATGTATTAAATTACAGAATTTAATCTTTTAAGCTTGATATTTAATAGTACTTGTCTAGCTTTTCTGAGGAATTTTTATTTTAAATTATTCTTAACCCTATTTCATTTTTACATTTGCAAAAGATTTTGTACTAATGTGCCTATATAGTTTCACGTCCGTCTGTTCATCTGTCCGTATGTTTACAAAACCTTTTACTTTGAGAAACTTGGCAAAATTCCCCATTGAGGGGTTAATAGGACTTAAAAATAAAATATTTCCTAAATATAAATTTCCTAAATTAAACGTTAACATTGAAGCTCTGATATTATATTTCGATAAAATACTCAGTATAAAACACTATATAATTTTGAAAATGTGCTTTTTTAAAAACTCTTCGTTTTTGCCATCACTTGTTTTTTGTAATGTTGTCTTATCTGGAAAAGATTACATTCATATGTTCATCCGTATTTAGTAGTAAAGTACTATTAGTCCCAAGGTTATTTTTTTTTCAACATATCATTAATAAAATTGAATTCGATTTTCAGGGTTGAATTGGAAAACTTTTATTAGTCGAAAACTTTTTAGATATTTTCACTTAGTTCTTGCATATTAATGAATTACAAAATAATTTTTTTTATAATCTTTGAATATTTCTATTAATACTTAAATTGCGAAGATCTAGAAAAGAACCTGAGTCTTATCACATTAACTTAACTATAAAATTTTTTGGAATACATTTTGTTAAATATACTTGGTAACCTCTCAATAAAGCATTGAATAGTAAAAACGATTACTTTTCAAAGTAAATTAATTATTTGATTCCTGTAAATGGTTTGTGTTACAGGGCCTTTCCTTTTCTATGGTTATTATTATAAAATTTAAAATCTAATTTGAATAATCAACTCTATATGAAATTCAATTCTTAATTTTCATATGACTGTGGCAACACCATAGGAATTATTTTTGATTTGATTACTTTTGATATATTTAATTAAAAATTGAAAGCTGTCATTTTAATTATACATGTCATATATTCATCTATTAAAAAAATAAATAAAAATCCAAAATTTTATAAAAAAAAAATAAACATTTTTTTTATATAAATGAAAAATCAAAATTCATTTAATGAAATGTATATTTACACTGCCTAATTAACATAACATATCGTAAGATTAACAGTAAACGTATTATTAAACCGCAATTACATTTTTTTTTTATTTTTACAATTACTTACAGTGTACATAAATACCAGCAGTTATAATTCCAATGAAATACAATAAAAAAAAAAAAGTTTTAAAGTCATTAATAACATATGTAAACACTTTTTATATTATTATTTGTTTGTTGATGTTTTTCCTATTATTACAATTTAACAATAATTTTTTTTTCTCGGGGTTTAATTTACATACGGACATGTTTTTCTTACCGGAATAAAGAAAAACAACAATAAAAAAAAAAACAAAACAAAACCATTTCCGAATTACACACGCATGTTAACAAAATAATGTTGTTTGCGATTTGTGTAAATGGGAAATTCTAGGTAAATAAATAACTATGTATATGTAATTTACTAATTTTTTGTATTTACTTTATTTTTTGTTGCAAATGTCATCACACCAGAAACGTCACAAATTGTCATTTAACATTAATTATATATATTTAAATCAGGAAATATAAAATTATATATTTTATATATATCTATGTATATGTATAAAAATATATATAGCTATGTAGAAATAATGGCTCTCAAACCAAAGTCAAATTTAAAAAAAAAATAAATATTGTATCAATAAATGTAAATACATATTGCCAATAACAAATTATTTTAAACTATTCTGTGGTTACAAGGGAGATCTTTTGATATATAAACTTTGCATAAAGCTCGAAAAATGGGCGAGCGTTCTGGGTGATCGACGCTTTAGATGTCAGTTGTGTAACTGTCATTGAAATACAAAAATTATTTAAATCTTTAATATTTTATAATAAGTTAAAGCAATCAGAGTGACAGTCAAATCTGTCATTCAAAATAAAGATATTTAAAGATAGAGAGCCTTAAAACTTTTTTTAATGAAACGCTTTTATTTTATTTTTAAATGCTTACTCATCTAATAAGCCTGTCTATACCTTAGGTAGATGTTGGAACAAAGGGGACGTTATTATATTCTTGTTATTGGAATTAATCTTAATGAATTTCACATACTCTTTAAACATGAGATAGTACTAGACCTTATAACATGTAGAAACGTCTTAAATTTTCAATAGATACAATTCTATTTTGTTTATATTGTAATAATTTTGTATTTGAATTATATTGTATTCTTATCAGTGTGTTATATTTTTCGATTAAATTATTTGTTTATATTTTGCATTTGTTTATATTGTTATATTAATGTATTTTTCTAAATATATTTTTCTAAAAAATCTAAGACGAGCTTAAAATATTGAAAACTTCCATTAACCAAAAATTTATGGTAGATCTTTTGCATTTAAAAGTGTTGTAGTATAAAAGTAAATTGCTGAAATGGAAGACAGTTTTTCTTTCAGTTAATCTTAATCCAGCAATTTACTTTTATAATAAAACACTTTTAAATGCAAAAGATCTACCATAAATTTTTGGTTAATGAAAGTTTTCAATATTTTAAGCTTAAAAGTTTTCAAATATTAAAAGAACTGAACCCTTATACCAGCAATTTACTTTTATATTAAAACAGTAACAAATTCCCAAGATTTACCTTCAATTTTTTATTTTCCACATTTTAGGGGGTACTACTTTAATAAAATAATATTTTTTTTTATTTTATTTTATTTTATACTTTTTAGTTTTAATTAAATTTTTTAACACAATTATTTATATAAAATTATTAAATACAATATTTAATTTGACAATTTCCAAGTTGAATACAATTCATTAATAGTTATAACCGGTTTAACTACTAACTAGTCATAATTTATTAGTGTATGCCCTCTAGTAAATTTATCTAAATTAATTTAAATTTTATAACAGAAGACAAAAATATCATTAAAAAGCATTATAAGTACCTACTTGATAAAATCTTTATCTATCTAGTTTGTTAAACAATATTGTTTTATATTTATTAGGTATCTTTAAGTCTGAATACATATTTTTGCACATTGTACATATATATGTATCTTTGTAAATACCTAGTTCTTTGTTTATGGTCTTTTATAATATTTCTGCATACATATATGTACATACATATGCTCATAATAATGTAACAATAACATGGTTGAAAATCTAATTCGAAATATTAATGACATTAATAAAAACTATTCACTAAAATATTTTTTGTTTACATTTCCATATACAAAAAAAAAATGCGCACTCGCTTATTCATATAAAATTATTATCTTACTTATTATCTATAATATATATATATACATATACATAATATATTCCATATTAATACAAAATCATTTCACAACTGTTACATTTTTATTACGCAGATTATGCTTCAAAGTATAAAGTAAACAAAAACAAATGACTGATAAATTTTTTTTGTTGCATTTTAAAAATTTGAAGATGAATAAGTTAGGGTTCAAATTCGCTTCATGGTGAAATTGTTTTTTTTTTAATTTTAATCTAAATTTATTTTTTATTTAAGTACCTACCTACTAGTATAAATTTTAAATTAATGAACCAAAAATGTACGGACTGACATAACAAAAAAACCTTAAAAATTTTTTATATGAAACTGATCGTCTTTATACGTAATTATTTGGTCTATGTTTTTATATTATCAAAATGAAGTATTTTAGTTCTTAAAGTTACAAATTTTTAAAGAAACTATGCAAATAAATTAATTTTATTTCATAGAAAAAAATTTTTATCTTTGAAGGAGGTTCGAACTCAGACATATTTACACCGTCAGCCACTTTGCTAACCACTGAACCATACAATTCTTATAAAATTATGGTCAGATTTCTAATATAAATGTATCACTAACTAACAGAATGAAAAATAAAGCCATAGACACAGACAAGTTCAATTAAAAGTATATAATAAATTAAAAATAATTTTGTTTCACAAGTAACTCAAGAATTTTTTCTTAAAATGTAATTTTACTTTATACCCTTCGTACTCTTGTATTTACTTTATAATATATTCGAAAAACTATAAATCAAAATATTCATAAGTATAATCGATAGTTTTCCAAAAATAACTCAATACTTTTATTGTGTTTATAGGATTCGTATCACAAAGAAAAATTACTCATATGATAAAATCCTAATTTTCCTATTCAAACACAAGTCACCTGTCACTTTATTAGAAGGAAATACAAAAAATCGGAAATTATTAGTACATAATACATGACGCATATATAAATACATAAAAATGTTACATTTGATAGTCATAACATATGTTTTTAAAAATAAATATTTAACCTTTAAAAACATTTTAGTTTTTTTTTTTAATATTAATCCATAAAAAAAAATGTTTAAGATTGTATTTTTTTTTTTTTGCAGGATTTATTTCGTTTTATTTTCACCAACTCATTAATTTTTATTCAAAACGGCCGAATATAAACGGAAGTAAAACAAAAATTATAATAAAAATTATTATTTTTGTTGTGGTTTTTTTTTTTAATTTTCCTTCTTTCAAAATGAAAATGCAATTAGAAAAACCTCATATCATGTTTATAAAAACGTTTGCGTTTGTTTTCATTTTTTCATTCCACATTCTGGTATGAGACCAAATAATTTAATTTGATTTTTAAATCCAAAATTTTTGTAAAACTGTTCATTTTGTAGTGATATGACTGTTCATTTGTGTATATTAGCCCCCTTTTAGAGGATAGAAGTTGATTTCGGGAAATTATAGGTTTAAAAAAAAGCCCTTTAATCTTCAGATTTGTATTATAAACACGGCTCGATAATGGAACTATATATAAGTGACTCATTGAATATATTTGAAAGCAAAGGTTGATAATGTGGAGTTATGACATTATAAAGTGAAAAATATTAACCCTTTTGTTAATAATATGTAACACGAAAAGTTTCTCAAAATTTGATGACAATTTGAAGAAAATCGGTCTAGCAGTTTCTAATGTAGAGTAAAGTAATGAAAAAACCTATAAAAAGCTGTTGTGCCTCAATGGGTTAATGGAACTCAACAAAAATTTTTTGAGGCTTTCTTTTTACCCAAAGCAGTATTTCGTAAAATCGGACAAAATTTTGGACCCAAAATTTTGTTTGACCAACCGTCGGCCAGACATGGGTTAACATATTCCAAAACTGTTAATAGTGTCAACTCAATTCTCAAGGAGCATCCCTTATACAAAATTTGAAGTCAATCGGTCAAACCGTTTTCATTTTAGAACAAAAAAGTTTAAATACTTGCAACTCAGTCCCAAATTGGTGGTCCGTTAGGTGAAAATTTGTGGCCCACGATTTCTTTCCGTACCCAAAAATCGCTATATACAAATTTTTATGAGAATTGGCTGAGTAGCTTAGAAGTCTATTCGATATATACAAACAAACAAACAAAAAAACTTTCGCTTTTATATATATAGATATATATCCGAAACGTTTTAAAAATTATTATTATTATTATTAATATATTAATATTATTATTATTAGATTCATCAGTAGGCTTGTAGTATTACATTGCGTAGGCAAACTTCTGATTAAATTTATTCTTTTAACTTATATAATATTTTACGAAAATCTCCTGTGAGTTATAAAAATAAATCAAAAATTTTCTTACGTATAACTCAATTACGTAATTAAAATTTTTTTAAATTATTTTTCTCTAGAAAACCAGAAAATAATTTTTACAAAATAAAAATTCTTATATAATTTGTTAAATTTTTAATTGATTTACATTTCACAAATGCACGTGTCGTTACTTATAATTTTCATATTAAATTTAACATGTGTTTTTCCAACACACCCCCCGTACAGTGTTTCAGTTTAAATTTAAACAGGCTCTAATTGGTTTTAAAATAATACGTGTAGCTTAGGCGTAGCTTATTATAAATATTATTAAAGTATTTACAGTATTTTAAAGTTTTTATTTAGTATTATTTTCAAATAATTTATAATCACCTCCATTTTTCTATTCAAAATAGAATTAAATAAAATTCTATAAAATAAAATGAAAAACTAAAAATACAGTTATTTCAATAATGAAAATAGCAATTGTGAATAAACTTTTCATATTTCTTTTAGGAAAAACTTTTTTCAACATGTTAGACATAAGTATAACGAGGAAGAGTGTAGTAGAGTAGACTGTGTCAACTCTGGGATACCCGTATGACCGTAACATATACATTATATCATCCGGTTAATTACTTTTGGCTTTATTAAGTGTAGTGGAATACTCATATAAAATAAAGAGTTGTATGGCTGCTACTCGAACCCTCTGTCGTAGACCAACCAAATTTTGCAGAAACTTTGGCCATTACACTAAACAATTTTTGGCAAAAATTCAGACACCCAGCTTCATTAGGTGGAGAGTAATGCTCATATAAAATAAAAAGTTATATGGCAGCTACTCGAACCCACTCCACTAGACCAACCAAATTTTTCGATTCTGATCCGATCCATACACTTGAGTCTATATCTACCCCCCCTCCTTCTTTGCGTCACAAACGTAATGGCAAATTTATTATACCCTTTGACTATATAGTCATACGGGTATAAAAATACCAAAACAGTGAAATAAGAACGAGAGAAATAACACCTTAGACTTTTTTCTCATATGTAATTCAGATCGAACAAAATTATGAGAAATTAAACCCTAACGTGTTTTTTCACTTTAAAATTAACTTTCGGCTTTTGGTGAAATAAAGCCATGGGTTATTAATTCTGGGTATAAATACTATATTCTGCAGTTAGATTCAAAAGGAGGCTAAATATTCCCATTTTCGAGAATTTTAAATCCAATTTTATTTCTTGGATTCAGAATCTCACATAGTATATAAATAATTTAAAAAAGGGAAATTCCCCGAATTCGAATACAATTCTAATTTAAATTCTAAAATTCTTCATATTTTACAACCTTTCAATTCAAAGGGATAGGAAAATAAGAGTTGAGTATATTACACCAATTTTTGATAATTAAAGACCCAGTGTTTCATTTCTCTTTCACTTCAATTTTCGACATCTTAGGAAACAGTACCCTGGGGCATTTATTCCCAAAAAGTCGAAAGTGAAACTGAAAGAGAAATAACACCATCGGATTTTATTTCTCATTCAATATGAATCAGCAATCTTGGGTGTTAATTATCATTATATGGTCTTTTATCGCGAATCCAAGAATACCTACAGTGGAAACAGCCATTTTATCAGGAACATTCCTGTGTTATATGTAGATTTCTATATATATTTGCACAAAAATTCTTACATGATTTGTACATACTATATGCATATTACATACATACATAACGATATACATATTATGGTAAATTATTTATGAAAAATAATATTTATTATTATTTTATTAACTTAAATTTTTTTTACCAAATTTTATTTATTGTATAATATTAAATTTTTATTATTTTAAAATGTATTTATATTTTTTTTAATATGTTTTCTAAGTAAAATAATATGTTATAAGTGGGAAAAAATAATAAATTTATATAATTTTTTATTTAAATTTATGAATTTAAAAAAAAAACAAATAAATACATTTACTAAAATTTTTTATTTATTTTAATCGTACATTTTGTATTTAATTTTTATTTAAATTATTGTTAGTTTTCATGGGAATGAATAAGATTGAAATGACGTACGTACGTTCATTTGAAACGGATCAGCATTATATATATATATATATATATAAATTTCATGTATACTTTTTTAATGGACAAACAAAACACGTAAATGCAAAAGATAAACCATAAACGTTTAATACAAAACCATAAAATTTAAATGCGGTTTTTTTCCCATGGTTTTGAAATTTAGCATGCAATTGAAAACGATTTTTAAATTTTCTCTAAAAAAAAATACACATCCAATTATGAACAATAGAAACAATTTTATTGCAATCATCATAAGTACATATTTAATTTTTTATTCATCTTTATTTAACCTTTAAAATTTTTTTTTTTTTTGAGGTTGGAGCTGAGGTTTTCTTTGACTTTAAAATGTTTATATTTTATTTCTTTTGAGTGAAGTTTTATAATTTCTTTGTAATAAATTTCTTTTTGGGAAATGAAAAAAACAATTTTCCAAAAAATCGTTCTTGAACTGAAGTAAGAACGTGCAATAAGTTCATAAATTTTTTAAAAATACAATTTTTTTGATTTAAAACTTGAAAATCCGATTACTTTTAAAAGAAAAAGGGTAAAAAAAATTCACAATACCAAACCTTTGTAACAGGCCTCGGACACGCAGAAAGTGTAAATGCGAATTTTTCATAAAAATTTCAAACACATACAAAATTTTCATATAAGTGGCCATATAGATGAACGACAAGGGAATGGAAAATCATATGACCACTTTTGTTCGGAAAAAACCAATTGCAGAAAAATCGTTTGTTCGATACCTACATGTTCGAGGCCTAAGTTTGAAACATGTGTATAATGCTAAGATATGAGATGTTCAAAACGAGAAAAAAAATTTTTTATTTCTCCTGCAATTTATTAAAAAATTATTCATTTATTTATGTCCCCTACCCCTATTTATTAAACATACAATGTGATAAGTATAAGTAATTCAGCCTTTCCTTTTCAGTTCCTGTCACACTTTACATTTCATATAATGGTATATAAACTATTATTGATATAAATTATAAATTATTTTTATTTGTTAGATATGATTCGGCCAGGGTTTGAATCCGTGACTCCTGAATTAAAAGGCCGACGTCCTAATCACTACGCAACTGATCGTTAACATGAAAAAACATTAAAAAACACTAATTAACCGTTTTAATTCACACTTAGATATGTTTTTTCTTTTGTTTGTACTGATTGTTTAACTGTTAGGTCTGTTTAGTTCGTTTCTAACCTACCACCTAACTCTACTCTTCTATCTTTTTTTTCTTCTAGTTCCTTAGCCCCAAAGCCAAGCTTACATATCTATTTATTTTTTAGTTATGTACAAAGGAATTCATTTTCCAAGAGTTTTACTAGCCTGTAAAAAAATAAACAAAATCTGTCAACAAGGGAAACGAGGGGATATAACATCTTTACAGCAGAACTGATTTTTAAGAATTCTAAGGAATAGTTTAGCCTTATCACATATATAGATTTCAAAAAATCCCATTCCATTTGTTATAAAAATTTCATAATTGGGTTTTTCAAAGTTTTTTTTATATCTGTGAGTTGTATATTGCAATTAAAATATTTATTTAATTTATTGTTTATCGAAAATTAAATTACCCAAGAAACATGATATATAGAAATTACTTTATACAATATATTATCCAGAAGTATTATAGAACATTTTATAAGTACAATATAAAATAATGTTCGTCAAAACTTTGTTTTAAAACTCCATTTGTTAATATAATCTATAACTCACCTAAAGTAAACAATTGACTTTTAAAAAATTATTAATCTAAAAATTATAAGATACAATAGATACTTACAAGATACTCAAAATATTACAGAATACAAAAGATATCTAAATATCACACAACTATCAAGTCTTCTAAATAATTTGATTTCATCAAAAATCGACAAGTAATTATACCCGTGCATACATATATGACATCGTGTATATTAAAATTGCTCCTCCGTTTGTAACGCATCGATCTAGACGAGCTAGATATAGTGTCAAGGGTACGTATCGGCTCAGAATCGAAAAATGAGTCGATCTAGCTATGTGTGTCTGTCCGTCCGTCCGTCCGTCCGTCTGTGTGTCAGCACGATAACTCAAAGACTAAAAGAGCTACAGTTTTGAAATTTTCATAAAATATTTTTCAATCAATTTCTAGGAAATTATATGAATTTTGTTCGTTTTTGTTTTTTTGTTTATTTTTTTTTTTGTAGATAACGATTTTGAGTTACGATTTCATATGATTTAAATGATGCGTAGTTTATTTAAAATAAACAAAAACGAGAAAGATTATAGTTGCCCTTGTCAACTTTTAGATACCCGTGCATACCCACTAACCGTTATTTATTTCCCCTATGCTATTATAAATATTACAAAAAAAATATAAGAAAGTAAAATAGTTTAAAAAATATTTAACTTATTAGGTATCCCATAATTTTTGATTAACTTATTATCCCATAAAAAAAAAAAAATAGCCCACCCTAAAAGTTGGTCCGAGTGATGTCCAACTTTGCCAACTAACTTGTCCTATTACTTTATCTGCCCAGTTTTGATTTTAACCTCGTAGCTTCATTAGATTCACAGTTATCGAATTGATTACTTTGTATGGCAGCTGCCCGAAACGGGTCCGTACCATTTTGAACTTCATAAGTGCTCGATTCATTATATAACTAACAGTGTGTAATTTTTATCCTCGTAGTATTATCAGTTTCCAAGAAATTCATATTGGTGCAAAGAAGTTGTATAGCAGCCCCCCGAAAATGGGGCCGTAACATTTTGAAACTTCATATAAGTGCTCGATCCATTATATAACTAACAGTGTGTAATTTTCATCCTCGTAGTATAATCAGTTTCTAAGAAATTCATATTGGTGCAAAGAAGTTGTGTGGCAGCTCCCCAAAACCTTGATCTGGTCTTAAACAAAAAGAATAGGGAACCTCAAAAATGTCCAAAAAATGTTTTGTGTGATTTTCAAAACTCTTGCTCTAATTTTTCAATTGTATCTCTTATAATTAATTTTTAATTCACCAATATATTAAACTTAAGCAAAATCAACTTCATATGATCATATTCACATAATAATCATCATATCCATAATCTATCAATCTATCAATATCAATAAGCCATTTACTTAAAAAAAATCTTTATCTTCTTTTTTGCTTATCTTAAATAAACTACGAATCATTTAAATCGTATGAAATTCTAACTCGAAATCGTTATCTACTTTTTGTAACAAAAACAAAAAACAAAAAAACAAAATTCATATAATTTCAAGATGCAAGCAAAATTTAAAATTTTTGTATGAAAATGTTGGAGTTGAAAAAGTTAGTTGTTCGAGAGCTACCCGAAGTTTTGGTCCGATCTTAACAAAAAAAAATAGGGAACCTAGAAATTGATTGACAAATATTTTGTGAAAATTTTAAAACTGTAGCTCTTTTAGTTTTTGAATTATCGTGCTAACACACAGACGGACGGACGGACGAATGGACGGACAGACACACATAGCTAGATCGACTAATTTTTCGATTCTGAGCCGATATCCAGCTCGTCTAGATCGATGCGTTACAAACGGAGGAGCAAATCTAATAAACCCGATGTCATATATGTATGCACGGGTATAAAGAACACAAAGATTTTTTTTAAGTAAATGGCTTATTGATATTGATAGATTGATAGATTATGAATATGATGATTATTATCTATCATGATGATTATTATATGAATATGATCATATGAAGTTGATTTTGCTTAAGTTTAATATATTCGTGAATTAAAAATTTATAAGAGATAGAATTGAAAAATTAGAGCTGGAGTTTTGAAATTCACACAAGAGCACTTATATGGAGTTTCAAAATGTTACGGCCCCGTTTTCGGGCAGCTGCCATACAAAGTTGTCAATTCGATAACTGTGTATCTAATGAAGCTACGAGGTTAAAATCAAAACTGGGCAGATAAAGTAATAGGGCAAGTTAGTTGGCAATGTTGGACATCACTCAGACCAACTTTTAGGGTGGGCTATTTTTTTTTCTTTTTGTTTTTAAGCAAAAATTATGGGGTAATAAGTTAAATTTTTTTTTAAATAGGTACCTATTTTACTATCTTATATTTTTTTTGTAATATTTATAATAGCATTGGGGAAATAAATAACGGTTAGTGGGTATGCACGGGTATCTAAAAGTTGACAAAGGCAACTATAATCTTCCTCGTTTTAGATAAATTTAAAAAAAAAATATTAAATTTAAAAATTAAACTAAATACGGAAATACAAACAAAACTTTAGATTTTTTACAAGAAGATTAAAACAAGGGTTATGTTAGATCTACATAAATTGTTTCTTAATTTATCCATTCTAACAACATGTTAATAGGGATAATTTAAATTTAAAAAAAAAATCTTAAATTAATATATATCTTTTATATTTTTATCTTTTTTTTTATTTTATGTACTTGAGTATTACAAAAAATAAAAATAAAATTGTGTTAAATAACACCCACTTAACAAATAATTTGTTTTTAAGTATAAAATTTATAACCCAAATCCCAAAATTATACAAAAACTATAAATATTTATTACCACTAAAAAATCTTAAAATAATACAAACAAGTGATGAAAAAAAACCAAGGGTTTTTAAAAAAGCACATTTTCAAAATTATATTGTACTAGCAGATTTACCCGGCGTTGCCCGGAAGCTTGAAAATTGTAAAAAAGCAATTTTTCAGCCAATTTTTTGAGATACTACTTTGCCTATAAATGCCACAAAAAAATATTTGTGGAGTTCCGTTAACCCATCGTGGCCCAACAGCTTTTTATAGGTTTTTTCGTTGCTTTGCTATATATTAGAAATGATTTAACAGATTAACTTCAAATTTCGTATATGTGTTCTTCTTTGAAAATGAAGTTCAATTTACTAACAGACTTGAAAGTTGTTAACCCCTGCCGACGATTGTTCAAAAAAAAATTTGTAAGTAAATTACGTCCAATTTTTGAAAGTAGGTACAACTTCTTTGAATTAGGGGAATACTTAAAAAAAGGTTTGTCGAGTTCTTTTAATCGATTGCGAAACAAAAACTTTAAAAAACAGTTTGCAAAACAATTTGAACGATTATATCTAATTTTTCTATACATGCTGCTTCTTGACAATTTGGTGCTCCTTGACGATATAGTTGAGGATGGTAGGTTTCCGGTGAACAATGTTAACTGAATTAAAATGACTATAGGTCAAAAGAGGATTTTCTTGAATTGCCAACGCTTGAATAAAATATAAACGATGGTTTAGAAAAGGTTTAAAAATTCGCTTTTCAACTTATATTTTGTTTAGTACTCACCTGAAAGTTGTAATACGCTCTTCCTAGTTTTTTTATGATTTTATGAGAGAAATGTAGGCTTATTTTTTGGAAAAACTGTTTTAAAATACTATGTATTTAATCATTATATATAACAAATTGAATTTTTTGATTTTTAGATTTCATTTGAAGAAAACTGAAAATTTCATTGAATCTTTGTTCAAAACGCACAAACAGGTCAAAACCAAATTAACCCTGTGGGTTTTAATTAAAATACTGGTACAAAATTTTCAATAAAATACTTTTAATCGTATAAGAAAATAAAATATATAGAAAACTTCATATCATCGTCGTGGAAAATGGTTAATCGAACTTAACTAAAACTTTTTGCAGCCTCTCTTTTAGACTACAAAATCAACCTGTAAAATTGGACACAAATCGAAAACACAAAATTTTTTGAAAGTCCGCCAGGCCGAAATGGGTTAATTTATTCCAACCAAATTTATACAACTAAATGCGGTTGCTAAGAGGAACATTTGTGCAAAATTTCAAGTCAATCGGTCAAACAGTTTTGACTCGACATCAAAAACTTTGAAAAAGCTTCTTTGCACTCTCGTGCCCAAACGGGTTAACCGAACTCAACAAAAATTTGTCCCAGACTTTATTTTCGACTGCGAAACCACCTTGTAAAATTGGACACAAATCGGAAACACAAAATTTTTTGGAAGCCCGCCAGGCCGAAATGGGTTAAATTATTCCAACCAAATTTATGCAACTAATTGCGGTTGCTAAGAGGAACATTTGTGCAAAATTTCAAGTCAATCGGTCAAACTGTTTCGGCTCGACATCAAAAACATTGAAAAGCTTCATTGCGCCCTCGTGCCCAAACGGGTTAACCGAACCCAACAAAAATTTGTGCCAGCCTCTCTTTTTGACTGCAAAACCACACTGTAAAATTGGACACAAATCGGAAACACAAAATTTTTTGGAAGCTCGCCGGGCCGAAAGGGGTTAATTTATTCCAACCAGTTTTATACCATTAATTCCGTGTAATAAGAAGAACATTCGTGCAAAATTTCAAGTGAATCGGTCAAACCGTTTCGACTCGACATCAAAAAAACGAAAAAGCTTAAAACGGCTCTGGAGCCGCAACCTGCTGACTTATAAAAATGCGACATAGCCTATGTCACCCCCCGGACTCCCAAAATTATTCCTCTAAAATTTGGTGTCAATCGGACCAGTGGTTTTCACGTGAATCCTGGACAAACAAACAAACAAACAAACAAATAAACAAACAAACAAATAAACAAACAAATTTTCTTCTTTATATATTAGATTACATACTGAGTTTAACTTTGGAAATATTTACTTGGAAATAGTTACTACTGACTTATAAAATTTACTGCTAACAGTAAATTTTTTATTTAAAAGTTGTTATAGCCCTTCAATGGGGAAGGTTGCCAAATTTCTCAAGAATCTAACTTCAACTCCCCCCCTCCTCTAGTTTTTTAGGTTCTAGGAATTAAATTATGAATTACACAAAAATTTGGAATTTTACTTAGAATTTTATTATCTAAGCAAAAATGGGTAAAACTAAGAGACACTTTCTTCAATTTAAGGAACCCCTTTTAAATTTAAGAAAAACCTTTAACATATGTTAAAATATAATGTTGGACCTTTAAATTTTGTATATTAATAAAAAAAAAATTGGACAGGTATTCAAGTTACAGGTGCTTAAAAATAGCATAATTTCAATTTTCGGGCCCTTATAGCTCCTAAACAGGGGGCTTGACAAAAAAATTTTGTTAACTGACTCCTACTATTTTTTTAGGATCTAACTTCTCCCAAAATTTCAAGATCCTAGCTTGAACCGTTTAGAAGATATGTGGGGCCAAAAATTTTGCAAAAATTGAGCTTTATATAATGCTAAATTTTAGTACCGTATGGCAACCCTATACATTTAAGCGACATTATTTTGTAAAGCCTATAAAAGCAGCTCTCTAATACCGTTTTTCGATTGAAAATAAACCTAACAGAACTTTTGTTATATCAATTTAAATATAGGGCTTTTTTGGAATTTTCAGGGGCTGTAACTTCGTCACCCTTCAAAACTAAGAAAAACCTTTGACACATGTTGAAATATAATTATAGAGCTTTGAATTTTGTATATTACTAAAAAAAAATTTGGACAGGTATTCAAGTTACAGGTGTTTAAAAATAGCAAAATTTCAATTTTCGAGCCCTTATAGCTCCTAAATAGGGGGCTTGACAAAAAAATTTTGTTAACCGGCTCCTACTAATTTCTAGGTATCTAACTTGTCCCAAAATTTCAAGACCCTAGCTTGAACCGTTCAGAAGATATGTGTGGCCAAAAATTTTGCGAAAATTGAGTTTTGCGTAATGTTAAATTTTAGTACCGTATGGCAACCCTAAACATTTGCCTTGTAAAAATTTATAAAGTTTATGAAACCAGCTACCATTTGCCGTTTTCAGATTGAAAATATATGTAACAGAACTCTTGTTATAACAATTTAAATATAGGGCTTTTTCCAACTTTGGGGGGCTGTAGCCCCGTAACAGGTGGGGCTACAGAAAAAAATTCTTCTACGAAATTATTTTTTTTGCAAAAACTACCCATGGTTAAAATTTCTTTTCTCTATTTCAAACGGTGTAAAAGTTTTTGTAAACATACGGACGGACGGACGGACGGACAGAGTGAAGCTATATAGGCACATTTTTACAAAATTTTTTGAAAATGTGCTAAAAACATGTTGACTTATCTTTTGGTACTACTGACTGAAAAAAATTTTCATATTCAAAATCTTCATATATACACACATAATATATCTTAAATGTAATTAAATCTTCATAAACAAGGGTATAACTTTCACTTAATTAACTTATTGTACAATTTTTTCTTGTTGTACTTGTTTTGTTTTTTTTTTTTATTTTAGTCCTTCTTTCTTTTTTTTTTTTCCAAACATATTTCTATAATTTTTAAGTGAAAAGCTTTTACTCTCTTTTCTCAAATTTCCTATTTTTTATTCTTTTAATCCTTTTTTATCCTGATACATGTGAATACATATATATACATATTTATATATACATTATATTTCTTCCTACAACGTAAGCTAATTTATGTCTGTCTATATATGTGTGTGTATATTTTTTTAATATAGCTATATACGTGTATATACTTTCTTTTAAATTTCTTCCTTTAAAATATTTTTATTTTTTTCTGTTTTTGTTGTTGTTTTTTTATTGCGAATTGCAAAATATAAAGTTATAATACTTGTTCCTTGTTTTGTTTTTACTCATTTTCCTTTTCCGTGTTTTTCTTTTGAATTTTTTATTATTTTTTACTTACAAGTAATTATAATAATATTTTCTTAAAGGTTTTAAACTTCATTTTCCTCAATTTTCATTTTCAGTTTTTTTTTTTTTTTAGCTTAATATTTTTATTGAGTTTTGAAATTTCTTTAACAGTTTACTTACCAATTTTTGGAGGATGATTTGGGGAGTGGGTTAAAAAAAACACACCCTCTGAAAAATAGATGAGAAAATTTCCAAAAAAAAAAATTTTAAAAGTACTTTGTGAAAGCTTTCAGCATTGCGTTTAACACAAAATCCTAAAGGCATTCATTTTAATAAAAAAAACAAAAAAAAACAAAAGAAAAACAAAAGAGAAACAAAAGAGAAAACAAAAACAAAATATCGTCAACCTTCACAATAATAAAAAAAAATAAAAAATTTACATTTTATTTATTTTATAATCATTGGTAATCTTTATTTTCATTTGGGTAATCATTCAAAAATCACAGTCTTTCATTTTAATTCTCACAGATATTTCGAGAATCGATTTTTTTTTTTAAATAAAATATCAAAGTAATTAAAATTGAAGGATTGACAGGAATGATGGAAGATTGAAATGTGTAAGTGAGATAAAAATTAAAATGGAAATTGGGGAGATTGTGATTTGGTATTCTTTCATTTTATTAAACCTTTTTGTAAAAGAGTATTTATTTATTTATTTATTTATGTATTTATTTGTAGTACCAGACAATAGTTAATATTGACTGATAATAGTAATCCTTTGCCGATTTGACATTTGAACTTATTATTAAATTATTGTAATATACATTATCCGCCATTTTACCACTGAGCTATCGGTCAGATTAAATGAGTGTTTTACATTAGATCAATAAATAATTCAGATTTGTAAAATACCACAACGCTAAATAGTACATATGTACTGTGTTACGCGATAGCGTTGTCAGAGTACTTAAAGTATACTTTATGCTAGAAAACAGTTATGGTTTTGAAATATTAACATGACTTTTGAAATTGTTATAAAAATTGGGAGTTTTGGAATTTATAATTTCATCTATAACTAATTTTAAGGTTAGGCTATTATATAAAATAAGTGAAAGATTAACTATTTGAAATCAATCATTAAAACGCGGTTACATTTTGCTACAAGTATATCAAACATTTGTACAAAAAAACAATTACAACCACTCTAACAAATCAAAATTATTCAAATCCAAAAACTAAATGATTTTGAAAGCTTGTACACGGAGCTTCTTAATGCGTCTTAACAGTTAACACATCTCTAGCACGAGTTGATAAGTATCGTATACACTTTAATCACACACAATACGCAAAAGTAACTTTATATTCTTCAGTACTTACATATTTATTTTAGGATCAAATATTTTCAATGAGGATATTCAAAAAAAAACGACTTAACGGACATATCAATAAAATCAAATAAAATTACTTAACGGATTTGAATTCTATCTATAACAGTGCTGTCGTTTCTTTTTCTGTATATTAATATTTTAATTATTTACCGCTGTATACAAATATTTACAGAGTGTCACTCTTTAAAATGCTCGCTTATTTAATAAATACCAAAACCATATTCGGCTACAAAACCATGAAAATTGATTAGTATAAAAAACAATCACTTATTAAAACACTCAGTAATTGATTAGTGAAAGGTAGTTAGTGAAATAGAGCCCAAATCCAAGTTTTCATAAAATCTAAACACGTTTCACACAAATTATTCTATTCAATTTTAATAATTTGTCACAAAATCAATAAAACCTAACCTCACAAATTAATGCCAAGCTTAAAATAACATAATATCAAATATCTTTCCATTTAATTTAACTTTTATATTCGTCCCAATTTCATTTTCTCAAATCCTACCTGCAATTTTAAAGTTAAATATCAAAAAAAAAACATAAAAATAGGAAAAAATCAAATCATAGAAAAATATCAAATAAGTTTTTCTCCTATAACTTTTTCCCTTCTAATTTTAACTTATTACAAAAACAAGAAATCATCAATTTAACAAAAAAGTTCCACCATAATAAAAACAAGGAACCACATCACAATTACTAGGGACAGCCATTTTACTATAGGATTGCCATAGAAAAAAAAAAAAAAACAAACAGAACAAAATAAGAAATAAAAAACAATAAAACAAAATGACAGAAGGAAACAAAAACAAAAAAAAAAAAAAAACTGAAAGAAAGAAAAGTTTAAATTGACTCATTTGTTTCACAAGAGAAAAGTCGGAAACAAACATTAAATCGTTATGGAGTTTTTCCCCCCTGCCAAAGGACTAAAAAAAATAATGTGAGAAATATTTTTATTTTTTATTATTTTCTTTTTGTTTTTCTTTTAAAAATAAATTCTCTTCGATAAGGAAGTTTTTTATTTCCTATTTTTTTTTTTGTTGTTTTTTTTTTTTTGAAAAAAATATTTATAGGTTTTTTCATGGATTTTAATAATGAGTAAAAAAATTTATTTTAGGATCTCAACGATTATATATTATACAAAAAATATAATTCTTTAATCAAACTTGGAACTACTTCCGTAAATTGATTACATTAAAATATTTCTAACTATAAATTTGAATGAGAATTAAATGTTATGGAGTTATGATTACTTTATATGATTACTTTGATTCTTTGACTAACTTCGAAAACTTTGACAGAGGTGATGAGATACATTATTTCCTATGACACTTTCTTAATTAATGCAAAAAGTATTCAAAGTAATCAAACAAATTACAAAGGAAGGAATTGACTAATTTTAATTTTTTAAGTTTAACATTTGTGACAGTTTATTTTATCCATGAGAGGTACTTTCTGCATATTTGAAACTTTCATAATGATTTCAATTTATTTATAATCTTTAAATTTCTCAATTACAGCCTATAAATTAATATTTTAAAATTCGGAAAATTAATAAATGTTGAAATATACTTTGACAATTACCAAAGTACTCTTCACAAAGCATCAGTTACTTATTACTGACATCGTTTTAAATTTGCCCCGTTCAATTACTTTTTGAGAGGTGCAAAAAGCCAACAAAGCACATTGTACGCTAGGCCATGACTTTGATGCTGAAGAATCTTTTTTTTGTTTTACCCTATACCAAGACCAGATGGTCATCAAATTAATGATTACTTTACTCTTCTAAGCCGTTTTATTAATAAAAAATCTTTTATAGATTTTTCTACAATGAATTCTTTTGGTACTTAATTCATTATTATAAGAGCCAGTTTCAGAGTTTTATTTTTTAATAATACGATTACATGTTCAGCTAACTATCATTTGTCTCTACCTCATATTTTTTATAAGAAAAAAATGTAATCATTATAGTACTCTATCGTAATCTACATTGGCTCTAACTTGTTATTATATTAAGTAAATGCAAATGTTCGGAGGTTTGAAGCAATTAGGAGACCATTACTAGAAATACGACAAGTTTCCATGGTTAGGTAGAGACAATGCCTTAAAAATATAGGTTTTAAATTACTCAGACATAAAGAATACAAATATAATAGAATTATATACCTAAACGGCTACAACAACGTATAGAAGGGAAGTTATAGTAATAGACATAGGTGTAAAACTTCTTAAACATCAAAAATACCATTTGGTTAAATAAGATCCTAACTAAAAGCTACATCCTCGGTCAGTATATAATGTAGAAAAGTGAATTCTGTCACAGAGATCCAGAAAGTCCATTAGGATTTTTGTACAAAATAATGTTACTAGATCCTTGAAATTTACTTTTATACAAAAAGCCTTTAAAACCTACTAAATTTTCTACCCGAGTGTTAATGCACATCAATGATAATCTATATGTAAGTATTGTATACGTATATTAAGTTATTTATGTATAATTCAGTGACGAAGCATTTATATAACTAAGGGAAGCAGTGGTTCCAGAGCTTAACCAAAAAATAATAGTCTATAAACATATTTAATAAATTTAAATTATTTGAAATATTCAATCTTCTTAATACATATTACATAATTTTAGTTATAACAATTAACAATTAAAGAAAATACATTTTTTTAAGTATCTTCTTCATAATATTTAAATTTTTTCCATTTAAACCTGCAGTATTTGAATAATAATTATAGCTGGTTTTTGGTGCGGAGTGCAATAGATTCGGAAACGGCCCTAACATTTTCATTGTTTATAACTTTTTTAAATTTAATTTATATAGGTAGAAGGCTTCCCAATTGAAAATGTTCAGGCCTCGTCACTGATAAATATATATTCGTTTAATAAAACCTGTCAACCATTTTAATAGTGTAACTTTTTTTAAGTCCAAAACACTTAAAAAAAATAAAATAAAAACAACAACAAATTATTTTCATTGGTTTTTATTTCATGTAATAATTTACTACGACTATTAAAAATTATGAGGACTAAGAATTTTAAAGGATATCCAAGTATGAACATTTTGTTTTTTGTTTTTATTGTTGATGTAATCTATCAATTAACTTTCAAAGGAACAAAAAGTTGTATTTTACAAAAAAAAAAAAAAACAAAACTTAAACTTTTTTATTTTTATTGTTTTACTGCCATTGCGGTAGAAATTATTTTTTTTTGTTAAAATTAATTTAAAAATAAAATAGAAAAATTGTTAATAAAAACAAGTTACTTTATTATCGTAGTTAAGTTACTTATTGTAAAATATAATACTTGAATTATTGAATTATGACTGCAACAAATGTAACATTAAATAAAAATTGTAACCAAAAATAATATTAGAAATAATGGTTTTAGTAATGGTTTATGATTAAAAATTGTTAGACTAAAATATGATGGAATAGAAATAAGAGCAGTGTTGTAGATTGTGAATATTTATATCTAATTGATTATTAATCATTGACATTTTGTATTTTTCAAATATACTAAACTTTTTAAAGTCGTATTGGTCAAAAATATTTTTAGTTTTTATACATTTTCTCTTCTTTAAGGAGTATTAGGGCATTCACCAAATCTATTTAGACAACGCTTCGGTTTCTCTAATCGTTATATTCACTAAGCCATTGATTACTCGGCTGTAACTGTTATAAAAGATTATGAATTACAAATTTTAATATGCGCCATCTATTATTCTACACAAGAAATATATATTTATATTAAATTTTATTTTATATTACGATATTAACTATTACGATATAATTATACAATTTTATGATATTTTTTTATTAGCTATGATCTGACCGAGGTTTGAACCCAAGACCTTTAGCAAGTTAGTCAGCGTCTTTAGCACTACGCCACTAGTCAGATGTCAATATACAATAAATGGTTTGAAAGATTTTAATATTTGATATAAATATCACAACATCTGAAATCATTAGCTTATTGAATTGGAATAATATCAAAATTCAAAGCTATGTGAACTTTTTCGAAAGAAATCTATTTGATCCTTAGTTCACAAAAAGAATATTAATATGTTAGCCATTATTATACAAGGTAAGCTATTCATTTATCAAAATAATATTAGAAATATTTTCTAGCTTTTTAGCTAATGTTTTTCAAGTTTATAGGCTGGTGATTTTTGTGTAATGGCGAGAGTTAAGCATTTTAGGTATGATGTTTAAAAAGCTCATAAGTTATATTAACTGCTCGTTGTAGTTGTTGTTTGTTATGCGGAATAGCATGTTCCATTCTAAACTGCATGCCTTGCGACCTTTTGTACATTCCACTTAAAATACTTTCTATTAATTTATAAATAATTACAATTATTGAATTTTGAAAAAATATTATTGTTAATTAAATATTTCATGACTTGTTCGGGATTCGAGCCCGCACTCCATCGGTTAGTAAGCTAAATGCTTACTCAATACACCACCGAGACCTCTAATACTACAAACTACTTATTAATAATGTACTTTATCTTTTCTGAATTTTAAATTATCAAAAAACTCAATATAACACAAAATTGGTTTTTAATACTTTCAGATGAAAAAGAATGGAGGTGGTAGAGAAGTTGCATACAGGCAAATAATTGTTCTGGGTGGGCGGATATATATATATAAATTAAAAAAATACTTTTTAAGATGAGCTATTCAGCATTGTTTTTTTTTGAAGATGTTAAGAATGCCAATTAACAAATATTCTTTCACTGTAGATTAATCCCTAAGAATATATTTGCTGCGCTAAAGACCTTCTCTAATATCCAGAATGTATAAATTTAGTTCAAATTATTGTTCGCTCGAATTGAAAGAAATAAAAAACGACAAGTAGTTTCCTTTTAATTTCACTTAAATTATTAATTTTTGCAAATACCAGCATTTCGATCAAGACTTCTTCATTACTAGTTCTCGTTTTGGAATCTCTAGTACTCGATTCGGAATAATATTAAAATAATGCTTCTACAGTGCTAGTACAAATGCTCCATTAAATTAATATTTATACGCAATCCTCTCAAATAGAGTGATGGGAAGTTGCCAATTATTATATCATTCAATTTTATAGAGATATATGACATTCTATAGCATGTCATTTATTAGAAAAACTATAAAAGTTTTTAATTTAATGCGGTTTTCTGAACGATTTTAAAATGTGATCCATTAATATATTCACCAAGTCTACATAAAAATTCCAAAGGAATCATATTCTAGAATTTAGATAATTACAGTGAAACAAAAATAAAAATTAATTGTATAAATTTTTTCTTGCAATCCTTAATTATATAAAGTATGATAATTTTATATTTAATTTTAATTTAATGAAAAACAATATAAAATATGTAACTTGAAAAAGTTCAAAAGTTCAACAACTTTTAGAAAGGTAAAACCCAATATACATATTATATTTTCCATTCCATTTACAATAATTCTAAATATAAAATTATAAAAATATTTAATAATCATTGATTATTTGCCTATTTAATTTATTAAAAACTTTATAATAAATGTCAATAACGTTTTTGATTATTTATTCATTCAGTAATAACAACCATTCAGTATATTCTAAATATAGTCAAGATGAAACCTTTAATTAAATGATTTTTATAAATAAAAGTATACTTTCTATTAATGACAACATTTTTGTTCTTATACTAGCAATTACTTTACAAAAATTCAAATGAAAATACTTTAAATATAATTTGATTAGTTTTTTCTCTGAATAAAATTACAAATTATATGACATGAAATTATCATATAAATCATAGTATAGATTGCTCTATTGGTATCTAGCGGAGTAGTGTCTACAAAATTTAGGTGGATTGCATTAATATTTTATGACATCTTCAGATTAATTTACTGAGTACATCGAGTACATTCAGAGAAACCCTCAATTTAATATTTAAGAGTTTTGAGGATTACCAAATGAAACTAAATTTAAACTATCCAAAAGAAAATATAAGTTGAAAGGCAGCTCTTTGAACCTCTTCCAATATTCCAACTTTTATTTATTCAAGCATTGGTCATTAAACTTAACTACTATTGACCTTGAGTATTGACAACTGCTCGAACACACTGCAGTAGACCAATCTAATATTGCACAAACTTTGGCCATAAAAGTAAACTATTTTTAGCAAAATATCAGACACCCAGCTTCAAAATCCAAGCCTCTTTATATTTTGAGTTATCGTAAGGACGGACGGACAGACGGACAGACGGACAGAGGGAGAGACGGACAGAAGGAGAGACAAACGGACATACATAGCTATTTCGATTTACTTTTCGTTTCTGATCTGATCCATACCTTTGAGTAAGTATCTGCCTCCCCTCCTTCCTGCGTCATGGGTATAAAAATTGTCATTAACAAGGGTTTCCACTTTATTTGGCACAAATAGGGACACTTATTGAAATAGACTGACAAAAGAATCAAATAAAGACCTGTCGCAGAAATAATGAAATGTGGTTAGTTAGTTAAGCACGTAATAGTGACCCACTTTATCAAATTTAAAATTTTACAACACTTACAATTTTTATAAATTGTCTTTTGGCAGATATAAAAACTTTATTAAAAGTTTTGAAAGCTTTATAAGAATTTTATAACTCTGATATTATTTCAATATTAACCCCGTAATTTGAATCCTAAACATTCCCATTATAATAGTTATTTAAATTTTTATTTGTTTCCAATTTCAATTTCAATTTTCTAATAAAAATAAGTACCTACTTTTTTATTTTTAAAGTACTTCTTTTGAGTGAGCACTTCAAGAAGTACCTAAATACATATCCATTACAAAACCTATTTTGCAATAGACCCATATAAATATTACTATGCAAAAATTTTTAATATTTATTTTATTACAATCAAACGATTAACTACCCAATTATTATTACCATCTCAAATGTAACTTCCTTTAAATATTAAGTAAGTAATTAATAGGCTCATAAAACAAAACTTTTCCTTTTAAATTTTATGATTATAAATATACATATTTATTCACTTGTATTTGATTTTTTCATATTCTCTTCTGCAAAAAACGAAACTTTTTTTTTTAAACTAATTAAAAATTTAAAAGCACAAAAATAAAATTCTTAAAAGTAAATTTTATGTCCTATAAATTTTCTGTTCAATTCCTTTTAAATTTTTTATTTTATTACTTTAATTTTTTCTTAACTTTTAATTGAAAAAAACAGGAAAAAAAATATCAGAAATCAAAAATTTAACCTAGTTATAAATTTGTGTAATTAAACCATAAATTACTACCGAAATCAAACATTAAACCTGTTCATCTTTTCATTAAAAAAATAAAAAATAAATAAAAACCAATAAACATTTTTATTTTGCACATTGTGAAGATAAATTACAAATACAAAAATTTTTAAATGAGTCAATTTACTATATCTTTGCATTAGCATCCCTTACACGGGGGATCAGGTTTTCAACTTGATAAATGAACACTTTAAAAACCCAGCACTTATCCAAAATTTCATCGAACGATCATTTAATGTTTCTCATATTGTTCAAAAAATACCTTAAATGTCAAAAGTATCTGACAATTTTGAATATTTCTTTTGCTGCATATCCAATATTGGATGTTAGCGATCATATGATACTGTTGATCAATTAACTGTTGATGACTTATGTAATCTCTGGCTATATACATTAGCTCTCCTATATCTGAAACGCCTGTCCACTGTCTGATGTTTCTTAGCCATGACATTTATTTCCTACATATGCCTCTTCTTTCTTCAACTTTGCCTTAGATAATAAGTTGAAGCAATTCATATTTGCATCCGCGCATAATATGACCAAAATAAAATGTTTTCTGACGTTAATTCTTAGAAGCAGTTCTCTATTTGCACCATTTCTACTGAGTACATCCTCATTTGAAACGTGTTCAGCCCATGAGATTTTTTGCATTTTTCTGTAGACCCACATTTCAAATGCTTTCAATTTGTTGAAGTCTTTAATTTTTAAAGTCCAAGCATCTATGCTAAATAGAAGAATTGACCACATATAGCACTTCATGAATCTTATGCGGTGTTTGATATTTAAACTTCTACAGCAAAATTGGAATTTTTAACAATTTTTATTTAATTAAAATTATTATAAATAATATTTGTTAAATATTTTAAAATATTTTTCTAACTTAATTTTATAATTATTTCAAATTATTTACTTAATTCTTTGTTATTCTATTTTACATTTTCATTTTATTATTTTTCCAAATCAGAATATCTTAACGTCCTTTTGTGTCAAAAAAAGGGAAATACAAAAAAAAACTTAAATGACATTTAAGTTGTTCAATATTCCCATACACTAAAAAATTCAAAATGCAAACCAATTAACTTTTCAACATTTAAAATGGTTTTTCAACTTGCCTATACATGTTTCAACTTCGCAAGTATGCGTACCAATGTGAAAACTTGGTCCATTGTGTATGAGCAACATAATGTATATTTGAAAATTGTACTCAATGAAAAACAAACAACAACAACAACAAAATGCTATAAAAGTATTCGAACCTTCATTATCCTTTCAAAATAAAAAAAAACAAATTTTGTTTTTATGTTCCTACTGTTTTCGAAATCGAAATTGATTTTGAAATCATTTTAATCAATTACATTAAATTATAAATGATGAAAAATTTTCTGGGGAAAAAATAAGTAAAAAAAAAACGATCAAATATTAAATCCTTGTCATTAAGGACACAATTTTTTATTTTAGCTGGTGTTTTACGATGGCATTTATCTTCAATTTGAAAATTTGATTGATTTAGTTTGAAGATTATAAACGGAATTGATGAATATGAAATGAGAAAAAAGAATGTCATTTCCTTGTATGCCCTTTTGCTTGAAGGGTAATATAATTTATAATTAACATAATGTCATCTAATTAGTAAACTCATTTGATATTCTTTTACCTTTTTTATCGATTTCAGTTATAATGTGTTTGAATTTAATAAACTTAATTAAATTCATTACCTCAGAGCAGTATTTAAATATTTGATTTGGTTTTATATATGTTTATAATATTAATTGAATTCTAATGAAGAAGATACGGATGTTTGAATATTTATTAAACCTGAAAGTCAAAGAATGATTTTAAATTTTACTACTCTTTTATCTCTCTTTTAAAAATTATGGTACATACAGAATAACAAAAATTAATTGAAAATATAATTTAATTATAACATTAATATGAAATCATTTTGATTGGCAATTTTTTGGCAAAAGGTTTTAATGACGTAGGCCTATTACTATGTCATTTTTAAATTAAATGTTAAATTCATTAAGGTCAATTCTAATAGTAAGAATAAAACAAGTGATGAAAAAAAACCAAGGGTTTTTAAAAAAGCACATTTTCAAAATTATATTGTATTACATACTGAGTTTAACTTTTGAAATATTTACTTGGAAATAGTTACTACTGACTTATAAAATTTACTGCTAACAGTAAATTTTTTATTTAAAAGTTGTTATAGCCCTTCAATGGGGAAGGTTGCCAAATTTCTCAAATCTCTAACTTCAACTTCCCCCCCCCCCTCATCCTCTAGTTTTTTAAGTTCTAGGAATTAAATTGTGAATTACACAAAAATTTGGAATTTTACTTAGAATTTTATTATCTAAGCAAAAATGGGTAAAACTAAGAGACACTTTCTTCAATTTAAGGAACCCCTTTTAAATTTAAGAAAAACCTTTAACATATGCTAAAATATAATGTTGGACCTTTAAATTTTGTATATTAATAAAAAAAAAATTGGACAGATATTCAAGTTACAGGTGCTTAAAAATAGCATAATTTCAATTTTCGGGCCCTTATAGCTCCTAAACAGGGGGCTTGACAAAAAAATTTTGTTAACCGACTCCTACTATTTTTTTAGGATCTAACTTCTCCCAAAATTTCAAGATCCTAGCTTCAACCGTTTAGAAGATATGTAGGGCCAAAAATTTTGCAAAAATTGAGTTTTATATAATGGTAAATTTTAGTACCGTATGGCAACCCTATACATTTAAGCGACATATTTTTGTAAAGCCTATAAAAGCAGCTCTCCAATACCGTTTTTCGATTGAAAATAAACCTAACAGAACTTTTGTTATATCAATTTAAATATAGGGCTTTTTTGGAATTTTCAGGGGCTGTAACTTCGTCACCCTGTAAAATTAAAAAAAACCTTTGACTCATGTTAAAATATAATTATAGAGCTTTAAATTTTGTCTATAACTAAAAAAAAATTTGGACAGGTATTCAAGTTACAGGTGTTTAAATATAGCAAAATTTCAATATTCGAGCCCTTATAGCTCCTAAATAGGGGGCTTGACAAAAAAATTTTGTTAACAGATTCCGACTAATTTCTGAGTATCTAACTCCTCCCAAAATTTCAAGACCCTAGCTTGAACCGTTCAGAAGATATGTGTGACCAAAAATTTTGCGAAAATCGAGTTTTGCGTAATGTTAAATTTTAGTACCGTATGGCAACCCTAAACATTTGCCTTGTAAAAATTTATAAAGTTTATGAAACCAGCTATCATTTGCCGTTTTCAGATTGAAAATATATGTAACAGAACTCTTGTTATAACAATTTAAATATAGGGCTTTTTCCAACTTTGGGGGGCTGTAGCCCCGTAACAGGTGGGGCTACAGAAAAAAATTCTTCTACGAAATTATTTTTTTTGCAAAAACTACCCATGGTTAAAATTTCTTTTCTCTATTTCAAACGGTGTAAAAGTTTTTGTAAACATACGGACGGACGGACGGACGGACGGACGGACGGACGGACGGACGGACGGACGGACAGAGTGAAGCTATATAGGCACATTTTTACAAAATTTTTTGAAAATGTGCTAAAAAGATAATATGAAAAAAAATATTTTTTTCAATATATAGGTACTTTTATTTAAGTAGTACTAGCCCCCTAAAATAAAGAAAATTAAAAATTTATGGTAGTTCTTGGGAACTTGTAATTGTTTTAATATAAAAGTAAATTGCTGGTATAAGAAACAGTTTTTTCAATGCTTGAAAATTTTTAAGCTTAAAATATTGAAAATTTCCAGTAACCAAAAATTGATACCTAGTAGATGTTTTACATTTAAAAGTGTTTTAATATAAAAGCAAGTTTCTGGATTAAGGCAACGAAAATTAAAATAACTGTTTCAAATTTCAACAATTTACTTTTATATTAAAACACTTTTAAATGCAAAAGATGTACTAGGTATCAATTTTTGGTTAATGAAAATTTTCAATATCTTAAGCTTAAAATTTATCAATATTTAATCTATGGTTTTACATTTTCAAAGTAAAGTTTTTTGGTTTTTAAAGTTACAAATTTTTAAGGAAAATATACAAATTAATTTTATTTGTAATTTTTTTGAATTTAAAGAAAAAAAAAATAAATTTTGTCTTTTAACGACGAACGAGCTCAAATCTGTTTACACCCGAAGTCGCTAACCACTGCACCATACAATTCTTATAAATTTGTGGTCAGATTTCTAATAATAATGTACACATCCATTATATTAGAGTTGTTAAATAGTTTATATTCCGTTATTATTAAAAAATATTTTAAATAAAATTTAGATTTTCAAATTTTTTTAATATTAATGTTAATCAGAAAATAGTTACTTATAAAATGGTATTCAAAAAAATTATAGAAAAGTTCTATTTTATGCTAAAAACTTCATTTTGTTTTGGAGATTTTTGACAGTTTTCAATTAACAAGTGGAATTAGTATTACCGTCGTTACCTATTTTATATTTTTAATATAGAGCATTTATTTAAAGTATTTTTTGACAGTTAATATTAATAAATACTTTATATTCTATATAGAAAAATAAAAAAAGTATATTTTGTAATTCCAAGTATTTTCAACGACGCCTGTTAAATCAAATATTTTACTTTAGAATTAATACATAGTTTTAATTAAGTGCAGTCATCAACTGCGTCAATCGTTGAGTAAATATTTGACAGGTAATGAAGTGTTAAGTGAAATTAAGTGTTATTTAACTATTATTTTATATTAGAATTAATTGACATTTTATTTAACTATAAATAGTAATATTATAATATTCTAATTTACTAAATTTCATTTGAAACCCTGCAAAAACATTTTTAATTCAGATTTTTTTAAGGGCTTATTAACAATATTTATCTCTTAATTCTTTGTATTTTTTGAAGTATTAGTGTATTTCAAACTTATTAGAAAAGTTTATAATAAAATTCTACATATATTATTAATAAACAAATAGAAATTATTTAAAATTTATTTAAACTTATTTTACATTAAATTTTAAACTTATTTTACTTTAATTTTCTAAAGGAGTTGCAAAAAAACAAATCTCTAAAGGAGTTGCAAACTTTTTGCACTTTGAAAATAAAATAGAATGGAACTACTTATTGTTTAGATTTTCTTGAATTTATAATCAATGATCCGGAACGGAAAAAAACGTTTCCCCGTTCTTTAGCAATAAGCATGTTTTGATTTATCAAACAGATTTAGGAGTTCTTCTATAAGTGCTTGCTTGTGATTGTAACAATTGGTTTTTCAATATCATAATAAAAATTAACTCAGTTGTTACAGGAGAAATCCTTAATTCAGATTATTATAGCATTTTTAAATCAAATTCAGGTTATTATATATCTTCCGGTATTTATCAAATATATTCAGGTTTTTCCTAAATGTATTCAGGTTTTCCTAGATGTATTCATGTATTTACTAAAGGAATTTTTCAAATTCAGATTTTTACAAAATAAATACATATTTTTTTCTTTTGAAATTCAGAATTTTTCTAAATAATTTCAGATATTTCTTTTCAAATTCAGATATTTCACTATTATACTTTCAAATTTAAATTTCTTCATATAATACACAAAAAATAAATATTTAATATAATGTATATAATTTAATAATAAAATATATAATTTAAATATAATTTAATATTAAAGTTTATTATTTTAATTATCAAGTATAAAAAAAAAATAACAAAAACAACAAATAGGAAAAACAAGAATTCAGGAAATAGTACATAAAATAATAAATAATTTCTTTCATCATATTTAATCCTTGGAAAACTTTTTGTTTTTATACCCGTATGACTATATAGTCAAAGGGTATAATAAATTTGCCATTACGTTTGTGACGCAGAGGAGGAGGGGGGGTAGATATAGACGTATGGATCGGATCAGAATTGAAAAATAAATTGATTTAGCGATGTATGTCCGTCCGTCCGTACGATAACTCAAAAAATAAATTCGTTTTTATGCAAAAACCGGAATCGCTATTTAAATCCAGCCATTTTGGTTCATGGGTTCGGGTAGCTGCCATACAACTTCTTTTTATATATGAGTATTTCTCTGTACCTATTGCAGCTGCGTGTCTGAAATTTTGCCAAAAGTAGTTTAGTTTTATGGCCAAAGTTTTTGCAAAATTTGGTTGGTCTACTACAGAGGGTTCGAGTAGGTGCCATACAACTCCTTCTTTTATATGAGCTTTACACTACAGCAAATGAAGCTGGGTGTCAGAAATTTTGCAAAAAATAGTTTAGTGTAATGGCCAAAGTTACTGCAAAGTTTGGTTGGTCTACTGCGGAGGGTTCGAGTAGCTGCATACAACTCCTTCTTTTATATGAGGATTACACTACAGCAAATGAAGGTGGGTGTCTGAAATTTTGTCAAAAATAGTTTAGTAAAATGGCCAAAGTTTCTGCAAAATTTGGTTGGTCTACTGCAAAGGGTTCGAGTAGCTGCCATACAACTCCTTCTTTTATATAAGAATTACTATACACCTAATAAAGCTGAATATTTTAAATTTTGCCAAAAGTAAATAACCGCATGATATAATGTATATGTTACGGTCATGCGGGTATCTCAGAGTTGACACAGTCTACTCTACCACACTTTTCCTCGTTTTTTTTATTTATAAATTTATTAAAAAAATAAAATTATTCATAAATGGATTATATAAAAAATAATAAAAAAAATTATATATATAAAATAATTAACAACCCATTTAATAATCATTAATTTGAACACTCATTTTTTTTTTTTAACTATTTATTAAAATAAAAATTTTAATAAAAAAAACAATTAGTCTTAACCTTCATAAAATTGCACAAAGAAATACAAAATGGAATCGCGTGAAATAAATTTTTTAATCCCTTATAAATATATATATATTATATATATATATATGTAGAAATATATGTACATGTATAGATATATATCTACGCTTTTAAATAATAATTGAACCGATAAACAATTTAATAAACAAAAAACCTATGAAAGAAATCATAAATATTAATAAAATCAATGAAATTTTATTAATACATACATATACAATTTATATACACAAAATATACATAAATATATATATATATATTTTATTAAAAAGAAAATCTGCATAAACGAATTATTTATATACATATATATAAAAAGAGTAGAATTTTATTTCTGTTATACAAAGACTGGATTTTTATTTTATTTCATCCACAAAGAAAAAATGTATATGTAAAAGTGATTTTACTTTGTGGTTTAACTTTGAAATTAAAAAAAAATTTACTGAACTAAAGTATAATTTTCTCTATAAAACCGTTTTAAAGTTGCAGCCAGTTTTACAACATCAAAGAAAAAATTTCCTTTTTTTCTTTTTTATATTTTTATTTAATAAAAAAATTTTTTTTAAGGTTCTTTTTTATTGCGTTTTATTGCAAATTGAATTCGATTTGATTGTACATATATACTCGAATTGAATGTCTAGTGTAAAAATGAATTAATTTAATAGTGATTTATAAGAATTATTTTTATAGTGAAACAGAGTGCCTGTTTGTTGAAATTTATGAGTAAAGAGAAAGAGTAAGAGCCAAGTAATTGGTGAAAAGGTTTGAAATAAGTGAAAAAAATTTGCTCTGAAGTAATTTTATACAACTTAGGAATAGGAATAAATATATTGTAGGTAAAACAAATGTCAAATGTGAGTGTCAAATGTCATTCAGTATTTTATATTTGTTTATGTAAGGTTTTGCTTTACTAAAAAAGTAAATATCTTATTTTATTCATAATTAAATAATTTTTTAGGGTGCGTATCAAAATCTCGCGGCTCAAATTCTCGTGTATCAAAATCTCGTGCTTTTATTAATTTCGCGTACAAAATTCTCGTGTTTCAAAATCTCGTGTTGCAATATCTCGCTCTTTTTATAATTTTGCAGTTAAAATATTATATATATGTAGGAAATATAATTAGAAGCGATTTTAGAGTTGGTTTCGGGGTTTTAATACGCTTTTTTCAGAATATTAACATATATGGATGTGTGAGATTCTAAATTAAGGCAGAAATGCGAAATTTTAAAACGCATGATTTTGACACAATAGATTTATACGAGATTTTGAAACACGAGATTTTAAAACGCGAGATTTTGAAACGCGTACCCAACCCATTATTTTTATATGAATAACTATATTTGCGCCATCTTTTGCCAATGTATGTAATTTTTTTTTATATCAACAACTATACCTGCGCCATCTTTTGCAATTGTAAGTAAATTTTTTTTCTTCTATTATTGCGCTACAGAATTAATAAAAGGAAATTCGTTACCTAAAGAACATTAAGTTAACATTATAATAGTTTGCTTTAGTTCTGTAAATGATAATAAAATAAAAGTATAAATACTGAAATGTAAAAAAAAGCTTTATACATCTTATTATAATTTTCCGTTTCTACCTTTCAACAAATTTCTTATACGTTTAGATTTTTTTTTTTTTTCTATTCACAATTTACATTTTTTCAGTTTCATTTTTTCTTTCTCCTTTTTATGTAAGCATTTGTAATTAGAAGTATGTTACATGTGTGAATAACACTTAACATAACATAAGGCGCGCTAATCAGCAGCAGCAGTTTATTAATGGGGTTTGAGCCTGAGATATTCACTTGAAAGATCTTAACGTAAGATCCTAAAGTAAAAAAAATTAGTTATTACGATAAGATATACACCATCATTCTTAACTATTATTGCGAAACTTTTAAACCTCGATTCCTTAAACTTATATTTTTATAAAATCTTTGGTTTTATGAATGTTCTAATATATGCTATTAAACCTTACAAAGTTTTCCAAATGATTTAGCTAAAATATATGCTCGTATTAGTTTAAAAATATGTTTACTTATTTTCTAAGACTTTATTGTGAATCTTAAATTTTCGATTACTCTGTAATAGATTCGAAAATATAATATCAGTTTATAAAATACTTTTGCATATTTAATAGATACATGTATTTATAATGTACAATAAGTATAATAAAAAATATAAAAAACAATTAAGTAGTCAAAAATACTTTCATTAAAAACCAAAAATATCTTGATGATATTTTTAGATCATATCTCTAAGACCTTATAATCTATTTCAAAATTCTAAATCTATAATCTTATATTTTAATAGAACACATATGGAAGTAGTACACAATTTAATGTAATAAGAAGGAACCACCTGGCAAATCATCATATCACCATGATCTAAAATTACGGTTACCTGAATTAAGGACATGCAAAATAAAACTTTCGGGGTATTATTTCCCGCTTAATAAGAAATAACGCCCTGGAGTCTTATTTCCCATGGTATTTAGGAAATAAAGCCCCGAGATTTTATTTCTCTTTTGAGTTGAACTTCAACTTCTATGAGAAATAAAACCCCAGGACGTAATTTCGTATTAAATGGGAAATAACACCCCGGGGGCCTTTTTTCACAGGGCCTTAATTCAGGTCACCACAAATACATTTAACACACAAACTTAAATTTAAAAAAAAAACATTTTTTTTAAATTTTTAAATTTTTCTCAAAAATCAAAAAAATACAAAGACTAGAATTTAATTTACACTTTCTTTATATTCAGTTTTTAAAATTAAATCAATTATTTTTCTTTTTTAAAAATTACTCTATTAGTACACTTCTGAGATACAGAACATATATATACAAAACTTATATAATATTTTTTCAATATTTTTATAGATATTCATATCATATACAACTTTTTTTCTAAAATCAAATTGTTTCATAGTTTAAAAAAATACAAAAATACCAATACGCTTTTGTTGAAATGCATTCTATGATATTTCCCAAGAGGAATGGTTTAACATTTGGTACATTTTGGTTCAAGGTTCATAAGCATCATTTGTCAATTGATGACACAATATCACTATAAACATTTTATATATACAATTTACTTTTTATTTTCTATATTATTCACTACAAGAGATACTCTTCCAAGAGAATTAATCCTTTTGCCAATACACTTGAAAAATTTAATATATAAATATATACATACAAACACATAAAATAAATCTAACAATTAGATTTTTTGAGAGAATATAATATACCAAATAAAAATTAGATCAATAATCTAAAAATGACAAAATGCCTTGACTCAAGTGGTTTTGATATGAATGTAAAAAAATAAAATAAAAAATTATAATTTGAACAAAAGATATGTAAAGGCTTTAGGTTTAGGAAAATATTTTTAATTGATTTCCATTTTTTTTTTTATTATTCCTAAACCACTAGGTATCAAGTTATTCTGATAGTTAAATTTAAATTGATCTAAAAAGAGTTAAAATATATGTACGTACTCAAAACTTTAATTGGTTTAATTAAATTGTTAAAAATTGAAATGCTCTTAGTTCTAGTGATTAAAAATATATTTAATTGGAATTTTAACTTAAATTTAAGAATTTATCTGTGTGAAAATTTTAAAAAAATTGTATTAATTTTGTTTGGACTTTTTATAATACAACCAATTATATAATCATTTTTTCCTATAGACCTATGATCCTTGAAAACTTTCACTTGGAACTGTTCTGAAATAATTATAATATAAAAATATTTTTTAATTATACTTTCTCAATACTGCAATAATGAATGCAATTAAGAGTCAAGAATAGACAGATGCACTTAGCAATGGATTGAAATGCTATAATTTAAACAATTATCATAATTGCATATTTTTAGGGGCATTTGGTTAACTTTTTATTCATTTATTAATTTATTCATTAATATTCTACATCATTTATATACAGGGTTTTTTCTAATTAAGTGCACTGCTGCATACCAGTCTATAGGTACTTATTAGCAGGCGCATTTTTTGTATGGGGCCTAAGCTGGGCCCTTCTTATTTTCCAAGATATGGGGGCTTAAATAAAATTTCAATATTATTCTTTAGTTTTCGTAATAATTTTACTCCAAACTCTGTTTCTAGACTACTTAAGAAAATTCTGTAAAACGTATTCGAAAGCTTAAGAAATCGTCTTTTAGACAGCAGCTCAATTTTTTATTTTTTCAGTTCCAAAATTGGGAGCACCCAGGGGAGCACATTTACAAAATGTTGAAATTTTAACAAATGTTTTTTAAAAAAACGATATTTACACTATGATGTTATATGAAAAAGTTTCAAAATTTTATAACACAAAATTTATTTACTCATAAGTACCTATACAGTAGGATATAGCAGTGTACTTAATTAGGAAACATCTTCTATTACTAAGGACATTACAGGTTAGAATACAGTTATATGATTATACAAATACTATTTAATATTTTTATTTATTATTTTATACTATTGTTATATTTGATCTTAAGAAGAATTATAATGAAATTTACTTTTTTGAGAAATTTCCCATGAAAAAAACGCTACAGTCTGAGGGAGGATTGAACACGCCTTTCCTAGGTCGACACACCAGATACTTAATCACAATGACACCGAGACTACCAGTTTAATCAACTTTTAGAATCTATTAAAATGAAAAGTAAAAATTATTGCATATATTTAGGGGCACTTTAAACTTCTTTAACCCTATACAGGTTTTTACCTCTGTACACTTTTTAACCCTGTAAACTTCTATTACTCTGTAAACTTTTTCAACCCTTAAATTATGAATTGCATTCCTTTAATTATCAGCTCTATTTGGACAATTTTCTTTTACAAATAATACATTAAACAGTTTTCATTGAATACTGAATTGTAATAAAAAAAATTTCAAAACCTATTTATCTTAAAATATTTGAATATAACACTATTTATCATATGGAAATTCTCTAAGGAAAAGATGAAAAAACTAAGCTACAAAAAAAAATTTGAAAATAAGGAAAATTAAAACAAAAATATCCTTGAAGGACTTTCCTTGGAAAATTATTTTTCACTGCCTTCAAAAACAGGCATAATTAATTTTCCTTATAATCAACAACAAAAAATAACTTTTGTTTAATTTTTTTTTGATACAAATAAATCAAAAGAAAACTTTAATGGAATTTTTCAACTTTATTTTGGTGTTTTCATCTTATATTTCATAGTTAATTCAAAATAAATAATATAAAACAAAATAAGTTCTAATATAATTTGAGATTTAAAAATTTCAATGACATCTGAATAAAAATAAGAAAAAAAAAAAAAAAAAAACTTCTAAAGAATATTTTCATTAACTCAACACAAACTTTCATCTTCAGATTACTGGGTTTAATCTTATTTTACTCCCGTCAATTTAAGTTTTTAATCCTTTGGAAAAATACATTGGAAAATTAAAAACTTTTTTTTTATTAAAATATACAAAAATTTAAGAGTTTACTTCGAGTACTTTTAGGGTACACACACATTTTATTGCACATGCCATGAATTTTCATCCCTTAAATTTTTATATTGTATTTTTTTTTTTTAAATAATAAGTTTATCACAATATCGATTTTCCATTTTCAGTTTCACAGAAATAGAAAATAAACAAAATTAAAGCAAACAACAAAATTAAGAATTTTCATGAAAATATGTTTTGAATTCTTTTAAAGTAAAAATTTCCATGAAAATTTTGAGTTTGAAATGTTCTGTAATTTTTTTTTGAGAAATATTATTACCAACCGCTTATATGAAATATTATAAGTATTGTTTTCGTATAAAAATTATGTGTGTCTATATATATGTATGTCAATCTGTCTACAGCTTAAAAGACTGCACAGAATGCTTTCAAATTTTATATACTCTTTTTTAGATGTTATTATCTTGAATTGATAAACTTTTGGAGAAAATCAGGTAACTCCATGAACCACTACTCTGCTCCAGTTATTTTTTATTAATTTACAAATATGTAGTATAAAATAATTTAATAAAAGTAACTACATAAATAAAGAGCTACAATCTTGCTATAGGAAGTCTTTTGATCCGACGAACTTTAGAACCAGCTTAATTAAATTTAAAAAGGCTTTCTAAGTCAAAATTTCATATTTTCATGTATATTTTTACCTCATTTACATCTCAAAAAATGTTTAGATATACCGTTATTGATAACGCTGTGCAAAACTAAAACTGGAAAAAGAGATCATGTAACTAATAGATAATAAAGTTTTTATATATGTATATTTTGGACTTTTTGTTAAAAACCCGTTTTCTTAAAAAAATTTAAACGTGTAAGCAAAAAATCTACAAAAGAAATTTTGAATTAAGCTTTTGCTGTAATAGCGGTTGGTTCTGTGTTGAACGTAGCATATTTTTATTTTGTCTACGAAATAATTTTGAAAATCGTAGAAGTTTGAGAAAAATTTTTGATTAACTTTTTAAAGAAAAAAAAACCTTTTTTTGAAGCGATTATAAAGCGAAAGTTAGTCATGCGAAAATTGTAATATAAATAATGATCATTACACATTTGTTAAGTGAACAATTAGATTAGATAAAATATTTCAAGATTATTCTAAATAATTAATTTTTAATCTAATTAAATATCTGAAGTTTTGAAGTCGTTCTACTTTAATGACTGCTTCAACTTTAAAGAGTTTTTGAATTTCTATATTGGAAGAATTCAAATTAGAAAACTCAATGTAAATTTACCTATTAGTCTAAAAAATTTAACAATCTCAATGTGTTCTCAAATTCTTGTATTCTTGTTTTGTTAGACCTAACAGGTTAGACCAAACGGGGACGGTGCAAAGTAAATTTTTAAGATCTACTTTAAGAAACCTTCAATCAACTAGTTTGAGATCTTACTTCCGTATGAACATAGGGTGAACTTGATTCAATTGAATACTTTAAAATTCAAACGAGACGAGGTTCTGTGATTAGTATTTATTCTTCCTAAATCTTGATTATCATCCAATTAGTGTTAAAATTTTGCAAAGTTTGAGGTAAACTAATAATAAATTATTTTCTTTTCTATCTTACTATCACAAAACTTTTTATTTTATTAGCCTTAATTTGATTCGAATTGGAATCGCATATAATATATGTGTACACAAATATTTAAGAAAGAAAACGGAAAATCTCAAAAAGCGAATGCCCACGAGTTCTGGGCCAACTGTAAAATCTTATCTAATACAGAATCTTACGTATACATTTATATTAATATTGTGGAAAAAGCGTTTAGCCCTGATCTTGAATCCAACTCTAAAATATCTACTGATTAAGATTCTCGCAAATACATATATATATATATATATATATATAACTATTCTGTAAAGACGTATAACTCTGATTTCGAGGCCAACATAAATATCTCTCCTATCAGAAACTCTATTATAAATATAGGGTAGAATGGGCTAGAATGACACTTTTTGACAAAGCCTAATATGGACAGCCTTAAACTGTATATTTTACAACAATTTTGCGAATATAAATTCTTTAGAACAACATCTTTTAAAATCTTAATTAATATTAAAATATACATATTTCTTTAAATGTGCCCCATCCTACTATACGAGTATATGAATATTCTGCAAAACGAGAATTCTTAATTGATTTTTGCATATATATTTGGAGTGGGACTCTGTGTGTGGAAATCTGATTTTGAACTCTATTTTAAAATTGCTAGGATTGAAATTCGAATAAACAAATTTTCTTATGTTTATGGATTTTGATATTTTCCAATTTGGAAGTTTGGGATTTTGAAATTTGGAATTTCGGAATTTGGGATTTTCAAAAAACCTTCTTAATCTAATATTTCTTTTGCTAAATTTAATATAATAATACTAAAAAAATCTTTAAGAAGAAAATGATTAAATAATAAGTTTAAAATGCTAAAAACGTGCAAATCTAAAAAACAACTTTTATAGAAAATAAAAAAAAAATTTAAAACCACACATGAAGACCTCGAGCAAATTGATTCACTCAAAAATTTCATCCAAAATCATTTTGATGCCCAAAACACTGTACACTTAACTTATAGAAAATAGACGTCATCAAAATTTTGAAAACCAACTTTCAGTTACAGTACCTATTAATTTAGTTAAATCCCGTTATTTTATATGTAAATAAGGCAAAAAATTTATACTAGACCAGTGGAAATTGTATAAACTTTGATATTTTTATTAGTTCTATTTATTTTAAATTTTTTTTTTTGTATTTTTTCTACTTTAATAATTTTTATACCTACGCACGCTTTTTTTTAAATTATAAAAATTTCTATAACATACTTTCTAATTTCCGGAAAAATTTTCCTACTAAATATAAAAAAAAAAACCATCAGAACTGTTCTTGAACACTGTTAAAATTACTTTTTACCTTGATTACCTGTCAAATATTAAATTTTATACTTTTAACATATTACAAGATTGAAATCTCAAGTACATGTTGAGTACATTAATTATATTGTAAATTAAAACTGAAACTATATTAACTATACTTAATAAACTCTTAATCAAACTTAAGTCATTTTGAAATCAAATTAAGAGCAGTAAGAGACCCTTAAAAAGAAAATAAATACAATTAAAAATTAATTTGATGTTCATTTTAACACAAAAGTAGCCATTTATATAAATATTTAATTTAAAAATGTTTATTTGTTTTTCTATTCATATTTATACATAATATTATTATTATTATTATTATTAATATATTTGTCTAGAATGAGGTGTAACAAACGCATTCAATTAAATGTGTTTTGTTGGATGTGTTCAATTATTAAAAAATAAAATATTAATGTTTTGTTGAATGTGCTTGATTTTAGAAAATAAAATATCATAAATTATCGTCAACAGGCCAAAAAATATTTTTTTAATTTTTAATAAAAAAAAATATACAAAAAAAAAATTTTTTTAGTTTATGAAAAAATTGATTTCAGTTTTAAAAATCACAGAAGATTTTCTGGGAATTTTAAATAAATAGTAAATCATTTTGGTATTAAAAACTAAGACTATGCTTCACTTGAAGTTGTAGTAAGTCTTCAATAGTTTCAGTTAAAAACTGAAATAATGGCGAAAGCCAAATGTACGCTTTGTTGCGTTGCTTGCTTTTTGATTTGGAAAGTAAATGAAGCAAGCAATGTTTCAAAGCAATTTCAAAGCTTCCCTCATCCCTGAAATAAAGTCAAATGAACTGCACCTTAGTAATCAAAGCAAATATATTTTTTTTGGTGAAACTTCCGGAAAGGGGTTGTGAGCTATCAAAATGACGTCATCACATAACGGTACTAAATATCTCAAATTTTTTGAATATATATACCATTAGTGGCGATGGCGCCATCTAGTGGTTGAAAAATGCATTACAAAATGTTCCTAAGATTTTGTAGCATTTTTATTAAAATGTTATATTTTTCCTGTTAGTCCATAAACTGGAACCAACATCTTACAATATTGTAGGGCATGATATTGTCTTTCATAAACATCTTGTTTAATCTGGATCGGTGCTACCATTTTTGAGATATTGCAATTTAAAGTGAAAATTTAAAAAAAAAAAAAAAAAAAATCAAACTTTCAAAAAAACTACTATAACTGTGAAATTTTCAAAAGCACCCTGTATTATTATTATACCATTAGAAAGGTCTCTTAAAACTCTTTCCAACGGTATATAATAAGTATGGCATATGTTGACAAATAGCCCCACCAGAGAACATAAATGCAAAAATGACGCAACAATTTTATTAAAAAATACATTTTCATACTTTATTTGTCATAAATTTATTATGCCTTTTTGTTTTCCATTTGAAATATTTATTTTAAAATTTAAGAATGTACTTTATAGTTTGATACAATATTGAGTTGGGTTTTGTTTAGAGGATTTTTGAGAATATGTATTTATATGTATGTAAAGTATAATTAGAAAGGACCTTAGAGTTGGTTATAAAGTCAGAATTATACGCTTTTTCCAGAATATTTATATACTAAGATTTTGAAGATTGACAGGGTTTTGAGTTGGATATAAAATTACGCTTATACTGTTCCAACAACCTGTACAACATTCAAATGCGAAATAAAGCCATATCGAGAATTTTTTTACGTATGGCTTTATTCGCATTTGAATGCGAAATAAAGCCATATCATTTTCTAAAATTTTACGAAATAAAGCCATATAGTAAAATTGATACAAATTCTAACACTAAAATGAAAAGAATGGTATAAGAATTCGGATACCTAATTCATTCAAAAAATTAATAAGTTCCTAATTTTTTTTAATACACTGTAATAAAACATGTTAAATAATATTATATTTTCATTACGGGGGCTGCCGCCCCCGAACCCCCGCTAACTCAATTATTGAAACTAGATTTTGAATCCAACACTAAAATGAAAAGAATGGTATAAGAATTCGGATACCTAATTCATTAAAAAAATTAATAAGTTTCTAATTTTTTTAATACACTGTAATAAAACATGTTAAATAATATTATATTTTCATTACGGGGGCTGCCGCCCCCGAACTCCCGCTAACTCAATTATTGAAGCTAGATTTTGAATCCAACACTAAAATGAAAAGAATGGTATAAGAATTCGGATACCTAATTCATTAAAAAAATTAATAAGTTTCTAATTTTTTTAATAACTGTAATAAAACATGTTAAATAATATTATATTTTCATTACGGGGGCTGCCGCCCCCGAACCCCCGCTAACTCAATTATTGAAACTAGATTTTGAATCCAACACTATAATGAAAAGAATGGTATGAGAATTCGGCATAGCTATTTCATACAAAAAATAATCAACCCTAATTAATAAATATAAATATTCTGGAAAAGGGGGCAATCCTGGTTTTGAATCCAACTCTAAAATCCGTCCTAATTGAGAAACCCACATATACACATATATAAATATTCTGGAAAAAGCGTAAAACCCTGCTTTTGAAAGCAACTCTAAAACTCCTTCCTATCTATTTAAATAAAAAAGTTTGGAAAATTAAATTGCTTCTATTTTCACAAATAAAATTACTTCTGATTTTGTAGCCTAAGGGCCTTTCTAATTATATTTTTACATACATATTTAAATAAAAAAAATTTTAAAACTTTGAGGTTGTCACCTCGAAAATCCCTCAAAACAAATTGTCAGAACCAATATTGTATCCAAACCTAAAATGCATTCTTACATTTTTAAATTTGCCAAAAAGGCAAAATAAATTTATGACAAATAAAGTATGAAAATGTATTTTTTAATAAAATTGTTGCGTCATTTTTGCATTTATGTTCTCTGGTGGGGCTATTTGTCAACATATGCCATACTTATTATATACCGTTGGAAAGAGTTTTAAGAGACCTTTCTAATGGTATAATAATAATACAGGGTGTTTTTGAAAATTTCACAGTTATAGTAGTTTTTTTGAAAGTTTGATTTTTTTTTTTTTTTTTTTTTTTAATTTTCACTTTAAATTGCAATATCTCAAAAATGGTAGCACCGATCCAAATGAAGCAAGATGTTTATGAAAGACAATATCATGCCTTACAATATTGTAAGATGTTAGTTCCAGTTTATGGACTAACAGGAAAAATATAACATTTTAATAAAAATGCTACAAAATCTTAGGAACATTTTGTAATGCATTTTTCGACCACTAGATGGCGCCATCGCCACTAATGGTATATATATTCGGAAACTTTGAGATATTTAGTACCGTTATGTGATGACGTCATCTTGATAGCTCACAACCCCTTTGCGGAAGTTTTGCCTTTTTTTTACTTAATTAGGTAGGTATAATAAAAAAAATCAAAAAATTAATTTGCATTTTAGAATGTTTGGTTATTGTAGAATGTTGGCAACATACAAGTATTTCGATTTGAATCTAAACAAAGGTTATGAAACAATATACAGAGCTTAGTAACATTTTAAAAATATGTCTACATAAAGTTAATAGATGGAGAAATAGATCATTATTGAAACAAAATAAACCTATAAAAAAATTTCAAATCTTTTAACAAACAATTTTGTCGAATTTAAATTTAAAAATTTAAAATTTAAACAAGTACGTAATTGAATAAAAAAAAAAATTAATTGAAATAAAAAAAAAAATTCACCAAGAAGGGATTTGAACTAACGACCCCGAAATTTTATCAAATTTAAAACATACAAAAGGTAGACTACATAACTTATTATTCATCTTCAAATTTTTAAGAAACAACAAGAAGTTATATAAGTCATTTTTTTTTGTGTATCAATTACTAGAATCGAAATATAATCTACGTATTACAAAATGTAACAGTTTCAACTTTTTTTTAAGAAAATTATATTGATATACAATATATGTACATGTATATAATGAAATTAGAAATAATTCTTATTAGAAAAAGTTTTTCTTTCAATTGACATTCCGTCATTCTGTGACGGGCCAACAGCTAGTGTAAGTATATTTGTTTTGCACATTATTAATTTTTATAGAAAAGTCAAGGGAATTATAAAATTAAAATGCTGTTTTTTATTAAAATAAATTAAGAACCTAAAGTAATTTCAAATAAATTAAATACATACATATATAGATTTAAAATTTTATTTAAAAATTCCTATATATACCTATAAATATTACATAATGCATTTACATAATTGTATCTACTTACACTCTACTAAGGAATAAATTCCTTACAATTCATTCAAATTTGACAACTTTTACGTTTCCAAGTAAATTAATAATTTAAAAATTTGATTACATAATTGTCAATGTGCCACCAAGCTAATGTTCAAACAATAAAAAGCTTTATCTTTCTTAATCAGGTGTAATTAAAATTAAAAGTATGTAGGTATTTCACGTGGAAAAGGTTTAAATGTTAATTAAAATTAAAAGTCTATAAGAAATACACTTGGAAAAGATTGAATAAATTGAATAAAACATAGGAATAAGTTTGATGACTCCTTAAAACTTATAAAACTGTTAAGAGATATAAACTAAAAAATAATTGAATCTAAAATTGGGTTGAAAATATTGACAGTATAGCTCCAATAAAATATCAATTAAAAGCTATCGAATATTTAAAACGGTGGCAAGTCGAATTGTTACAATAATGATTTCGAATACAAGCAATTTTTTAAATGAAAAATAAATTAATTTGGATAATTAATATTTGTGTTAAAATCTGCAATTATACGAGAAATTAAATGAACAGTATAGACATGGATAAGCTTTTCTTCTTGCATAATGTGGATTTTATTATTAAGTCTATTTATTATTTATGAGGAGTTCCTTTTATTAGAAATTGACATTCCCGAAACGCTTAGAATCACTAAGCCTCATGGTACTAAGGACCAGTTTATGAAAGGTACTTTTCATTTGTACAAAATTTAAACTCATTCTATTCAATGCTTAGAACTCGAAATTTAACAAAAATCTGGTGTTTTTGTATTAGAACCTCTCGATCCCCTGGTCCGATTTGACCCACCTACGAACTTAGCTTTAATATTGATAGAAAAAGCATTTAAACCAAATTTCATCAATATCGATAGAAATTTACTCTAATTATCGTGCTTTCAGAAACACAGACGAAAGCACAAAAAAAATTTCGGATTTAAGAGTTTCCGACGAAACGGAGCAATTTTTCTTGGGACAGAAGAAATTCTATTTTTTGTTCACCGAGAATTTTATAACCTTTTTTTTTAAAGTATTGATACTGAAGGAAATCTAAAATTGCGCTAACCTTACTAAGCAAGGAAGGATAAAACATTTAATTGATATTTCATTACCAGGCTCCTTACATTCCTACTTTAAGTTCTAGCTTCTGTCCTTACATAGTTTTAAGTTTTAGAATGTCAAATTGAATTGAACAAATGTGCATTTGAGTATCCCATCTGAAGTTTCTATTATATTTCAATTATAAAAGGCTTTAATGCCAAATTAGTTCAACAACTAATTTTTTCATAAAACAACATTTCTTCTTGCTCTCTTGATCTTGATCCAGTTGGAAGATTGTGCATCATCTTTAAAATAACACTATTGCGAACTATGTTATGTTTATTTTTTTTTTTTTTTTTTTTTTAAGCGCTAACTGTTCAACTGTTAGGCTAATTAGCCTGTCTATACCATAGGTACATGTTGGAACAGGGGGGTCATATTATATTCGTGTTATTAGAATTGGTCTTATTGAATTCCACATACAATTTAAACATGAGATAGTACTAGGCCTTATAACATGTAGAAACGTCTTAGATTTTCAATATTTACAATTCTATTTTTTGTTTATATTGTAATATTTTATATTTTACTTATATGGTATTCTATATCTGTGAGTTATATTATTTAATTAAATTATTTGTTTATATTTTGCATTTGTTTATATTTTTATATTAAAGTATTTTTTATTAAAGATTTATAATTATTAATTATTGATATGCCATTAATTTGAACCCAATGGCGAATGGTAACTGAGTCGAGTCGAAAACCAGAAAAGTTTTTTCACTTTCACTAGAATTCGAACCCGGGCCCTTCTGCATGAAAGGTCGGCACTTAACCACTGTGCCACCCAGCTGTTAATGATCCTAATTCGTATCTAAATTGTATATATTATTTTACATTCATCTCTGAACATAATTAAAATTAATTCAGTTTGCCATTACATAATAGAACAAGGTGAATATAAATGGATTGGAATAAAAAGTAAATTGAAGAATAAGTTAATTTTTTACATTCATTTAGTCTTCACAGTTAAGTTATTTTGCAAGGTCAACAGTCAACACAAATGCAAAATATAGAAAAAAAATAGGTAGATCCACAATGTGCTTGATTTGAAATTTTGTATATGTAGTGCTCCATGGCAACAAAATTTTTCAAATCCTTAACCCTTTGAGAAAGAAAAGTTTTTTGAAATTTCTTACGCTCCTTGACATTAAAGTTGACTGTAATAACAAACTATTAAAGTTTGTTAACACCTTCTGGCAAGGCTTTATTTATAAGTATTCTTTAAGTAAATTAGATTTTTTAATTCTGCAAAAGATCTCATTAACCCAGAAGTTTAAGGTCCAGTTCCATAAGTTTATAATTTAATAGTCCCAATCTAATTTTCTACAACTTTTTACAGTAGAATCTACCTTCTTTGAACTTCCGTAAAATGTTCTCATATTTTTTAAACTTCTTCCGGAATATTCTACCTAATTTTGGAACCCCATTTAAATATAAAGCTTTATAGCTTGTCAATCATTTGAATTTAAAGCAAAATAAATAAAATTTTATTATTATAAAAACAAATGAAAATGTGTTTCCCCATTTTAAAACAACTTGTACCCTCATTTTAAATTAATTAAAAGTGCTTATAAGTGTTTTACTATTCACCCCAAAACAAATTTAAATGAAAATTTTAATTGTTTGTGCTTAGACACTATAATTTTATTCTGTAGATACTTTAAGTAGATAAATAGGAAACAAACTTATAATTTAAAATTTAATTTTATTTTAATTTTTTCGTTTTTATTTTTTCTATTTTCGTGACAAAAAGAAAAACAGTCAGGTTTTTCTTTGGAAAACAAAATATCAGTTGTTTGTTTTTGTATTAAAAAGAAGTCAACAAACTCAAACTCTTAAAAATTTAAGTTGTTAAACAAGTTAAGTTTGCAAAAAAAAAAAACTGTTTGTGAATTTTAATTAATTTTTTAGATGACAATATTTTTTGACATTTCAATGTCTATATTTAAAGGAAAATGAAATATGTGTATTTTTTTGTGAGGACTCGTTCGTCTGTCTCTGCTTAAGAAATATTTTAAAATATATTCACTAATAAATAATTTGCAAAAATGGCTTTAACGAGTCCAAATCCTTTTTCTATAATAAATAAATTTCTTTGATTGTTAGTGTTTTAATCCACTGATTAAGAATTATATATCTTTAATAAAAAACACATTAATATTATATATTGATATTAAATATAATATTATGTATAATATATAAACAAATAATTTAATTGAATAATGTAACTCACAGATATAGAATACCATATAACTCAAATTCAAAATTATTAGAATAAAAACAAAATAGAATTGCATCTATTGAAAATCTAAGACAAGCATGCCACAAGGCCTATGGTATAGCGAGACTAATTATCAAACAGTTGAACAGTTAGCAATTAAAATTTTGTTTCCTTCCTAACTCTGAATGTAGTTAATTAGTTGATGTAATTTGGCTTATTATCGGATTTGAAGACCTATTATTAAATTAGATGTAAATATGGATCTCAATTTAACCTTTTGTAGAGGAATTTTTATTTTATATAGCTATTGCAAACCACATAAGATCATATAGTTGAAATGCTACTAAATAATTTTTATAAATCTATCAAAACATACACATTTCACACCATCAAGAACTACCCGGAAATTTCATTTGAGAGGCCCAGATTCACAACCGACTACGTGCTAAAATACGACGTCTAATTGCCATTGAATTCAAATAAATGACATAAAAAATGATTTATAATTCTATATCTATGATAAAAATAATTAATTTAAAAAATAAGTTAATCAAATAATTTAATTGAATAATATATAATTCACAGATATACAGAAATGCCTTATAATTCTAAAAAAAAAACGAGGAAGAGTGTGGTAGAGTAGACTGTGTCTACTCTGTGATACCCGTATGATCGTTATATAAACATTATATCATTTATAAACATTAATTACTTTTGGCAAATTTTCAAACATATAGCTTTATTAGGTGTAGTGTAATGCTCATATAAAAGAAGGAGTTGTATGGCCATAAAACCAACCAAATTTTTCAGAAACTTTGGCCATAAAACTAAACTACTTTGGGCAAAATTTCAGACACGCAGCTGTTATACGTACAGAGTAAAGCTCATATAAAAAAAGAAGTTGTATGGCAGCTACCCGAACCCATGGACCAAAATGGCTGGATTTAAATAGCGATGACGGCTATTGTAAAAAAAACGAATTTGCGAAAATTTCAAGATCCTAGCTCTTTGACTATATAGTCATACGGGTATAATTATAAATGCAACAAAATTATATTATTTACAGTGCCCTACAACAATTTGATAAGTAAATGAATCTTATTTTTCTCTTCAGGTGCAGGAGTTAAATTTTGTTTTATATTAAGGTATATAATATACGATATAACTACTACGATATCAATTATAAATTATATTATTTTATTAGATTATTATAATCTAACAAGGATTTAAATCCAAGCTCTTTCGATTGAAAGGCTTACGTTAGAACGACTAAGCCAACGATCGGATACAAATTTTAATATACTAAAACAATCTAAGACATTACAAAATAAAATTTATAAATTTCAAAATCTACACGAAATCTGAGCAATGGTAAAGTGGCGGCTATTCAATCGAAAGGCCTGAGGTTCAAATCCTGGTCAGATCATATCTAATAAAAAAGTATAGTGAATATTAAAATAATTTAATAAAAAATCAAAATGTCAAACATTATGTGAAATTTAATAACTTCACTCCTGATTCAACATGTACCTATACATTAAACATAGGCTTTTTAGTTGATATATTGCTTAGTACTAAAAAAAAACTGCTTTACACAATCTATAATAATATTGAGACATTAAATTTTATGGCCAAAACGAATACATGATTTAAAAAATCCTATAAATCATGTTTATACAATATCCATAGGTAAACTACAATTGTGACAGTGATAAAATCTTTAACTTATTTCCTTATCCTTTTTTAAAAGTGTCAAATACATAATAAAAATTTTCAACACGAACAATAGATGGCGAACAGAACAGTTAATTAAAACGAACAAATTTTTATTTATTTATTTTTGTTTTTTTAATTGTTCTTTTGTTTCTCTATCCATCTCTTTTACTCTTTTTTACTTGTTATTTAAATATTGTTAATGAAAACAATTAATATTCATAAAAGTTAATAATATTGTTGTGTAAAACTTCTGTTAAACTACGAATTTATATTTTTTTTTTTTCTGTTAATCTGTTGATAAGCGAAACATTGTTATAATAAAATAAATAATTTCTATATAATAATGTTATTATTGTTGTTGTTGTTATTGTTTTTGTTTTTTTTGCTGATTTTTTTCGTTTTATTCTTCTATTATAATAAAAATTATTCATTTTATGATTATTACTATGATTATATTTATTATTCTAATAAAGTTTCTGTCATAAGTTAGAGTATAGGTACTAGATTTCATGTCATAAAATAATAAATTTTCTAAATATATATATAGCTAAATATACGTATATAATTTAACAATAGAGTAGAAAGTGGGTGGCGCAAAAAAAAAGTATTAATTTGTAATTAGATTTGTAAACTTAATATAAAATTCTAACAATTAAGTGTGAATTTTTAATGAATAATAGAACGTTTTAATATATTTTTTTTTTGTAAGTTATATAATTTAAATTCTAATTTAATAGATTTTTTAGATTAGATATTACGTTTAACACCTAGGATTTAATTATGTACAAGAAGTTTAATTATTAATAAAAAATTTAACATTTTAACTAATTTTCACTAATTAATATTTAAAATGTTTTTAGAAGGTAAACGATTAACTGAAAAGGAAAGATTTTGTTTATTTAATTTTTTTTTTTTGATAATTTACAGTTATGAAATTTATTGAAATGTAAACAGGAGAGATTTTAATTTATCAAGGTAAATTTTTAAGTACATTATAGGTGGTACTTATTATATATTTAGATTGACCTTCTAATAACCTTGAAAATTAATAAATAATAACTATAGAAATACGGTCATTAGAAATGAATTAGGATGATGGAGTTCCAGTAGATTATATATTTTAAAATTTGTTAATTTGATTAAAATTCAAAAATGACAATAATTCATTGAATTGAGTTTGAATTATATAAATTGCTCTTAATGCAAAATAGAACGTACTGATATTACTAAGTTTGAAAATTATTTTGACAATTCAATAGAAAAGTTATAAATCTTTACAGTAAGATTAACAAGTGATGCAAAAAACCAAAGGTTTTCCAAAAAAGCGCATTTTCTAAATTATACTGTATTTTATAATGAGTTCAGGAATAAATATATATACAAATAAATGATAATATTATACTGTTGTTAATTCATCAATTCATTAGTTACTATGAATAATAGTGAAATCAATACTTAGAATACTACTTATTACTAACGTCTGTGTGGCACATGTGAAAGAACCGCGTTCGAATCCCAGTGAAAGTGAAAAAACTTATCTGGCTTTCAGCTCGACTCGTCTACCATTCGCCATTGCGTTCAAATTAATGCTTAATCAATAATTAATAATTATATAACTCTAACAAAAGATTCATTAATATAACAATATAAACAAATGCAAAATATAAACAAATAATTTAATTGAATAATAAAACTCACAAACATAAAATACCATACAAGTCAAATACAAAATATTAAAATATAAACAAAAATAGAATTGTATCTATTTAAAATCTAAGACGTTTCTACATGTTATAAGGTCTAGTACTATCTCATGTTTAAATTGTATGTGGAATTCAATAAGACCAATTTTAATAATACGAATATAATATGACCCCCTGTCCCAACATGTACCTATGGTATAGACAAGCTTATTAGCCTAATAGTTGAACAGTTAGCGCTTAAAAAAAAAAAATACTTAGATTATAATCCGAATTTACTGAAGAAAACCCGTTAAAGAGTAAAGCACTATTTTGTGAAATATGGTTGGAAGGAATTTGACCACCTAGTTACCTGTTTTTTTTAAATATACAATTCAAGACATTTTTAACAATTTAATTCTGAAATTTCTGAAAGAAACAATATCAATCAAACTATAATTCATTTTTAAATTTTTGAACTTCTTAAATACCATAGCTTAATTGAAAAAGTCACTTAAAAAAATTTTTCTAAGTAGTAACAATAAATATATTGAAAATTTTTTCAATTAATTTATTTTTAAAAAAATTTTCTCTAAAATATATTTTTCCACTTAATTTATTTAATAACTATCATAATTATAATTTAGTGTTCTTATATAAGTTAATAATCATAAGTACAAATTAATATTCTTGACTACATACAGTTGTTAAATTAAACAATTTATAACTGACCTTATTGAAAAAACAAAAAAAAAAAAAACTTTATAACTATCGTATTTTATAATTATTATATTGGTGAAACTTATTAAGAAGCTGCTTAATGTTTCTTTTAAAAAATATTAATATTAAAAATTAAGTAGACTATTATTATTACTTAAAAATTTATATTTATATAATTTATATTGTCAATTATTGTTATTATTAATATAAGTACGGATTAAACATAACTGTATATATATATAGTGTGCAGTGAATGATGCAGCAAATAACTTTAAATTATTCTCATTATATTTTATCACATCATTTTCACACGTTTACTTTTTAAAAGCAAAACATAAACTACAAAATATGCATTAGAGAAAACGCATTTTCTATAATGAAGAAAAGTAATAAAAACAAAAAAATATAAATAGCACCAGTACAGTACAAAAGAAGGACAAGTATATATAACCTCTCACGCTCAACATAATTTGTAATTAGTTTTAATTAAATGAATTTTCTTCCATTTTATATGAGTTTTCTGCGCTTATGAAAAGAAAGACAAAGTAGAACATTATAATAATAATATATTAACCAGCTCGATAATAGAATATACGAGTATAATATATATATATATATATTAATGTATATATATATATTATACTCGTATATATATATATTTATTCTATTATTGAGCTAGTTTTGAACTTTCAAGTTTTATATTCATGTATTTTATATTTATTACACTCTCTTAACAACTCATTCAAAAATTAATTTTAATAATCTAAAGAAAGAGCATTAAAACATAGAAATATCCAAATTTAAAGACAATTATTGATACTTATATGAAATTTTTTGATCTATTGTTACAACTCGCAGATGATTTTAGTAATTTTTTATATAAAGGCATTCGTTGGATCAAAATTTATTTGGAGTTCTCTGGCTTGAGTAGTCCAAGACCAGTAGATATCATCACTGGTATATGGTAGATGGATAAAACACACCAATTTCATTTTCATTTTGAAAGTTTTTTTTTAATTCAACAAAAAATAGAATGCTAATCCATCTAAATGCATTCGCTAATAAATGAAATTTAAATTTACCAAAAAACTATAAACGTGAAATTTTTTTGAATTTTAAATATATTCAATAACACTTAGCTTATTATAAATATGGAAATAGTTTAAAAATTTCTTTTGGTACATAAAGTTTATTTCCGATCGTTGGCGTAGTGGTTCGAACATCTGCTTTAAAACTAAGGGCCTTGGATTTAAAACCTGCTCGGATTAGATTATATCTAATAAAAAAGTGTAATTTATATCTTGTTAGTAAGAGCACCACGAAATCTCAAAAAAAATATTCCAAATTAAATAAAAATCCCAAATCCCAAAATCCCAAATTTCAAAATGCCAAATTACAAAATCCCAAAATATCAAAATCCCAAATTTTAATACCGAAATGGCAATATCCAATTTTTAGTTAGTTGTAAAATAAAATTTAAATCTTTTTCCAGAATATTTATATATGTATGTATATGTATATTAGAGATTTTGAATCACGTAGAATTTTAGAGTTGCTTACAAAATCTTAGTTAGGCGACTTTTGCAGAATGTATATATATATGCATGTGTTTATGCATAACAGTTTATGCAAGATTCTGAATTAGGAGGAATTTTAGAGTTGAATTTAAAAGTAGTAGCTTTTTCCAGAATATTTATATATATATTTTTATGGGAGATTCTGTAGTTAGTACAGATTTCAGAGTTGGTTAGAAAATCAGGGTTTCAATAATTTATTAAGCGGGGGTTTGAGGGTGACGGACTTACTATTAGAAGTTCTTTATTGAAAATATATATTAAAATAAAAAAATATCTAGGAGAAATTTTATATTTGGTTACAAAATTAATAATGATAACTATACATGGCTTGGGATTTTGAAATTGTAGTATTTGGGATTTTGGAATTTTAGGATTTTGTGTTTTGGGATTTTGAATTTGGGATTTTGTATTTAGGAATTTGCATTTGGAATTTCGTACCCAACTCCTTATTAGTTCATATCATTACATAAAACTAAATATACGTCCTGCCACACCTGAAAAGAAAACTGAATTACTAGTATATCACATTGTATGCGGTAGGGGACTGTTTAAAAATAAATAAATAAATAAAACTTCTTCTAAGGGTGAAGATAAGATTTTTCGGGAATCAGAATATAAATATAAAATATTGAATTCTGTTTAAATATTCGTATATTTATTTACTCTAAATACATAAAATCTGAACATCGGAACATAATTTAAAATTTGAACATAAATTTAAATGCAAACAGATTGCTTTTAAATGATAAATGGATCCTATTAAAATATTATTTGAAAAGAATTACTTCTAAGCTTATGAAAATTTCCTACTTATATTTTAATTTATCAAAAATACATTTGAATTTTATCTCTATGACAAATTCTATCATCATAAATTATCACATTATTTAAAATATTAAAAATTATTTTGTATTTTATACATTAATTTACTTTACAATAACCAAAAATGAATATTTAATAATGAAACACATAATTCATTTAAAATTTACAATAAAATATTCAAGAAAAATTTTATATCAATATTTAAATTAAAATTTTTGAAAATTACTTAAAGTTATGTATAAATTTTAATATTTAATAAAACTTAAATTTTTATAATTAAAATAAAACAATGCTTTCTATAGAAATTTTAGAATTTCAAAATTTTCTAATAAATTTATTTTAATCATAATAAAATAATAAAATAGGAGTTCAAAGTTCAAGTATGGAGTAATTTAAAATTCGAAAATTCAAATAATACATAGTTTTATATTAGATCACTTTAAATAAAAAACTAATATTTTTTTTGTATGATTCGACCTAGCATTTTCGCAATTAATAAGCAATATGCTTTAGTCTAAGTTTCCGAGGTCCTTGAATTATTTTTAATTTAATAATTTAATTTTTAATAGCATTTTTATGAAAATTGCATACTTTTAGGCTTACAGTCTTATTACTTTAAATAAGACTTATTGAAGCAAAAACGGACATTCTATTATACTACATCCTTATTAGAGTTCTAAAACTACTTTTAATATACAAAATGTTAGACTGTAACGGTATCAATACTCTTACTAAAAAATCTTACTTTTTAATCAAAATATAACAATGCGGTTCTAATAAATTTTTCATTATCCCATTTCAATTTTAAATTTTTTACCTTTCTGACTGGCGGGTTTTTTTTCATTCTTTTTCGAAAATACGAATCAAAATTGATACGTACCTATGCCTAAAAATAAATTATAGAAGAATAAGAAATCAAGAAAAAGATATACTAATATTAAAAAGCAACCTTTATTACTAAATTAACAATTTAATTTAACCTTGAAATGTATACGAATTATCTACGTCTGTTTAAGATATTTTATCCAACCAATCAAGAAATATTGAAATTCCTTTAATGTTTCAAATATTTTTGTTTTTATCTTAAGACGTTCTAACAAAATTTGGCGTCTCTACAATTTTTAACAAAGCTGTATAAAAGATTATTTTATATCTATTAACATTATACTTAAGTTACGAAATATATTTTATAAATTTATATCTATAACACATCATACTATATAATTATTTCATTTTTAAATGAATAAGCTTTTAATTTAACTTTTAATAATCTTTTCAAAATTATTTTAAAAATTTACCCTTTTACTTTAAAAAAAATTTTGTAAAAATTCTATATTTAATTTAAATGCAGAATACTGTTTAAAAAAATTCAACCTTTTAGCCTTTAACAATCAAAAAATAAAATAAGATTAGATAATTAAGTTAAGTAGAAAAGACTTAATGTATCTAGACTTAATTATTCCATGATGAGAGAAGCTGTTAAATTTTTAATATTTTAATCATTGAATTAAAAAAAAATATATAAATGAAAATGTAATTTACGCGAATTATTTACAGATCAAATATAAAAATTAATCACTTTTTGCACCTACACTTGAAAGACATATTTACTCCTCCATTAAAATATATAAACACATTAATTACCAAAGATTTTTATAAAGATTCTTTTTATCTAGCACATTCTGGTATAGAGTTAATCATAATACAACCACCAACCACCAAATTTATTAATTAGAGTTTTATAAACTGAATAAAGACTCAAGGGCATAAATAATTAAAATTATATGGAAATTATAATGTTTATAAATATAAATTTTAAAACAAATAAATACATGGATTTTTGATATATGTATATATATATTGAGCAATCATATTCTTAATCACTAATAAATTCAGTTGCAGGTTAATTGCTTTAGAAATTATTAAATGGAGTAGGCTACCAATACCCCAAATCATAAAATCCCAATCACAAAATACCAATCATGAAATCGCAAATCACAAAATCCCAAACTCAAAATCCCAATCACAAAATCACAAATTACAAAATCCATCTTCCATTTCCATTTTCTAATCTATTTCCACTTATACAAAATCCTAAATCACAAAATCCCAAATTACAAAATATCGAATTGCGAAATCTTATTCAAGGTGAGTACGAAATTTCAAAAAACAGTTTTTCAAAATAAAAACTGCCACTTGAAAAAAAATTCTAAAATTCATAACTTACTATCAAACTATTTTTTTAAATTAAGCCTTCTCGCCAAACAAATTATTGAAATTCTCATTTTGTAACTTATCTACTCTCAATCCTTCCTAAATCATATATAAATGCAAATTCTGGAAAAAGCATATTATCGTCCCGATTGTCTAACCAACTGTAAAACAGTCTTCTAATTTAGAATCTCCCATATACATATGTATAAATATATAGTTTGTAAAAATCATATATAACTCTGATTTTAAATCCAATTTTAAAACCTTCTAATTTAGAAACTCGCATTTACATAATATAAGTACATATATATAAATATTCTGAAAAAAATCGGGATTCTCGATTTTGAATCCAAAAATCAATACTAATAGTAGATATTTGATAATGCAAATAGGCTTTGCTACAAATGTATTTAATTTTAAATTTTGAAAATTAACCTTGAAAATATTTAATTTTGGAATTGGATTTTCAAAGGGATTATGCGATTCAGAATTTTGTAACTTGAAGGATTTTGAAATTTTGGTATTTTAAAATTTGCGATTTTCATACGTTACCATGTCACATGCCACAACAACCGTTATTTTTGAATTTAAAAAAAATTTTCAATTTAGGTTGTTTTGTCCATCTAGCACTTTTGGACTCCTAAATAGGATATACGAGTATTGCACTACCCAGATAACTCAAAATAAATTTTCATCTAACACAGTGATTTAATATATAAAAACTATTAAATTTCATCTGTGAGTTGTAATTTTTTTTTATTTTTTTATTCATTTCTCACTTCTTTTAGGAGTATAGGGTATTCACCAAGTCTAGATTTAAGTTTCTTTATTGGTTACTTTTACTAAGCCGTTGATTAATCCGCTCTGCAGCAATTGTATAAGATTATTAATACACAAATAATAATTTAATAGATTGCACAAATGCACAAATGCTCTATCTTTTATCTTACACAAGGATTATATTTATTTTTATATAATTTTATTTTATATTATGATATGTTTCCCATTCAACATCTTCCACATGAAAGGCGGCTTCTTTATAACTACGATATTGGTCAATAAGTTTTCAATAATTAAATCAAAAAAGTATATTTTCATATATTTCAGAATATTTTTTCAATACTTAAGTTTATATTCGCAGAATTTAATTTGATAGAATCATATACAAGACATAAACATCTTGTGTATACAATAAAACAGTAAATTAAGGTATTATAAATATTAGTGGTTCATAAAACATGCCCCTGAAGAATCAATAACGAAAATACAACTAACAAAAACGTGTAATCAATAATCCAATCCACAATCCTTGACCTATGACATAATCTTAATTTATATTATACTAAACATCTTATATCTAAACAAACTTCGAAATTATTTATTAATACAACATATAGTATATAAATATATACTTCAAGGTATATATATATACAAAATTCTATATTTTTTTTTTAATTAAATTTATGTTTAATTTTAAATATAAACATAAAAAAATTTTACTTAAATTTCACATACAGTTTTTTAATAAACAAAAGATAAGTATTTAATTAAAAAAAAACAAAAACTCTTTAGAATACAAGTATATAAATCTTATTTATTAGTTTTTTTTTTTTTAAAATACCTGAAATCTGAACTTACTTTTTTTTTTATATTTATATAGAGTATGTTCCGTCTTTATAAATACCTTTGAAAGATATTCTCTAAATTTTCAGTATCTTTTTTATTAATTTAGTTTCAAAATTTTATTTTTTTTTTCAAATTATTCTTTGTTTTTCCTTTTTCTGAAATTTAAATTAATTTTCACACAATTATATTTTTTCTTTATTAATTTTTCAACAATTTTCAAGTTTTTCTTTTCAGAATTTTGAGAAAAAACAATTTTCCTTTAATAAAATCATATTTCTAAAAAAGATAAAAGTGATATGAGGAAAAATAATATTTTAATATTAGAAAATTAAAAAAAATAAACAATTTTTTAATAAAAAAAAATAAATAAATCAAAATTAAAAAAAACAAAAAATATTTAACAAAATAATTTTTGAATTGGAAAAACAAAATATGAAAATTTTTTTTTTTAATTAATTTTGAAAAAATTTTCAGCACTTTATAATTTTCTTTTTTTTCATTTATTCTCACTTTTATTTATATTTTATAATTTTTTTTAAAAACATATACGTATATATGTGTATACATATTTATTCTAAATTTTCTTTTGTTTTTACTTTATTTTCCAATTTTAAAATAAAAAAATTTTCTTTCATAACTTTTTTTCTTATTTTGGAAAAATAAATTTTCATATATAAGAAAATATTTTACAATTTTTATTTTTTTATTAAATACATTTTTTATCATATATACATATATATATACAAATTAAAAAGTTTCTAATATTTATATCTATTTATTTATGTTTATTTTATTTATTAAAACTTTTGTTTTTTTTTAATTTATTTATTATGTATTAGTTATATACCTAAAGTATATATTATATTATCTAGTATATATTATATAATATTTTTTTTTTAATATTATTAGATACTTTTTTTTTCATATCACATTAACAATTTATTTTTTTTTAAGAAATATATATATATATATATATATATATATATTTATGTATTACATATATAAAAAAAACAACAAAAACAAATTGTATATAATAATATAAAATAATGAAAAAAGTTGGAAAAAAGCAACAACAACAACTAAAAAGGAAAATCATATAATAAACATAAAAGGAAAAAACCAAGTGTTAAAACAAAGCAAAAAAATTATAATGGAAAAATCACAAAGTAAAATTTATTAACCGTAATATTATAACCGTATTTTGCTTTTTTTTTTGTTCTTATTTTTCTTTGTTATGATTTTTTTTTTTTTTAGAAGATGATGACGTTTTTAAGCAATTCCACTTAAGCACGTTTATTTTTTTAATAATCTTAATTTTTTCTTTTTTTTTTACTTATGTATGATAAGTTTATGTTTATGTGTGATAAATTTATGGTATTTACTTATTATGTGTATATTTTAATCAAGCTCCCGCTCCCAATTAAGCTAAATGTGTAAATCTAACACATTTATTTAATATAAAGTCCTAAACTGTCCTACTTTGTCTTTGATTTTAGGGCTTTTACTTCTACTTCTAATATTTGGAAACATTTAATACTACAGTGAGAAATCTGATCTTTGGTTAAAGTGATAGGAAAGTGAAGTCTTCCTTCATCTGTTTTATATATTGAGATTCTTGTAAAATAACCAAAAGGTTCATTTAAATTTCAATTGCAAGAATAGCCCTTGAATGGAATCCGGAAGAGAGTGGTAAGTTGAGTAATACCTCTCGCAAAAAAATTATGAGCCAAACTTAATAGGTATAGCGTGGGAGAGTGCAAAAACAACATTCTCCAACTAAGTTGGATGGAAATGTCTTATAAAGGCTCTATGCTTCTAAGAAGAGTAAGGAAAAAAAACTTCCAATTGACAGAAAATTAATTAAACTTAATTGGAATATTGAACCCGTTTGAATTTTAAGAGTTAAGGGAAACACCTTTAGTGTCTATTCGTCTTATAAATGTCTTCACGCCTTTATACGAGTTTGTTAGATTTTGGGCTCTATACATTCTATTTTAAAACACTTTTGTCAATAAAAGGTTTACCGCGTTTTGGAGTCAAAAAGTTCTACTTCTCAATATAATTTATAAGGGCAAACTTTAAGATGATAGTAGCTGAAGAGATGACGTACGAATACTCAAATCATAAGGAAAGGTATAAAATTTAAGAATTATAAGAAAGAAATTCTATTGACAGTCATCATCAATTAGCAAAGCCTTAAAGGGTATAAGGGTGCATTAAAAGTTTTAAGGGTGCACTAAGTTTCGCCACTTTAGAGAACTACGAGATAAGATTGCATTAGAAAGAACACACTTTATAAATTGTTCATATAAAAACCTGTAATAAATAATTAAGAACAACTTTTAAAACAATTTATAAATAATTAAAAACAAATGTAACCTTTTTACTTTATACTTTTCAATAAAAACAATTTATTAAATTAATTACTTATTACTTATTTTGATATTTGACTTGAATCTGCCAGATTTTCTTTTATAGCATTTATACAAAATAAAGTTTACAAATTAATTGACAATGTTCATGGGCATGGTCCTTACTTGAAAAGGGATAAGTTCCTTAATCGATAAGGGATAGGTTCCAAGGAAAACTCTATTCAAATAACCAAATAAATATTAACTATAGTACTTTTTTTTCCACAAATTTTCCTATTAAATTTGTTATTAAATTAAATACACGTTTTATGTATAAAATTCTTTTAACTGATACCAAATTTTTAAATATTTTATATTCCATTAAAGTAATTCTCATATTCAGATTAAAATAAGTTAATAAAAACCTTTCAAAATGATTCAAAAGATATCAGCTTATTAAAATCAACTTTATTAAATTATTAATTTCTGATAAAATTCTAATGAAATTTTGTAAGTAGGTACATATTATATTAATTATGTATCTTTAATAATAAAACAAGATAATTTGCCTGTATTTAAACAAAGTCTAATCAAGGCAATATCATCATTTCATAGTATATAATAAAGTTTTAATTTACAACCAAGTAATTAAAACTATATGGTTTTATGGCTTTCAACTTTAGGGTTTTACCAAGCAAAAGCATATTAAAAAATTACAAACCTTTCAGAATAAAGTTCTACGAGCTCCCTGGTATGTACGTAATATTGACATTCAAAGAGATTGACAAATTCCCAAAGTTATAGAAAAAATATTTAGACATGCCATAAAGCATAGAAGGCATATCGTCATGAAGGGCATATAAATATTAAAGCTGCTCAGTTAATAAATAATCAGATTACAACAGGAGTGCTTAAAAGAAAAAGACCTTTAGATAATATAGTATAAAGTACAGATTTCCTTAGGGAAACTACATAAAACCAATACTCAAACGAAATATAGCAAAAAATTAATGGTTAGTCAGGTCGACCAGTTTTAATAAGGGAAGGGTGGGATTTAGCTCGGTAAGAATCCTGCATACATTTCGGCTACGAGGCAGTTTGTATCTTTCGAAGATTTCACACTAATGTACGTAAAATAAAATAAAAAAATTTCACAGTACTCAAAAATTTACTAAATTAACTGAAAAATTAAAATCCATCATCCTGTTCTCTTTTTTTTTTGTTTTTTGTATTCCAAGTCATCAAATTTTAGAAAGTTTTTTCGATTTTTACTTTGTATCTTTTAAAAGTAAATATACAGTATAAAGTATGACATAGTATGACATAAAATGATGTAATTCCAATAGTTTTTAAGTTTTAAAGTGCAAAACAAAAATTAAATTTAAATGAAAAAAAATTTTAAAAAAATATTTTTTAAATATAAATAATTAAAAATTTAAAAATTTAAAAATTTATAAAATAAATAATAAATTCCACAGAAATTTTCCAATTATTTAATATTGATTATAATTTAAAAAGTTTAATTAAAAAATTTAGTAAATAATAATATTTACAATATTAATTTAAATATTTTATTACATAGGTACTTTTTATTTTAATATTTATTAATAAAATATTACCAAGTAATCAATGTAATTAAATCTCAATTCATTTTATTCACACTTCATATATTCAATAGTATAGATTACTGGTTCTATTATATAAATAGATTACTAATTCATTTTTTTTAATTACTTTTCATTTAATATCTAATAACTAAGTAATTAATTATAATAAATCAATCTATGTTTATTATAAACATTTCAACACTTATACATTTTTCTTAAATTATATTTTATACCAAAATTTTTTTATAAATTTAATTTCCCTTTCATAAAATTAATTAGGATTTTCTTTTTTTTTCAAATAATTTAAAATAATATATTTTATTAATTAATATATTATTATTAATTTTTATATTATTTAAATTAATATACGATTTATAATCCCATCATTTCTTTTTTTTCAATTAATTACAAAATCCCAAAAAAAAAATAAAAATTACAATTTTATAATAATTTTTAATTAAGAATTTTTAACCGTGAACCGACCGACCGCTTAACGGTTCCATTATAGACTGATTATTTTATATATATAACGGAATCAAAAGGGAAATGTATCTTCAAAAGATTTTTCATTTACAAAAAAAAAAAAAATAAAAATAATAAAAAATAAAAAAAAAAAAAAACCATTACCTACAAAATAAGTTATACGAAGATCTTCTCTGTATCCAACAAAAAAAGAAAAACAAAAAAAAAACAAAAAACAAAACAATACAACAAACCATAAACAACAACACAACGGTTGTCCCATTCTTTAATGTCGTATTACTTGTATATTCAACAAAATAAAACTTTTATTATTATTTTGTTTGTTTTTATTTTGATTGTTTTTGTTTTTGTTGTTGTTAGAACTTTTCAAAAACATTTTCACCTTGTTGAATTAAATTTTTTATGAATCAAACAATTATTCACCACAACACCTTGTAAACTTCTCTAACAGAATATCATACAAAAAATACTTGGTATACTTATACGTAACAGTTCATGCAAATATAATTTGTTTTTGTTCGTTTGTTTGTTTGTTTGTTGCATTTGAAATTGTTGTGTTGTGTTGTTTTTTTTATTTTTGACTTTTGTTTATAATTTTTTTGTTTTTTTTTTGTTTTTTATAACAAAAGGGTTACGTTTAGAAAAATATATAACAGATATTGTATTAAAGTACAGTTAAACTGAATTCAATCAAATAATTTTAGTAAAATGATGAATATTAATTCAAAGGGCATACAATTTGTGAATATAATAAATTTACTATGAGATTAAAATATTAAAGAAAATGATTTACCGTTATTTACAGGAAAACTGAAATTTCTTGAATTATTTGAATTATTATTAAACATGCAAATAAAATAAAAACGATTGATGGTTTAGTTAGTAATAGCATGGTGAATTTATTGTTTATTAATGTAAAGTTGAGTTTAAGAATAAAATTAGTTAAGGTAGGTTAGGATATATTTTAAATGTAATTTAAATTTTAGTTTTTTTTTCAGTATTTATACTATAGAAGAAAAGTTTATAAGTTCCTCGGTGAAAATAAAAATTGAATTTGTTGCGTCCTAAGTTGTTCCATTTGTCCTATATAAAATAACATGACTTTACAGTACAAACTGAATTATTTGAGGAGACAAGCTTATACAGGGTGGCGCAGAACGACTGATATGGTTTGAATGTTTAATAACTTTTTTATTTAATGGTTAGTTATTATTATTATTATTATTATTTTTTTGTTATACAGTATATTAATGGGCAATATTTTAAGCTTAAGTAGAAATATTATATCTCGCAAGTGGTGACCATTTTCGGTTTCGCACATTCGTGCTCTTTTCAGTAAATTTTTCATAACTTTTCGTAATTTTTTATCGCTTTTCTGTAGTGTACGGTTCCATTTCCAATTCCTCAAGTTTTCTTCACAAAATTCTGAAATAAAAAAAAAAATTTAAATAAATTTAAATAGTTATTAAAAATTCAAAACATATCGGTCGTTTTGCGCCACCCTGTAAAATCTATGTTGGATTTATTTGTACTTTCTTATAAAAAAGTTTTTACCTAAATTTCAAGTCGATAAATAATTTATAAATCTTTTTATAATTAACGGATTTATGTGCTTACAATACAGCTGTAAGACTAAATAGCCTGTACCTATGATATTCGGGTGCATGTTGGAACAAAAGAGAAGGTAATGGACATATTTGAGAATAAAATATTGATTCTTCTAATTAGGATTAATCTTAATTAATTCGAAATACTTCTTAAGGTTTTATTTAATCCAAATCGAAATGTACTTTTAACAATTTCTTCAAAGAAAATTAAAAACCATGGCACTTTAACTATAAGTATTATTACTGCTTCAATATAGATGTAAATCAATACTAGTTCTTTATAATTTTAACAAGGACACTAAAAATATAATTATTTGCTTAAAAATAAGCCTAGAACAAAATATAATAATATGGTTTCAACAATGTATAGCTTTTGCAAGGGCGAAAGGGCTATAACATATCGTGGAGTATTCAACCTCAAATAATTAATTAAACTCTAAATACTTATTGATACATTTTACTTATTTATTAACACTTTTATTTAAAATTCACAATAAAAGTTTCTTAAGTTGATATTTATAATAAACTTTGAAAGTTGTCTCAATTCCTCAAATCAAATTTAGTTGTAGTATTTTAAACTAATTATTAATGAGTCACAAAGCACAAGAAATCTGTTTTCCAATTTTGGTGCATAAATTTAATAAGTGAAAATTGAATAATTTTTTTTATACCAAATTTAATGCGATTTGTATGATTCCTTTAAATAATTCAAGTCTTATAAGTATAATTACTTTAGAAACGACTTAACTAAATTTACTGATTCTTCACTGATTCTTAATTGATAGGATAAAAATGTATGTATTTTGATGAAATGCAATATTCATCGTCTTTGGTATTGTCATTGTCTATATAAACTATATTAAAATATATTAACTTAATTATCATTACACTTCAAAAATTAATATTCTTGCCAAAAAGATTTTAATTCTCATCTCAAACTTGCAGATAATCAAACATATTCTTAACAAACATCAAACAATACAAAATGTTCGCATAAGTCAAGTCATACAAAATTATTCTAACATTTTCTCCACTATTTCAAACTTGATTGCCATACGCATGAATTTCATTTCATACAAAATATATTCACCACACCAAAATAAATCTGAAATTTGAGAAACAAATTTTTTTGTGGAGAAATACTATTTATGTTTTTATTGTTTTTATTTTTTACAAAAGTTTTCTTTTATACTTTTCTATATAATATAAAAAAAAAAACAAAAACAGAAAACATTATTATAACTGTTATTGGTATATAATGAAAAACAAAAACAAAATCACGTTTATTTTCTTTTCTATTTTGGCGGTAAAATGAAAATTGGAAAAAAACTTTTAAATGTGGTTAATTTGTGAGTAACCAACACGTGGTTAAAAGAAAAAAACTTATTTGTTTTAATTTTAAAGTTTTTTAATTTATAGAGAAGTTTCATTAATAGTTTTATGTTTTTGATTGAAAATTTGTTTTTTAATTAATATTTTAATTTAATTTTTAAAAATTTTAAAATAAATTAATTTTATTTTTGTATTTATTTTCTTTGAATTTATTAAACTATTGATTATTCATAATATAAATATTATTTATTAACCTATTTTTAAAATATCTAATATTATTTTTTCACATTTGTACAGAGTCGTATAGTTGTATATTACAATATTTAGAATAACGTTTTCTATTTAAGTGTTATGGAACATAGACTGAAATTTGAATAGAAATAAGATGAAGACCCAACTGAAAACGTATTAAATTGAAACGGAGTCCCAGAATTACAAGACAAAGAAAACACAAAAATTTTGGAAAAAAAAAATACCCATGGCTGTAAGCCTTAACCTTATAAAGCTTAACTGTGAAATTACATTTTTTTTTTTTTTTTTAGATTGGCGACCAATAGTGAACGTTTTCAGTAAATTTTTAATATGGAGAAAATTGGTCATCGTTATGTGACTCAATATTTTTATTTAAAAGGTCTCAGTCCAACCGATATCAAAAGTGAACTTGTTTCTACTCTAGGGGAGTCTGCTCCATCATTTACAACTGTGAAATATTGGGTCGCAGAGTTTAAAAAAGCCGTATGAGCTGTCAAGATGAGCCCCACAGTGGTCGACCAAATGAGGTCACCACGCCAGAAATGGTTAAGAAAGCCCACAAAATGATATTGGACGACCGTCGATTAAAAGTGCGCGGGTTAGCTAATATGGCAGGCACATCAAAAAGTGCTGTACATCGCATATTGAAAAAAAATTTGAGCATGAAAAGCTGTGCGCACGATGGGTGCCGCGTCTACTCACAATCGACCAAAAACAATGTCGTGAGGATGTTTCGATGAATTGTTTGGCGTTGTTCGCTAAAATAAGACCGAGTTTTTGTCTTGTTTTATAACTATGGGTGAAACATGGGTTCATCATTTCACTACTGAAACAAAAGCGCAGTCAAAACAATGGACCGAAAGGAGAGAAGTCTCAGATTATTTTAGACCCCTCAGATTATTTTCTATTTCTAAACTTGAAGAAATGGCTTGTCGGTAAAAGATTTTCTACAAATAAAGATCTAGAGTCCGCGGTTGATGACCGTTATCGCTGGGAAAAGTGCATCGAGTTAAATAGGGACTATGTTGAGAAATAAAAATAAATTTTTTCAAAAAAGCCTTTTCTTTGTTAGGCTGGATAATTCTGGGACAACCCTCGTACAAGCCGAAGGGATGGTTTTAATAGTAAAAAACATTTTTATACCCGAATGACTATATAGTCAAAGGGTATAATAAATTTGCCATTACGTTTGTGACACAGAGAAGGAGGGGGGGGGGGGGGGGTAGATACTCAAGTGTATGGATCGGATCAGAATCGAAAAACAAATCGATTTAGCGATGTATGTCCGTCCGTCCGTCCGTAAAAAATAAAGGAGCTAGGATTATGAAATTTTTACAAATTCGTTTTTATGCAAAAACCAGAGTCGCTATTTAAATCCAGCCATTTTGGTCCATGGGTTCGGGTAGCTGCCATACAACTTCTTTTTATATATGAGTATTTCTCTGTACCTATTGCAGCTGCTTGTCTGAAATTTTACCAAAAGTAGTTTAACTTTATGGCCAAAGTTTCTACAAAATTTGGTTGGTCTACTACAGAGGGTTCAAGTAGCTGCCATACAACTCCTTCTTTTATATGTGCTTTACACTACACCTGATGAAGCTGGGTGTCTGAAATTTTGCAAAAAATAGTTTAGTGTAATGGCCAAAGTTACTGCAAAGTTTGGTTGGTCTACTGCTGAGGGTTCGAGTAGCTGCCATACAACTCCTTCTTTTATATGAGGATTACACTACAGCAAATGAAGGTGGGTGTCTGAAATTTTGCCAAAAATAGTTTAGTGTAATGGCCAAAGTTACTGCAAAATTTGGTTGGTCTACTGCAAAGGGTTCGAGTAGCTGCCATACAACTCCTTCTTTTATATAAGCATTACTCTACACCTAATAAAGCTGAATATTTTAAATTTTGAAAAAGTAAATAACCGCATGATATAATGTATATGTTACAGTCATGCGGGTATCCCAGAGTTGACACAGTCTACTCTACCACACTCTTCCTCGTTAATTTAAAAATCAAATTAAATTTTATTTAAAGAAATTTTTAGTTAAAAATATATAAAAAAATTACCATTAAACATAATTACATATTTAGCTATATACATATCATAGTTACATATAGTTGATCATAGTATATATATATACAATACACAAACACTTAGAACACGTGCAGAAAAACCACTTTAAATAAAGGCTTTTCATAACCAATATAGTAATATTTTAATTGCATTTACTCACACACTTAAAACACATTAATTTTTTTTTTTTTTGTAAATTGACATATGATTTAATCTGAAATTGATATTTGGTTAATTGTGTAAAAATTCCTTCTAATCACCGCAATTAATTGTTAATTATTATGTTTTACATAAAATACTATAGGTTTTATGTAACCGCAAAAGTTATTGATGAATAACAAAAGTTTACATGAAAATTGCGATTAACATAAATTATTCTGTGATTTATTTTTTTATACCAGTACTAATACAAGTCAAAGGGTATACTGAATTTGCGATTACGTTTGAGACGCTCTCCGCACAATGACGTAAATAAATAAAGGAGCATTAAGATTCGGAAATTTTCACATATTCAATCATTTAAAAGAGTCATCTTTGCTATTTAAATTAAACAAGTTTACTAAACGGGGCTTAGTAGCTACCATGCAAGTTATTTTTTTGAATGAGCAATCGACAAATGAGCACAACTTTGCATATCTAGCAAAGCTGCATGATTGAAAATTGCCAAAGAGTAGATAATTTTAATAGCCAACAACTGGTTAAGATTAGGTGGAACTGGCTAAGACCATGTTCAAGAGGTTTAAATAGCAGCCTTACAACTTCTTTTGTCTTATAAGGTATAATAAGGGTAAAAAGGTATAATTAACTTGACTTAAGTATTGACTTGGTACCTATGTCAATAAATTCATGACAAATTTGATGTAGTAAGGGTGCTGAGGACTTAATCAGATAATATCTCCAAAACTGTTAAGTTTTATTGCAAAAATTTCTACACAATTTGATTACTCTGATTAAACAGTTTCCATTAAAATGTCAAATATCACTCAACTGTCAAATATTTTTCCAATTGTTTTTTCGAATTGTTAAAATACAATTATATGATGTTTACGAAATTTTCTTGTGAATATCTCATAGTAGGAATGGTCAACTCTACTTTATTTCTCATTTCAATTAAAACTAATATTATTTTGTAATTAAATCACTTTGATCTGTTAATATCATTTGTTAGTTTAAAATTTTACAACCCAAGTTCTCATACCCTATTACAACATATAGTAAACACACACGACCCAATTTAGCCCTACCAAACAATTTAAAATACATTCATATCCTGATTTTACATAAAACAACTATCAGTAATTGAAAACAATTAAAATTCGCCCTCTTCAACAATTTTTTAAAGCACCGGAAATAACCCAATTATGTAAAGAGGATGCAAATTAATTACTCGAAAAAAATTAAATTAAAAAAAATTTTACAGTGATTTGTGATTTAAATAGCATTAAAATAAATAAATACCTACCATTTTATTTATTTTTTTAATATGTGCATCAAAATTTCAATTGTCTGTGTGTGTGCGTGATAAACAAAAAAAACAATTCACAATAATTCAATTAAGGGTAATTAACAAGATTACAGTTTTTTTTTTTTAGGAATTAACATTTTTACAAAATAAACAGCAATTAAATGAATTAAAAAAATAAAAAAACATTTTATAAATACATAATTTTATTTTACAAAAATATGAAAGATATGATATTGAGGTTTTAAATATATTCATAGTTAATTTGAGTTTTATGTCAGTTACATGCACAGATTTTTCATTAATTCAAATCAATTATTGATCATTGAATTTTTTACTAAAAATATTAGATTTAATAAACAATTATTTGAAAAAAAAAATTTAATATATAATTGAATAATCTGATAATAATTGCAGTAAATTAAATAATTTTATTAAAAAATAATTTAATAAATTATAATATTAAATTTAATTAGGGATTTTTGTTCTTAAATTGTAATGAATTTAATTAAGAGCAGCTTGTTTTAAATATTTTATTTAACAGTTGAAGATTTTAATGGAAATATAGGAGGTTTTTCTTTTAATTTAACATAAGGGGTCCAGAATTGTATGAATATTCTGTTCATTTGAAAACATAATAATGTTTTGACACTTGGAAGAAGGTGGCTTTCTTTTAAGAAGAGTATAAGTTCTCGAAAAGAAGAACAGCCAGCGCGCAATTCCTCAGAAAAATTTCAAACGCATTTGTTTTCATTTAAGTGGTCTTATGAAAGCGTGACATAAGACTTTTTTGCCCGCCCTAAAAAATAGTTTGAAGAAAAATGGCACTCTTTTTTACTACGTGTTAGAAGCCAAAGAATAACTCATAAATCACTTGAATTCTTATGACTAGTAGAATCTTCGATTTATGTTTAAGTCTCAAATTGAACCAGTTACAATAAATGTGAATTTCACATAAAGATCTCTTACTAGTCAAAACGATGGCGTGGACATTGAAAATCGAAGCAGAAAAATTAAGTTTCGTAAAGGCTTAGTGTCTGTAAACTAAATTTTTCATTCATTTCCTTAAATTTAAAAATTCATCATTTATTCGTCTTATAAGTTCCGCATTGGAAGTAAGAAGCGTGGAAGTTGCGCTTAACACTTTTTACAAAACACAAAGCTTATAAAGCTCAGCATCGCCTAACTCCTTTTCCACAACCTTATCGAGCTTTCTAAGCCAAAATCAAAGAACTGATTTTGTAACTGAACTCATCTTGTAAAAAATAAAGGTGCAGCGGTATTCAATTGGCTAATTTCCGAAATGTGAAAAATTAATTAAGTGCGTTTGAGGCCTTCACGCAAGGTTGTAAAAGTCACCACCTTACCTATCTAACTACCTAGTATCTCTATAGTCAAGTAAATCGAAGCAGACGCAAATAGCTTGGCATAGGATGGTTATTTGTAAAATGCAAATCGCTAACAAATTTTGACAATCAACTGAGAGAAAAGTAATTTTTTAAGGGCGTATTGGAAATTTTACACATACATAACAATATAATAAATAAGAAAACTTTCCAATTGAAATTTCACTAAAAAATTAATTCGGTCAATTATATGGAGCACCTACTTAAGAATGAAGTGGAAATAACTCTTTCCATTTTTGTTTGATGAAGTGTTTTGTACTTATTATCAAACTAAGTTATACGTGGGCGTATATATGAATGAGTACTTAAAAAATTTTATTGAAATATTATTTCAGTAATACCACTAATCGTCTAGATTCTACAGAAATAAATAGAAAGTTTTCATTTCAATTGAAAATTTATTAAATTTTAATATAAATTCTAAGAAATTATTTCTTTAAATATACAATTGAAGATACGACTGTTTGCACAATAAAATATTTTTTTTAGGAATTTATATTAATTCTTTTAAGTTGATGATTATAAGTTTTCTTCTTTAAATAATAATTTAAACCAAATTTTATACAGAAAATTATTAAAAAACGAGGAAAAATGAGGTAGAGTAGACTGTGCCAACTCTGAGATACTCGTATGACCGTAATATAAAAATTATATCATTCGGTTAATTACTTTTGGCAAAATTTTTAATACACAACTCATTTAACTTTCAGTTATATACAAAAGAAAATGTAAGTTGAAAGGCAGCTCTTCGAACCTCTTCCACTACAAAAGTTTTATTTTATTCAGACGTTGACTATTAAAAGTTAACTACTATTTACATAGAGTATTGGCAACTACTCGAACCCACTGCAGTAACCCAACCAAATTTTGCACAAACTTTGGCCATAAAACTAAACTATTTTTGAGTTCAGACAAAATTTCACAAAACCCAGCTTCAATGGGTATAAAGTAATGCTCATATAAAAAGAAAGTTGTATGACAGATATTGGAACCCACAGCAGACCATGGGGACGCACGGACAGACATACATGATTGGTTTACTTTTCGATTCTTATCCGATCCATACCTTTGAGTCTATATCTTTCCCCCCTCCTTCTCTGCGTCAAAAACGTAATGGCAAATTTAGTATACCCTTTTGACTTATAGTCATACGGGTATAATAATAATAAGAAAGGGGGGAAAAAAGTAAAAAATTTTAAGAGGTTATCTTTTTAAGGATTTTCATTTGCTAAAATAATGAAATTTATTTCCTGAATTTTATAAAGACGACATCATTTGAACAGGTTTGATTTCCTTATCTGGATTTCATTGTTGAATAAAACAATATAACAACAATCCGAACAGATTTAAACAATAACAATAAAAGATTCAACAAGCTGGAAAATGTTTTGTAGTGTATATACTACAAAGTATAGTTTAATTATTTTTTATTTCTTTATTTGAAAAGTTATTATTTTTTAGGACTCTTAATGGAAACTCCAAAAGATTTTACGGAGCTAAAAGAGTACGGAGAAAAATTTTATTTAAAGATTAGAACATATCGAGTTGTCAAGGTAATTTGAATAATAAATGCCTACAGTTGAGTCGAGTAGTGTTGGAAAAACGAAATACTTAGAGCGGTTATTTAAAATTTATGTGATAAAGAAACTGCTAGACCTAGCGCTCTGAGATAATTTTTAAAATGGTCAATTAACGGTCATTGCAGAACTTAGTTTCATTCCAAACTTTTTTAAGGGTAAGGCAGTTGGGAAATAATTTATTTTGGAAATCTTACAATTTGTTTATCGAACTATCTCCTATAATTTGTTCTAATCTTTAGAAACACTGATTTCAGATTATTTAAAAATGAGCCACTGATATTTCAATTCTAAAATCTTGAAACATTGAAATACTTGAAATTCCGTTATAAAAAAACGGAAAAACAATAATAATTATAATTTCTTTGGATACCTGAACAGTAACGTTTGATTAGGACAAAACGAATTGAAAGTTCGATTCCGTTACGCCCAACAGTGTTGTCTCATTTTACTGTAGTAGGAATTGTCTTTTAAATTGTTTCCTTTTATCATTTTAAATTTTCTTCAAAATATTGACAGCAGAACCGATGATTAGCAATGTTAGGTACAATTAACGTCCTACCAAAGTAACTTACTGTTAATTCCAAAAAATGTTAAGTTTAAGCTATTGAAATATACTTAAGGTACTTAAGTCGAATATAAGTTTCATTTTTAAAGATCTTCTATCCCGGGCTTTTATTGCATTCAGTTCCATTTAGTTCAGTTAATTTTATAATTTGCGTCTTTTTGTAGAAAATGTACGCTTCAGCCCAGTGAGCTTTGACTAGTGCGCCGAAACTTTACTAATCAATCCCGCCTTCACTACCAGCCACCAATTGAAGATTCTAAATACTTAAGAAATCAATCTTTTTAATTGTGTTCAAATTTTCGTATCAATATGTCAGTTAATTAAATATTTTATCAAACTTTATTTAACTTTTATTAAATACCGGAGCCTTGTTTCCAAAATTAGTTATTTTTTTTTTTCTCTTGACAGTTTTTCCATTTTTCCTCATTATATCGGAAAATGAAATATAAAAAAAAAAACAAAAATAAAACAAACAATCAAACAAATAAAATAAATACCAAGTTATAAAATGAAAAAGGGATATAAGAAAGTTTTCCGAGATGCGGTCTTTAAAGTTTCCATTGCTTGAGTTTTGTGAATTTTCTTTTTTTACGAAATATAGGGGCAAATTTTTATATTTTTATTTTTTGATCTTCTTAAAGGGGTTATGGGGGTTTTTTTACTAAGAAATATTTAATTTTTTGTTTTTTCTTAATAAATAAATATTAATAATCATAAAAAAGAAATTTTTGGATTTTTCTGTAGAAATTAAAACGAATGAGGGAGAGTTTTGTTCTCCTCATTTTTTGCTAAAGGTGAACATTAAAGAAAATTTATAAATATATATTTCCATTTGTTTAATTTGTTACGCAGTTTTAAGTTTTTTTTAAGAAAATTTCGAAAATAAACGGAATTTGGGAAGAAAAAGGGATTTTTAAGTATAAAATAAAAATTTAAAATCAAAAAGTTTTTATTACTGCAAAATTACTTATGAACCACTCATTAAAATATATATATATATATACATTAAAACAGTTTTATATAAAATTCTTCAAATGAATCTTAAAAAAATACTTCTTTTTGATTGTATTTAAAAAAAAAAATTAAATAAATTTTATTATTAAATTTATTTCAGTGAAAAATTATAAAAGATACATTAAAGTTTTATTTAAAAAACTTAAATCGTACACCTGCAACGCCTATAATATTCGCCTACGCCTATAGCAACGCCTATAACTAAAAAAATACATATGAAAGTATAGGAACATTAAAATTTAATTATTTTCAGAGACTTTGTAACGGAATTGTTTAATAATATACCTGGATAAATTAATTTTCGAAAATTTTTCGAATTGGATAAAGGATATAATAAATTTTCAAAATTGTTCTTCTCAATGCTTGATCATTCTTTGGTAAATGATATTTTTGGTGTTAATTTAAATAAAATCATGATTTCGTTTAAGCTCCCCCTCCGTTTGTACTCTTCCAATTGTATGAATCGTATTGGAGTCGAAAAGTTCTTGGAATCAATATTACTATTAACGTCTATCATTCCGTTCCTTTGTCGACACGATTCATTTAAAACTGGAAAAACTACGGACATCAAATCAACCAAAAGTTTGTCACGGACGTCAAATCAATGCCTACGGACATCAAATCAACCAAAACAAAATGAGGTAATGTTTTTTTTTTTTTTTTTTTTTTTTTTTATTTATTGTATAGAGATAGACAGTTACAAAAAAACTGGTATAAATCTCACTTATAACTAGCTTATATCTAATAAAATACAATTCAATCTTATTAAACAATTTAATTATTATTAGTTTAATTATTTATTTTTATTATTTTGTTTTTTTTTAGTTATTATTTTTTGGCAATACAGCTTTCAATCTTTTATTGAATAATCTTAAATTAGGAGCATATTTTATATTGTTAGGAAGGCTATTGAAAATTTTTATACCATTAAACATAATGTCTCTTTTACCTCTTTCGGTTCTGGGTGCTGCTAGTCGGTAATTTTGTGCATTTCTTGTGTTGTAATTATGAACTGAAGCATTTGTTTGTAGTTTTAGGTTGCTTTTCATTAGGTTATTTGATAATTTGTAAATTAACTTACAGTTTTCTAAAAATATTGTTTGTTCAACAGAAGGCAAGTTACAAGTATAATACAATTGAGTAGTCGGATAATCATATGGTAATCTGTGTAAAATTTTTATAGCTCTGTTGATAAGGATGCTTATTGAATTGGTAATGTATTTGCAACCCTGGCTCCAAACTGGAATTAAGTACCGTATTTTAGACTGAATGTGAGAGTAAAAGACTAATTTTGCAACTTGTTCGCTTAATTTAGGACATCTTCCAATGGCACCTACTATTGACATTATTGTTTTTTTTAATTTTTCAATGTGTATTTTCCAAGATAGGTCTTCATCAATAACTAATCCTAAATATTTAGAAGATTTAACTCTTTTTATTTGTTGTTGATTAATAGAAATTGATAGGTTAATGTTTTCTTTATTTTTTTGCTTAAAAATTATGAGATCAGTTTTAGTTACGTTAATCGTTAGTCTCTTTTGGTCTAGCCACTCACTAACTTTATTTAAATCCAAATTAATATATTCTTCTAGTAGATTACTGCTTTTGCCTTTATATAAAATTATGGTATCATCCGCAAACATTGAATAATGTCCACTTAGCCCAATTTTGTTAAAGCTATTCACATAAGCTAAATAAAGAATAGGACCAAGAACTGTGCCTTGAGGAACTCCAACTTCAAGATTTGCTTCTTCACTAATAAGTTCGTTTATTTTTGTTTTGATTTTACGAAATTTTAAGTAGGAATGGAATAGATTGGCTGCAACTCCTCGAATACCCATTTTATCAAGACTATTTAGGAGTATATCATGATTTACCGTATCGAAAGCTTTTTTTAAGTCTAATAGAATAGCTACTGCATAATTATTTTTGTCCAATGCTGTATTAATGAAGTTCACAACTTCGAGTGCTGCTGATTCAGTACTGCTTCCATTTAAAAAACCAAATTGGTGGTCATCAATTAGTTTTGAATTAGTAAAAAACGTAATTAAACGACGTTTAATAACTTTTTCAATAATTTTTGATAGACAGTTTGTTAAGGTTATCGGTCTATAATTATTACAGTCCATTTTATCCCCTGATTTAAAAATTGGAGTGATAGTACATTCTTTAGCCATATCAGGAAAAACACCAGTAGATAAAACTTCATTTATTATATTAACTAGTTTGTTTGATATTATTTGCTCGACTGATTTAATGTGTTTTATTGAAATACCATCAGGCCCAGGAGATGAATTAGTTTTAAAAGAGTTTATGATATGTTTTAATTCACTATTGTCTGTTGGAATCAAATATATTGAGTTCTGATTTATGCAATGCTGTGTACTTATCTCATTAACTGTTTGGTTGGTGAAGTTTTTATCTAATGTGCTTCCAATGGTAGCAAAATGATTGTTGAGAATGTTTGCTGCCTCTAGCTCAGATGTAGAGATTTCACCATTATTCTTATTTAAGCGAATTGTTGAATTTTCTTTTGAGCTATTTTGATTTAAATGCTTATTGATGACTTTCCACATCTGTTGAGGGTTGGTACTTTCACTCATTTGGTTGTTAAAGTAATCTTCTTTTGCTTTTTTTATTAATTTTTGAACATAATTTTTGATTCTTCTATACCTATCTTGTAGTTCAGAGTTGTCTTTGTTTTTGCGAAGTTTAGAGTATAGTTTATTTCTCTTTTTGATTACGCTAAGTATAAATGGTGTAACCCAGAGGTTTTGATTTCTTCTTCTAACTATTCTTAATGATGATGCCAGAGCTTTACTTTCTTTTAAACACTCCGTGAGCTTGTCGTATGAATTACACGTTTCAACTCTTTGCGCAACTAGATTCTGAAATACATTCCAGTTCGTTTTTTCAATAGTGACTCGTGTCATTGGTTCAAGTATAATGTCGCATTTTTCAATATTAATATCCAAAACTTTGTGATCACTAATGGGATTATCATATGATTTGATCAATGCTTTAAAGGTTTTAAAGTTTGCAATAACATGATCCAGAATACTTCCATGATTACAATCGATTTGGCAGCTGCAATTGACGGCTTGACGAGTAATTCCGCAAGTAGTCGTATCATTGAGAATATTGAAGTTGTATGAATCAATTATGTTAGCATAAGTACTCGTGATTTCATTACTTTGGAGTAAATCAATGTTTGTGTCACCTACTATGATGCAGTTCTTATTAAATGTTTTAAGAAGAATACCCAGTGCGTTTATATAATCATTTTTGTCATTGTCCGGAGCATTATACATTGTGAAGATCTTCATGTTGGGTTGACAATTGAGTATTTGTATTCCGATTGTATTTAGTTTATCATTAATTGAATTAGGTAGAGTAAGAGTTGTAAAAGAAATTCCGTTTTTTATATAAATTGCGGTACCACCTCCCCGATTATTATCTCTACATGAATGAATGGCTGAAAATTCAGGAATTTGCATAAATGGAATTTCAGATGAGTAAATCCATGTTTCATTTAGAATAACAATTTCTGGAGAGTGCGTTTTAATCAATAAGATTAGATCGTCTAATTTATTTCTCATACTTCTAATATTCACATACAGAATATTTATTGATTTAATTTTTTTTAGGTTATTGTAGGTCTCCATCATTTAGAAATAGGGTTCATATAATTATTCCAATTTTCTCTAACTTTTTGAAGGTAATCTCTATATTTATTATCAATATGTATTCTGTATGAATTTAAATCTTTGTTTACATCTTCTTTGAATATTCCTACTCTATCATGGTATTCATAATATATTTTACAAAGTTCTTTATAATTTGTTGGTAAGCCATCTTGATTTATTAAGACTTTAAGGCTCGTTTGTGTTATGCCATCATAACATATATCACTTTGGTCGTAAAAATATGATAAAAAAAGTCTAACATTATTGTAAATTCTGTGGTCTCTTAGTCGTGAGAGCACATAAATACTGTCACCTTCTAATACTGCTTTACGAGTTAGTCTTACAATCGGTGGATCAAATGTAACAATTTTGTTTGCAGATTCTTTGATTTGAGGTTTCAGTGTTTCACCTTTAACCCAATTTGTATAATTGCAACTTGGAGAATCTTTAACAATATTGGTTTTGTTAATATTATTCGTATTATTATTATTATTATTATTAATATTATTATTATTATTATTATTATTATTATTATTAATATTATTATTATTATTATTATTATTATTATTATTATTATTATTATTATTATTATTATTATTATTATTATTATTATTATTATTATTATTATTATTATTATTATTATTATTATTATTATTATTATTACTATTATTATTATTATTATTATTATTATTATTATTATTATTATTATTAATATTATTATTATTATTATTATTATTATTATTATTATTATTATTATTATTATCACTATTATTAATATTGATACTGTTATGATTGTTATTTTTATTTACCGATTTTTGCTTTTTACTCCATATTTTTGATAGATATTTATTTAATATACTGTTGGTTTTAATTATTGGATTTGTTGGAGGGACATCTTTTTTTACTACTTTTTTGTTACTAAAATTTGATGATGATGTTACATTTTTTGAATCTATCGATGTTGAAACTTCATTTCCTGACTTCGATGATGTTTTTGTTTCGGTTACTCCCAACTGATCTTCTGCAATTTCATTCAAGTTAGACATAGCTTTTTCGTTTATTTCGTTAATATGTAGCTGTAATTGCTAATAACCGATTTTGTTCTTAAGCACGTCCAGTTTTCTTAGATAAACCGGACAAAGTTTGCTTAATGTATCATGGCACTCGTCAAGGTTAAGTTTAAGCTTTTCGTTTACTACGATGCAGTTAATACATTTTACTACTTTATCCTTCTTACACTCACTATTTTTATGTTTTTGGAGGCAATTAGAGCATGTTTCTTCATTTTTGCAGTCAGCAGCTTTATGATTGAACCCTTTGCATTTAAAGCATCGAAGCACTCTCAAGGCATCAAATACTTTACAACGTTCCCAACCAATTGAAACTTTTTCATTTTTTATAACTTTCGCAAAAGACTCCTTATCAATTTCAATAATTACATTGAAATATTTTTGCTCCTTATATTTATTTATCTCATACGTTTTTATTAATTTCATCTCACTCTCTTCTAAGTGTTGATTTTGACACTTAAGTTTGCTTAACAGTTCATCCTCTGAATAATTAGATGTCATATCCGGTAGAAATTTTCTGAACTGGTTCGAAGATCGATATTAGAACAGGATCTTTAAATCAAAAATAGGTATCTAAGATGACAACTATGTTTAAAAAAACTTTTAATTTTCTGCTTTCTGAGATTATATCATATCTTTAACATTGTTACAGGTTTCGAATAGGAATTTTTGAGTTACTTTGTGTTTTAAGCAACTCAAAAATTTCTATTTGTTTAAATTTTTACAATTTTCTTTCGAAACGCTTCACCTTCTGAGTGAAGAATAAAATGAATATTTTTCAAAAATATTCTTCTTAATCCAGAGAATATAACACGTGTTCTGTAGGTTAACTTGATATTAGAACCTTTTTTTATACTTGGGGGCGTAACTAAGTCTTTCAACTTGAAATGGAACACAAGTTTAATAAAATTTGCCGAAATTTTTCCAAGCCCACACTCATTCAAAGAATCTTTAAATTGGAAACACTTGTAATATGAAAACTTATAATCAAAGTAATGTTATAAAAAATAATTATTTAAAAATACAGTAATTTAAAGTTTTAGTTTTAAAAATTTGTGTTAAATACAGAGTGGCGGAAAACGACTGATGTGGTTTGAATGTTTCATAACTTTTTAAATTTATTTATATTTTTATTTTTATTTCAGAATTTTGTGAACAAAACTTGGGAAATTGGAAATGGAACAGAACAGCGATCAACAATAATTGAATTTTATTTTAAAAATCTAATGTAGAATTTAATTTTGAAATTTTAATTTGATAATGAGCGATGAAGCCCATTACTGGGTCTGAATATCGAACGATGCTGGACAGTTTTTTGAGGCCAGTAGTAGAAAACCATCCACAGTTGTGGTTCCGACTAGATGGAGCCACAGCCCACACTACAAGGGACACAATGGCTCTGTTACGGGACCTCTTTGGCTATAAATTTTAAACAATAAATTTCTATATAAATAAATTTAATTTAAAAATTGTAAAAGTTGAATCTAATGAATTTTTAAAGATTTTAAATATTTTTTAATATTTTATTTATAGAAATGATTAGATTTTTTTTTATTTTAAATATAATTATTAATCAATTACTTAGATCTAAGGGAAGAAATTTGTTATCTTATATTTTAGGCACGTGTAGGAATAACTTTGTTTTCATTTAAAATTTTCAATAACAAAAAAAAAACTGAAAAAGATGAGAATGAATTCTTTAAAAAAATTTTGAATATTTACATTTTAATTAGATAAAAATTGAAACCCTTAAAAAAATAAAAACATTTCTTAAAAAAATTTATTTATATTTTTGAATAAGTTATCCGAAATTTTAATTCTTACTGGAACTAAAATTATTAGAATTCTATGATTTTTAAAATCTAATTTGACTTCTTAAGTTTAATTTCATTTAAAAATTTATAAAAATCCCAATATTTTAATCGAAATTGGTTGAATGCTAAATTGTTAAAGAAAAACTTAATAAACATTGAAATAAGAGTTAAAATTTTTAATTAGATACAAACAATGTTAAATATTTATTTTTAGGAGCCGTTAGACGATTTAAATTCTATTTATGAAAAATAATGTCAGATAAATGACCACTATTTTCATCAATGCAAAATTGGGCACCTAATTAGGTATTTTGCATAACAGCACGAAAAGTATCAGGCTCTATTGCCCTACTCACAGTTTAAATAGTGTGCTTTAGTTGCTCTATAATTTGAGGCTTGTTTAGTTAAAATTGGATCCAAAGATATCTTGACATAATGTGATCATCAAAAATTTCACTAAAAAGAATAATTGTAAGACGGGCAGTATGTGCTATTGCTGTATACTGTTGGAACCAATTGTAGGACGCTACAGGACCAACAAAATTATTAATCATAGTACGATGCCTGTCCCCATTTACTGTCACAGCATTATCAACTTTATTCCTAAAAAAAGTATGGGGCTCTATAACCTTTTATGATGCCACCCCAGAAAAAGTTATTAAATTTTTAAACCCCATGGTGACTTTTGGTCCTCTCAGCAACAGCTTTTCTTTTTTCTTTATGTGTAATTGTTCAACTATTAAGCTAGTAAGCCTTTCTGAATATAAAGTTTGTTATCATAATACAAGGTGACCGACGACCGGTCAAGCGAAGAATTGATCCTACTTAATTCCACAAACAAGTTCTAGGTCTAATCCCATATAAAATGTTGTAATGCCGGATTCAAAACAACACAACAATTTTCGTAATTGTAAAATTTGAACTGTAAGACATTTTTATATCCGTGAGTTATATTATTCAATTAAATTATTTGTTTATATTTTGTATTTAATAACATTATTATGCTAAAGAATTTTGTATACCATGTATTTAAACCCATTGACGACTAGTACCTGAATCAATACGAATTTCAGATAAAAGACCCAGCCGTTTTGCACAAAATAGACTTTGTTTGTTGTTCTTCTTATTTTCACAATTTATGCAATTTAAATTAGTGTTTGAACAGTAATATTTTATTGAACATTTTTTTAAGAATTATGACTTTAATTTTTTTTACCTTAATAAATTTTATGTAATCAATAACGATATAATCAATAATAATATCTAAAAATATTGATTACCTAATAATCATTTTGCTCAATTTTTTTAGAAATTTTGTTTACACTTATTTTAAAAGAATCCCTTTTTAAAAGAAAATTCATTTATAATTTGTATGTACGTATATAAATTTTATTTATCAAAAACGTTTATTCCAATAATGAAAAAAACAAAAATCTAAAAAAAAAAAATATATAATTTAGGAAAATATTGTGTAATATTTTAACCATAATGGTTTTTATCTAGATAAATTTATTAATCCCAATCTTCCAATAAATATTTAACTGACAAAGATAATATGGTATTTTGTTTAGAATTTTCCTTGTTCTATTACGGCGGCTTTCTGCCTTTTCATTTCATTTCTACTTCATTACTAAATATTCATATGTATGTATGGGAAGTCTACGAATAAAGTAATTTATAATGTATAGATATTCTTTGGTCCTCTCAAGCGTTTTAGAAGAATTAGTTAATAATGTTAAATGAGCCAATACATTCCTTGACTACCTTTTCAAAAAATTGAAATACAGTAGAACATCAGTGAGTTTGTTACATGATTTTCTATAAAACTTAGGTTTGTTTCTACTTATGAAGTTAGAGTAGGCTAGATTAGATGCAATTAGATTAGAAGAAACTGTAATGGAACGGTATTCTTTAGTTTTCATATCAAAGCTAATAATTTTCAAATATCACTATCGATACTCAAAAAAATCTATATATATAAAAACGAAAGTTCGTTTGTATGTTTGTTTGTTTGCTTGTGTCTTACAGACTCCTAAACTGCTCAGTCGATTCTTATGAAAATTTGTATATAGGGGTTTTTGGGTACGGAAGGAAATCGTGGGTGAAAAATTTTGCTCTTACGAACCGCCAAGTTGGGGCTGTGGTACAAGTATTTAAACTTTTCCGTCCTTAAATGAAAACGGTTCGACCGATTGCCTTCAAATTTTATATACGTGATGCTCTTTGAGAATTGAGTTGACACTAATAATAGTTTTGGAATTTGTTAACTCATGTCGGCCGGACGGTTGGTCAAAACAAATTTTGACAATTTTTTTTCAGTATCGGTACTGATACCCCTATGTTTATTACTGTACCAAAATACTTGAAAATTACCAGCTCTGGTAATTATAGATTTAAAACTGCATAAAAGAAGAGGTGAAAGCAACATGAATGCACGGTTTTTCAATTGGTCATTTACAATTTACCATATGTATCAAAGGACAAAACATTAGATTGAAGCACCTTTTAATAAACTAGTTTCTATATTAAGTACCATACTACAAATTCACATACTGCAGAAATGAACCTTGGTGTAGAAAAGGACACATGCTATGAGAATCACCAATTTTTAAACTACCTTCCAACTTCCGTTTCCATACTATCTTCCGAAATTAGTTCCTGAAGCTTCCCTAATATTGAGTTAAAATGATTCTTATAAAAGTGAAATACCAATTTTCAAGAAGAATCACCAATTTTTAAACTACCTTCGTTTAAACTACCTGAAGCTTCCTTAATATTGAGTTAAAATGATTCTTATGAAAGTAAAAAATCCTCCAACATATCAGACCAATTCGTTAATATATCAACAAATGTTTTTTCTAATGCCTAAATTAAGAAACGCCAATTGTATGTAATTTAATAAAAAAACATAATATTATATGACTAAAATTACATTCTATAATAGCCCTATGTTCAAATCCAGTTATTTTTATTTTATTAAATATTTTCCCAACATTTCTATCTCCTTCAAATTCTCATATCTCAGAATATTCCAACTCATAAAATATGTCATTATATCTGCAAAGAAAAAATGAGAGAAAAAATTCTTTAAATATTTGTAAAGGATTTATTTTATCACACAAAATGTGAAAGACTTTTACCAAGTACCAAAAGTACACAATCCGCACACAAACACATATATAAAGCCTTTCGATAAAATCATATGTAGCAATAATATAAATAAGTAAATGTTAAAAAGTAAATCATTGTAAATGGTGTTTTGATTGTTTAACGAAATGAAAATGGAAAATAATATTTTAAATGATAAGATTATAATAGAATAAAAATGTTTGGTAGCTTTTGAACTCTGCATTATGTAAATGATATATGAGAGTTGAGATTCATATATATACAATACTTTTTTAATAATATGTATTTAAGAAAAGATTCGTTTTTTAGCACATTTTCAATAAATTTCGTAAAAATTCGCATATATAGCTTCACTGTGTCCGTCCGGCCGTCCATATGTTTACAAAAACTTTTACACCTTTTAAAATAGAGTAAAGAAATTTTAACAATGGGTAGGTATTGCAAAAGAAATAATTTCTTGAAAGAACTTTTTTCTGTAGCCCCACCCGCTACGGAGCTACAGCCCCCATTGAAGGACTATTAGAACTTTAAAATTAAAAATTTACTGTTAGCAGAAAATTTTAGAAGTCAGCAGTAACTTAGTCACCAGTGTATATATTTCCAAAATTAAACTCAGTATGTAATACAATATAATTTTGAAAATGTGCTTTTTTAAAAAACCCTTGGTTTTTTCATCACTTGTGTTTTTTTTGCTTTATCTAAAAGCCTTTTGTTCTAATAGTCTACACAATCTTAAAACTAAATCTTAAAATATATTATATTTTGCATATTATAATTTTGTCAGTCAGTTTACATAAGCTATTAATGACATTTAAAGAAAAGTTAATTTTATAGGAGATTATCTATTATTAAATGACAATTGTAATGTGAATTATATTTAACACTCAATTCACAATAGCTATCTATATATTGTCAGATGAATAAACAATTCAAAATATATCTTTAAGGATTTATTAAGAATCAGTGTTGCCATTTTAAGAAAAAATGTTAACTTATAATTTTGAAGTGTTAATGTTTCGAAATGATAATATTGACATTGTATTTTATTCTGCGAGTTTAGTGAATATTTTTTCAACTTTTGTGAAAATATTATAATTATTTTGTTGAAGATATGTGTATTGTTTAATTTAATATTTTTAATTAAAACACAAGTTTATGTTTAATAAACTATGTTTGAGTTATTTTAAGATTATTTTGTTTGGTTTGAACCTATTTTGTTTGCTTTCATAAACTGCTTTTTGTCCTGGTAGTACTGTCATAGTGTTTGTACATAAGGGTCAATATCAATAAGATGATTCAATATATTCCATAGTTTGAAGGCATGCATTCAAAGAATGCAAATATAAATTTATATATATAAAAGCGAAAGTTTGTTTATTTGTTTGTTTGTTTGTTTGTTTGTTTTTTTGTTTGTTTGTTTGTTTGTTTGTTTGTAGCGAATAGACTCCTAAACTGCCCAGCCGATTTTCATGAAAATTTGTATATAGATGTTTTTGGGTACGGAAAGAAATCGTGGCCCAAAAATTTTGCTCTAGCGGACCGCCAAGTTGGGTCTGTGGTACAAGTTTTTAAACTTCTTTGTTCTAAAATGAAAACGGTATGACCAATTGACTTCAAATTTTGTATATGTGATGCTCTTTGAGAATTGAGTAGACACTATTAACAGTTTTGGAATTTGTTAACCCATGTCGGGCCGACGGGTGGTCAAAAAAAATTTTCAGTCCAAATTTTGTCCGATTTTACGCAATTCTGCTTTGGCTTAAAATAAAGACCCAAAAAAAATTTTTTTGAGTTCCATTAACCCATTGCGGCCCAACAGCTTTTTATAGGTTTTTTCAATACTTTACTCTAAATTCGAAACGGTTTGACCAATTGACTTCAAATTTTGTATACGTGATGCTCCTTGAGAATTGAGTTGACACTATTAACAGTTTTGGAATTTAATAACCCATGTCGGGCCGACGGGTGGACAAAAAAAAATTTGGTTCCAAATTTTGACCTATTTTATGAAATTCTGCTTTGGCTAAAAAGAAAACCCACAAGAAAATTTTATTGACTTGCATTAACCCATTGGGGCCCAACAGCTTTTTATAGGTTTTTTCAATACTTAACTCTAAATTAAAAACGGTTTGACCGATTTCCTTCAAATTTTGTATACGTGCTCCCCTGTGAGAATTGAGTTGACACTATTAACAGATTTGAAATTTGTTAATATTATCAAAATTTGCGAAGTACTGTTTTGGCTAAAAAGAAAGCCTCAAAAAAATTTTGTTGAGTGATTTGGAAGCAAATTACGTCCAATTTTGCGCTTAATAACTCTAAATTAGAAACGATTTGACCGGTTTACCTCAAATTTTATATGTGTGAAGCAACTTGAAAATGGAGTTGAGTCTGTTAACAGTCGGCCCTACGATTTTTCAAAAAAAATTTTTTGGAAGTAAATTACGTCAAAATTTGTAAAGTAGTTTGTACTGCTTTTAATTACACAAAGTTTCAAAAATTACTAGAGTTATCCTAGAAAAATCGTTTTAAAAAGATTGCTTTCATACATTTTAAAATTTACATGTGTAAACTGTGTGTAATTTTTGTGTTAACTTTTTGCAGTAACATCAACTTCAATTAAACCTCCATTGAGAGGCGCAGCAACGCGCACCGGGTATTAGCTAGTTATATATAAAATTTAGATCAACACTGCACAATATTTCAATATTTTGGCTTGATTTTATGAGATTTTTAAGTAGTGTGCAGGAAGTGTTTTGAAAATTTTAGCAGATTTAGTTCGGGATACAAAACAGAATAACAGATGAATCATATTAATTTTTATGCTGTAATCATTAGAAACTCTACTTTTTAATGTATTGTTTACAGAAGTGGTAAAAAATAATAAAACAATAGAGATTCTATTAGGCCTTCATATACTATACCTATTCATTTTGTATTGATTTTTGGTTGTCTAAAGTTTCTTATTCTTTTAGTTGATAAAATTAGTTATTGTAAGTATTAATTACCAACTTGAGTACTTTTTTGTTTGAGAATTAGTTAATAGCTCAAGCATGTTATTAAGTACCAAATTTGAGTACCGACAATAAGTACCTACTTGTTTACGAGTTTGGGTTTAAATTTTACATTAATAACTAGGGTTTTAAGCGCTTAAAATATGCTCTAAAGATTCTATTTTAAGCATTTAAAATATGCTCTATGAAAAAGATATCAAATACATAAAAAATATCAATTACTTAGAAATCTTCAAATAAAACGAATATTAATAGAGTGGGCTAGTGACACCATCTTCAAAAGTGGTTTAAATTTAAGAATTAAAAGCAGATAGTTTTTTACTTTTATATATTATTTTTCTTATAATTTTTTATTTTAAAGTTAAGTTTAATGAAATAAATAAAATTAATTCATGAAATTAAAAAATTAAAACAAGATAAATTAGAGAGTAGAATAAGTTAAAATTAAAAAAAAATAGATAAACATAAATTAAGTAAACATAAATTAAAATAAAAATTAATCCAAATAACGAAAATCTTACATCTAGTAAAATTAAAAACTAAGTTTAACTGAAATTTTGGTTGCAATATATCACAACCATTTCACTTAAATTTTTAAATAAGAAATTCTTCCGGTTCGATCGTAGGACGCTTTTGTACATTTAAAATCTCCTTTCTACATTAACTGTATTAATTGGTGCGAATTTAAATGCAATAGTTTCGTTTATCGTATAATTCATTGTAGCATTGTGTATCGCTTCACCAGTAAAAGCTGCAGATATAGGTTTTAATCAAGTTGAAAGTTTCTGAATCAAGTTGAAATGAATAATAAAATAAATATGTATATGTACATGCATAGAGATTTCTTTAAATACCTAATACTTACTTATTTTGAAAGAATGATATTTTAAATAAATAAATATCTAAATAGTGACATAAATTTTAATGTATTTTTATGAAAAATATTTGAAATGCAAGAAAAATAAAAAAATTGTAATATTTTGAACGAAAATTGTCAAAATATACCAAAAAAATGCTCTTAAAAGTTAAAATATGCAAAATATGCTCTAACAAGTGAAATAAGCAAAAATATGCCCTAACAAAACTAGCTTAAAATTCATAATTTTTATTGAAACGAACTACTATCTTGTTCATTTATCGATATGACATAAGGGAAAAAAGATGCTAATGCATATTTTTATTTGCCCTATTAATAACTAATTCCATAATAGACATCCTTTTCAGTCTTGATATATTTTTATACTTCTCCGTTTCACTGTTGAAAGTCTTCTAGATTTAAGGACGGTTTCCTTTTGTTTATAAAAAGTTTTCAATTCTATCTTTATTTAATTAATAGCGATAGTTAAAAAATTAAAATATTAATATCAGTATAAGTTTAGGTCTTCATAAAAATATTTAATACCTATTTCAAGTACCCATTTACTAAATTTATTTGGAAATTTGGTATTTAATCCTAAATTAGGTTTTTGGATTGTCTTTTCAATTTAAGAAGTCTTATTGAGTACCGAATTTTGTTTAATTGATAATATTAGGTATTCCGAGTAATTCAACTAATTTATTAAAACATTTCAAAGGTTCAAGATGAATGTATTCTAATTTATTAGAATAATAACAATTATTCTAATATTTTATTATCAAGAACAAATTATCATAAAGATTGTATATAAAAACTTATATGTTACAAGTTTCCTGGATTTTATTTAAGGAACGGTTGGTAATAAAAGATTCTTTTGATTTAGGCAATTTTAGTCCTTAAAGATATCCTGTTTAGTTTTTTTGAAGTAATACAATATTTTTGTTCTTTAAATCTTTGTAAGAGATTTTCTTTTGGACAATTAACTCATAAATAACAGTAAATATAATTTAAATAATTTCTTTGTCATGTAAATTTATAAAAATTTTTATGAGCGGATATAATTACATTGTTACGTTGTTAAAGGTTATTCATATCTTTTCTTTATCTTTTTAATAATTTAATGGCCTTCAATTCAAAACTTCTATACAAAAATAATTTATTTGTTTGTATTTTGTTAAATTGATTGGAATCTATGGAAACAAGGAAGGATAACTCTATAAAATACGAATAATTTAATGGAAAAAGGAAAATATCTTTTGTTTGAAACATTAAACAAGAAAATTATTTTAAAGAAAAACTTTTCACAGAATTGTAATAATTGAAAATTTAATGGAAATTCAAAATTTACATTCCCAAAATTGAAAAATCTTCCAATATAAGTTTTGGGAAAACGTTATATTAAAAAATAGGTTTATAAAAATATTTCGAACATTTCTTAGAATTTTATTATATAAGAGAAAGTTGAAAAAAATCAAGAAAAACTTTTAAGCATTTAGAAAGGTTTTTTTTTGAGTTTTTAACAGATACCGCCTACGCACTTCCCAAGAAGTGGTCGGCATATCATAGAAATTAATAACGCTAGAAACCTGAAATTTGTTACAAAGTAGTTCTGCCCTGTTTCCATTATGTTCTTGAATTTAAAAATAAATTGATGTGTCGTCTGGGTATCGATCGCACACACCTTCCGAAACCTAATAATCATATCTTCATAATTAATAAAGTTACAAAATTTAAATTAGGTGCAAGATAACTTTGTCCTGTTTCCATTATATTCTTAAACTTAAAAATAAATTGATGTGTGGTCTGGGTATCAATCACACGCCTTCCGAGACCTAATAAGCATTTCTTCTAATTTGATAAGAAGAGAACTAGAATGTCGGGTAAGGTAAGATTTAATAAGTATTTCTTCTTGATCAGAATAGAAACTTGAAAGCCGGGTAAAAAAGAGTTCGGCTCTGTTTTCTTAAATGTTCTGAAATTTGAGTAGAATGAAATTAATGGTTCGGATAGCAGCCACAACCCTCCATAGATATAACCAGTATATCTTCGAAATAATAAAGTTACAAAATTTAAATTTGTTACAGTTCTATCCCAGCTTTACTAATGTTCCTGAAATCTAAGAAGAGTTGTAGTGCAGATTTGTGTAACTGTGAATGGCATTTTTCAGGGGTAGAGTTTTGCTATAAGTTGGTTGCGTCGACTTACAGATGATTCATTACTTGTTTTTATCTAAAATTGACTCCAGTTCAGAATCTTCAGTATAACATGTTTTCTATGATGTAAGCCTTATCAAACTGTATATTTAACATAGCACAAAGGAATCACTTTTTTTTAATTTTCCATTTATACTCCAATTAATAATTTTCCATAAACTTTAATTTTTATAACTGATAAATTAAAGTATCATATGTTTATTAAAAACAAAATTATAGATATTATTAAATAAAACAAGTCAACGAAATCTTAAAATATTACATATTTAATATTTTAATGAAAACAAACCAATTCTGAATATAAACTTATCTTTAAGAACATTTTTGATTATTAAAGTTCCTACATATTTAGTTTTATTTTAATAAAACTATTACATTTATCTTCAAAATACAACTATTATTAGAAAATTATTTATTCTTAAAGATATGAAATAAAATAAAAAAACGAAATATAAGTAAAAATCAAGAAAATATTATTATTAAATAACTTATTCCATTTTCTTTTTATCTTGATTATCATTTAAGAAAGAACAAAATCTATAATAAATTATTTTTTTATTTTTTTTTTTGAAAAATCCAATATTTGTTTGTCAAGGTCAAAGTTATAAACGTAATTAGAGAATTTTTTTAACAGTTTTTGAAAATTACCGAAGTGAGCTTCATAATTTTTTTTGAGCCTATAAGTATGCAATATTTTGTTTTAATATAATATATCTCACCGAGTAATTAAGCACATGGAGTTTTGATTCGAAGAATGTTTCCGCTAGTTAGCACAATGATAAGAGTGCCATTTTTTTATCTGAAAAGCGCGGATTCAAAATTCAGTAAAAGGGAAAATCTCTTTTATCTGATTTTCGAATCGATTCAGTTATCATTCGGCATTAGGTTGAAAAGTTAATGACATAACCAATCTATCTATCTATCTATATATATAAAAGCGAATGTTTGTTTGTATGTAGCGAATAGACTCCTAAACTGCCCAGCCGATTTTCATGAAAATTTGTATATAGAGGTTTTTGGGTACGGAAAGAAATCGTGGCCCAAAAATTTTGCTCTAACGGACCACCAAGTTGGGGCTGTGGTGCAAGTGTTTAAACTTCTTTGTTCTAAAATGAAAACGCTTTGACCAATTGACTTCAAATTTTGTATACGTGATGCTCTTTGAGAATTGAGTTGACCCTATTAACAGTTTTAGAATTTGTTAACCCATGTCGGGCCGACGGGTGGTCAAAAAAAATTTTCAGTCCAAATTTTGTCCGATTTTACGAAATTCTGCTTTGGCTAAAAAGAAAGCCCCAAAAAAAATTTTGTTGAGCTCCATTAACCCATTGCGACCCAAGAGCTTTTTATAGATTTTTTCAATACTTTACTCTAAATTCGAAACGGTTTGACCAAATGACTTGAAATTTGGTATACGTGATGCTCCTTGAGAATTGAGTTGACCCTATTAACAGTTTTGGAATTTGTTTGGAACCCATGTCGGGCTGACGGGTGGTCAAAAAAAATTTTGGGTCTAAATTTTGTCCGATTTTATGATATTCAACTTTGACTAAAAAGAAAACCCCAAAAAAAATTTTATTGAGTTACATTAACCCATTGGGGCCCAACAGCTTTTTATAGGGTTTTTCAATACTTAATTCTAAAATAGAAACGATTTGACCGGTTGACCTCAAATTTTATATGTGTGAAGCAACTTGAAAATGGAGTTGAATCTGTTAACAGTCAGTCCTACACGTTTGGTCAAAAAAAAATTTTTGGAAATAAATTACGTCAAATTTTGGAAAGTAGTTTGTACTGCTTTGAATTACAGAAAGTTTCAAAAATTACTAGAATAATCCTAGAAAAATAGTTTTAAAAAGATTGCTTTCATACATTTTTAAATTTACGTGTGTAATTTTTGTGTTAACTTTTTGCAGTAACATCAACTTCAATTAAACCTCCATTGAGAGGCGCAGCAACGCGCACCGGGAATTAGCTAGTAATTAATAAAAATAATTTAATTGAATAATAATAACTCGCAGATATAAAGAAATAACTTATAATTAAAGTATAAAATTATTATAATATGTTTTAACAAATATGGACTTGCATCTATTGAAAATCTAAGAAGTTTATACATGCGTTATAAGTCCTGGATTCTAGTACTAAATCATGTATTAACTATATGTGGTGGCACAGTTGTTAGAGTGCCAGCCTTTCATGCGAATAATTAATAATTAATAATTTTATATCTCTAATAAAAAATACGTTAATATAACAATATAAACAAATATGTAATTAAATTGAATAATATAACTCACAGACATAAAATACCATAAAACTCAAATACAAAATATTACAATATAATTTAAAACAGAATTGTATCTATTGAAAATCTAAGATGTTTCTACATTGTTATAATTAAGAGATCAATTCTAATAATACGAATATAACTTAATCCCTATTCCCACATGTATATATGGTATAGACAGGGTTGTTAGTCTAACAGTTAAATAGTTCAAAAAAGGTATAAAAACTCGTCCTACAGTTGAGCAGTTAGTACTAAGTCAAAAAATGAAATAAACCTCTTAAGATAACTACCTTAAATATTGAACTTTAATGTATTCTTAGAAAGCATTTTAAAAAGCTCAATTATCAAATTTATACAGTTTTATAAAATACATACCCCAAAAGTTGAATCACCATTTTAAGTAAAACTATAAAACTTCAAAGTTTATTTAAAAGTAAAATTATAAGTTTTAACTAAATACTATTCAATACTTTCTCAGAACGTACTCTAGATGGTCTCTTTAGTATTTAACAATATAATATATAATAACAGACAGACAAAAAAGTATATCGAATTTTTATTTAAAATAAAAATATATATTCCCAATTGCTTAGCACAAAACTTCAATCTAGAGTACATTCAAAAATTGTAATTATTATCCTAGGTTTTCCTTATTCTGTAAATTAGTATGTAAGTATATATATATATAGATTGTATCTTAAAAAAAAGTTCTCATTTTAAGCGAATGAAATAAAAATAAATAGTTCAATTTATTAAAATTAAAAGAAAATATCTTACATAACATGTATGTGTATACATAAGTAAATATTTTTCTGGAAAACTTTACAGAAAAATTTTCTTTAAACTAAAACAAAAGGTACATTTATGATAGTTTTTCATATTTTTTTTCTGTATATTAAAGTTTAAAATAGTTTTCAAGATTAAGTTATGCATCTTTCATTTTCATAACAATATATTTGTAGGATTATGATGTGAGAATGTATGTTTATTATATATACTTATACTCATGTATACATATATACATGTATTTATATAAAAATATACTATATAAATATTAACACGTTTTTTAACTTAAGAAACTTATCTTCTGTAGAATATACAGTGTAATGTAAGTTTTATGACAGTTATTGTCATGGCATTAATAACAGTTTATTTTTTATTAAAAATTTATTAGGAAGTAAACAATATTTTTAATGAAATTTTCTTAATTATTATATATTTAAATAAATTAATTATTTATTAAGAATGGTATCTTGTAGTAATGAGATTAATGAAGAAGAATTTAAGATTATTATAGTTTTTTAGAATTTAAATCTTCAAGATATTTGGATGAAGGTATAAGCAACTAGTGCTTATAGTTACAATTTTTATTTATTTAACCTTATTTTTAGAAAGATCATAGAACTCAAAATTGTATGGGTTTTCTGAATAGAACAGAAAAAGCGATTAGAAATTTCAAAAAAAAGTTTTGCTAGTGATTACAGATCCATCAAATTATTGAGGAAACTATAAGTATTTCAAGATTCTTCGACTTAAAAATTCTAAAAACAATAGATGAACAGGGGCTATAAGTTCTTTAGGATAACACACAGTAGTATTTAATCGTATCTCCACTGCAAGATAGACATAGCTAATTAAGAAAAACCAAAAAGTTTAAGATGAGTTCCATCACCATTTTATGATCCTGTTAACTTCACTGCCTGGAACCTGTAATCTTCACCAAACTTCATTTGGGCTGGCCTGGTTTGTCTTTTTGTATATTTAAAAATATTGTTATATGACTGATTTTTGGAAATCTCTGCGAAACTTACCGCATTTTGAGTTTAGAGATCGATAACAAAGCTCTAAGAATTTATAAATACTGTATGGTGTAGAGGTAAATGAAATGGCTTCGGATGTAAAAGATATATGTTCGATGCTCCCTTAAAATTAAACTAAATATATATTTTTTTTTAAGTTAAATATATAAAATCAAAAAATTACAAATAGCATTTATTTATTTGGATAGTTACTTTAAAAACTAGAATACTTCATTTTGATAATGCATAAATCAATTCATAAATATTTATTTAATACAATTTTACGTACTTATATACTTGTATACATGATAAAGCATGTTGAGCACGTACATTAAATAATGTTGGCAGCAAATATTTCGATTTGAATCTAAACAAAGGTTGGGAAACAATATACATAGTTTAGCAACAAAAATATACAAAATTCTGAATTTATAAGCTTTATGTTAACCTTATTCCAGCAATTTACTTTTTTTTTAAGTAAAAGAATTAACGCATATACAATCGTAGAACACAAAACCTAACATCTGGCATATCAACAATACAGCCGTATATTTTTTCAAAATACATCCATTGTCCTCTTTCCTCTACAATTCCCAATTCCCATTCTGGAACTGATTTTTCTGGAACCATTCTTAAACTAAATTTAACCAATTTACATCAAAGAACTTTCCCTAAAGTTTGATTTAGAACCGCAGGCCTTGTGCAACTTTTTTCAATGAGTTTTGATATTTTCCATTGACCCTAGTTTAAAAAAAAAAAATTAAATCTAGGTGAGTTAAAACTTATTTTTAAAAAAAAAATTTATAAGATTAAAATTAGATAATTGAACATAAAAAGTTATTTTAAAAATAAAAGACATTTTTTCAAAACAATTTTAGATAATTCTTTTAAAATTCAATTTCAACCCTTTATCAAACATAAATTTTTTTTTTTATTAAAAAATTGAATTAAAATAAAAATGTTTATAGAAATAAAAGTTTAAAAATAGTTTTATATATTTTTCTTAACAATTTCTAAAAATTTTTTATTTTTATACCCGTATGACTATATAGTCCAAGGGTATAATAAATTTGCCATTACGTTTGTGACGCAGAGAAGGAGGGGGGGTAGATATAGACTCAAGTGTATGGATCGGATCAGAATCGAAAAATAAATCGATTTAGCTATGTATGTCCGTCCGTCCGTCCGTCCGTCTGTCCGTCCGTCCGTCATCACGATAACTCAAAAAGTAAAGGAGCTAGGATTATGAAATTTTCACAAATTCGTTTTTATGCAAAAAACGGAATCGAGTTTTAAATTCAGCCATTTTGGTCCACGGGTTCGAGTACCTGCCATACAACTTCTAATTTTATATGACCATTACTCTATACCTATGGAAGCTGCGTGTCTGAAATTTTGCCAAAAGTAGTTTAGTATAATGGCCAAAGTTACTGCAAAATTTGGTTGGTCTACTGCAGAGGGTTCGAGTAGCTGCCATACAACTCCTTCTTTTATATGAGCTTTACGCTACACCTGATGAAGCTGGGTGTCTGAAATTTTGCCAAAAATAGTTTAGTGTAATGGCCAAAGTTACTGCAAAATTTGGTTGGTCTACTGCAAAGGGTTCGAGTAGCTGCCATACAACTCCTTCTTTTATATGAGCATTACTCTACACCTAATAAAGCTGAATGTTTGAAATTTTGCCAAAAGTAATTAACCGGATGATATAATGTATATGTTACGGTCATACGGGTATCCCAGAGTTGACACAGTCTACTCTACTACACTCTTCCTCGTTTTTTTATCAATTTGTATTTTATATCTACGTAACAATTAAAATGGACGTCACATTTTTAGCATATTTTCAAAATAATTTTAAAAAAGTTTGCCTTAAAGGCTAAATGTGTTTCCATCAGTCCATTTGTCCGGAGGGTTACAAAACATCTGAAATACCGAAAAGAAATTTTACCTCCGGATAGATATCCTAAAAATATGTACATATTTTATGGAATAACTTTTTTTACGGAGCTAAAGTCCCCCAAATTCCGAAATATATCCAATTTCCAAACCGAATGTATATAACAACATTTTTTAAAAACAAATTCAAATTTTGGTACAATCCATCACTTAATTCTGAAAAACTGAAGATTTTAGGAGGGAATAGATCCTTGAGAATCAACGTAAGTTTTCTGGAAAAATTTCAGTACCTCCAAGGGTTTTCAAGGGCTAGCATTACTAAAAATTAATTTTTTTTTTATTTTTAAGCATCAATAATTTAGGCACTTGTTTTACCTAGATTAACACTTACTCAGATTTCCTTAATTTAATAAGGCTAATTTATTTGTGCTTTATTTTTTGGAAATGTGCTTTTTCAAAAAACTATGGTTTTTTTTTAAATTGTACTAAAGGTGGTCTGGGCTAAAATTTTATTTTTAAATAAATATTTTACTTTAAAGAGTTTTTCAGGATCGTTTCATTTTTAAATTTACTTTCAATATTTGTCAAAGAAATTTTCTCAACCGTAACCAGTTACTTTAATTTGGACATATATTATACATATATCACATTTTTTTTTGCTTTTCTTTAACCCCTTTAAATTTTTTTATAAAAGAAACATTTATAGTTACTTTAACTGTATATAAAAAGAGAAAAAAAGAAAATATAAAAAACGTTTAGCAACCTTGAAAATTTTTCTGCAAATTAATCAAAAAAATTGACTATTTTTGGTAAATATCAAAACAAACAAAAAATACCTAAGGAGAAAACCGTTAAGGTTTTTAAAAAAGCACATATTTTCAAAATTAAACAATGTTTTAAATTTTGGGGAGCATGTTGAAATTTATTATGTAAGCAATATTATAAAAAATTAAGAGACGTTATCCTCTATTTCAAGAAAGTTTTTAACCCCTTACAACTTGTAAACAAGAGGCCATACTAAAAAGACTCAAATCTAGCACTTAAAATCTAACACTTCTCAATATTCAATATTTTATAAGTGCCATAACTCAAACCGTTTGAAAGAGTTCAAAAACTCCCCAAAAATTTAGATTCGAATAACGGTAATTTAAATAATCGTATGGCAACTCTGTTCATTTGTGTAAGATATATGTAATAAGACTGTTAAAACTTCTATTATATGACCTTACCAGATTGAAAATATACTATGTAGAACTTCTGTTATAACTATTTAAATATAGGGCTTTCCGCTTTGTGGGGCTGGAGTTCCGTAGCGGTTAGGGTATGGAAAAAAATTCTTCCATAAGACTAAATTTGTTTTCAATACTTACTCCTAGTTAAAGTGACTTTCGCATATGTTAAATGGTGTAAAAGTTTAGTAAACACACTGACGAACGGAAAAACAAACAGACTGACAGATGAATAGAGTGAACCTAAAAATAGCAGAAAAAAGTTTTACAGTCATAACTACATTTTTTATTAAAATAGCTTAAAGTAAATAAAATTATATTAAGGATCACCTATAAATTAACCAAGGCTTCGTTCTCTTAAAATCATAGATTACTATTCCAAGTAGAATCTACAAATCGAGCGTTGTTCTTTGATAATTAAGTTTTTCATATGTACTTCTATGTAAAAGAAATATTTGGTTGGGAAAGAGTTTTTAGGTTTAGTACTCTATATAATACTGAAGGACTGTTCTAGGGCTCTTTAATGACAGGTAGCTATATGTAACGTTATAACTTATAACTTTATAAATCCTGAAAAAATTTAATTAATTACATAATGAAATATTACTAAGTACTAAATTATTAAAATAGTACTAGGCTTAATTTTGTTAATCTGTAAGGGTGCGTTTATATAGTAGTTGCGATAAGTTTTTAGAGCATTTATAAGAGGCTTGCGTACAAAATCATTTCCTACATATTATTTAATAAAAAATCCAAGTAATTTAATAACTGTACATCAACTATGTAACTTAACTGAATCTTGATAGGTATTGTTTCTTGATTATACTAATATATCCATCTTATAATAACAGTCAAATTATAACTTTAAGAACATTTCGATGTTCTGTTCTTTCTTACCTAATATTAAAATACAAATTGATCCATTTCAATGTCCCATATTAATTTAAAATATATATATACATTAAAATGATATTTTAATTCAATTTTTCTTCCAACTATCAAAACTATCAGTTATATACCAATTCTTGTTACCTATATCACCAATTAAATGACTTTTATACTAAATGACTAATAGACTGATTTTATAACCAATTAACAGTAAAAACCTTTATAAAATTTATTTGAAATATTGTTTACTAAGTAAAAAATAAAATAAAACTAAAAACGCCTCAAAATACTATTGTGTTAATTTTTAGTTTTGTATTTTTTTTATATATACGAGTAGGTACATAGTTATGTTTTAACCACATACACACGTTTTCAAAAGCTACGCAGAATTATATGGAAAAAAATGTTTCAAACCAAAATTAAAACTAAGAGAAATACTAAATTAAAAAAAATTAAATAAAATACAAACTTCTTAAAAAGGAAAAAAAAAAACAACAAAAACAAGAAGGTTGTGTAGATTTTTCTCATTTATGGTAAACTTAACAAATTAAAAATTTGTTAAAAGAAAAATATTTCCCAAGAGTCAAATAACAAAAACAACAATAATACAACACTAACAACAATACAACACAAAAAATAATGAACTATTGTCTATTTTGTATTTTTTTTTGGTCCTTTTAAAAGGATTTCTTTTCTCACTCACTTTTCTGTCATACTCTATATATCCTAAGTTATACCCTACACCTAAAATAGAGGTATAGAGGGGTCTATTAACTTTGGTACGGCGTTTGTATCCACCAAAGGGAATCATGCTAGATATAGAAAAGTATATATATGTGTGCACAGCGTTACTTTCTGAGGCGATTTCGTGACATCCGACCATCCGTCCGTGTATCTGCTTGTCCATTAGTCTATCCGTCCGTTCGTAAACAAGATATCTTAAAAATTAATGATACTATTTCGATGAAATTTATACTGTAGGTAACTAATAACGAATGTAAAGCGCAGCAGAACTGGAATAGATCATGATATCGTATTCAGGAAGCTTTTAATAAAACTTTGGCCTTAGTTATACATATCTTCAAAATCTTAGCCCAAACATATCTTCAATATCAATAAAGATGGAACCTTCAAATCTGGTACAAGAATATTCCTTCCTTTTTCCCTTGTGTACATTTGGAAAATATTGGCGTAATGGTTTGAGTACCTCTCAAACACTTCCAATATCATATTTTGGAAATTAATAAAGATAATATGGTTCCGACCTGCTTGTATTATGTTCTTAAGATTTGAGATAAATTGGAATGGTGGTATTCTCCTCAGCAGCTCTCAGATATAACAAGCTTATCTTCAAAATTGATAAAGATAGAAACTTGAAATTTAGCATAAGCCTATTCTGTCATATTTTCTTTGTGCCCCTAAAATTGAAGATTGAAATGAGTGATTATTGAGTCATCTTCCACATATCTACCAAAATCTAAGAAACGGATCTTTCAAATTAATAAAGATAGAAATTTTATCCTTGAAATATCGTTATCGTTATATCCTTGAATTTTGGAATAAAATAAAAAGGGTGTTTTTGGATACCCATATCACACACCACCCTAGATCAAAAAGACTTATTTCCGAAATTGACAAAAATAGAACCATCAAATCAAAGTAGTGATTCGTAAAACTACCATATGCCTCTCTAGACCTAAAAAACATATATCTTCAGAATTATTGAAGACAGAAATTTTAAATATGATACAAGATAGTTCCGCCCTCTTATCTTAATGTTCCCAAAATGTCAGATAAATTGAACTGGGGGTTTGTGTAACTGTCAATTGAATTTTTCAGGTACAAGGTATTACTAAGTTCGACTTAATGTTGTTTGTTTTGTTGTTTGTACTAATTTAATAAATGAAACTATGAAATAATTTCCATCCGTCTCAATTTCATTTTCCTTCCAAAGAAAAAATTTATATTTTCCTTAAAAGTAAATGAATATTTTTATTATTTTTTGTTTTTCTTGTATCTTTAGATATTTTAAGTATCTCTAGGTACAAATTTGTAAGGATTATAGTTTTATATGAAAAATGAGATTATGTTTATATATTTTTTTTTTATTTTGTTTCGTTGGAAATTTATTAAATTTATTTTATAGAGAAAATAATCATATTATGTTAATAAGGATGAATATATATATATATACATAGATAAATATATATAAATATATATATACATATCAGATTAATTGAAAAATTAAGAATATTATGAATAGAAAAAGTTCTATATATATATAAATTATTAAATATAAATTATTCATGTCATTTTTTTTTTTAAATATAAATTTAGATATCCATATTAAAATTGAAAGGGATGTGATTTTTCCAAAAAACAAAATGGCCCTAAAAAAGTCAATTTAAAAATTTATTACCAAAAAAAAAAAATTTTGTTGGACATTTATTAACAAAAAAAACATTTTTTTTTTGGGATACAAATAATTTTTATATTTAATATTGTTTACATTGTTAAATTAAAAAATTAGTAATTTATGACAAATTTATAAATTGTTATTAAATTTAATTTTATAAATTTTGTTTTTTTATAAATAGTTGATTTAATAAAAAATTAATTTAATATTTAATGATTGAATATATTTTTTATATATAAACAAATTTTCATAAGTTGTGGTCAATCCAATTCTCTTGTAATGTTGAAAAAAATATATTAAACTGAGGCTTGGGGTTATAGCTTAATTGTTTTAAATGCTTTGTTTATTAACGTATATCTGAGGAAAAGACTATAAATACATATATTTTTTGAGTGTATTGATACATTTTGGAACGGGGGGACATATTAAATTCTTATTATTAAAATAGATCTTATTGAATTTCACATAAAATTTAAACATAAGATAGTTCTAAGCCTATAACACGTAGACACATCTAAAATTTTTAATAGATACATTTCTATTTGTGACCAACCGCTTATATGAAATATAATAGGCGGCAAGTTTAGTTTTCGCACCAAAAATTGATCTGTCTTATTTTTGTTTATATGCATTACTCTGGTGTGTAGAAACCTATAAAACGTGATTTTTTTGTGATGTTCGTCTTTATTTGTGTACGTACGTCTTGCTGCTCAGACGTGTACAAACTAAACCGATGAGTGGAATTTTTTCAAATTTTATATGTCAGATTTTGAAGTTAATATCTTGAATTGATAAGCTTTTAGAGAAAATCGAGTACGGTAACCCCAAGAGGCACTTCTCTACGGTAATTTTAAGGCCTTCTTCGAATATTTTGTAAATCAAAAATAGTACTAAAAAACTTTATATAAAAGTTGTTACACAAATAAAGAGCTACAACTTTGACACAGCATATTTTTATATATTGAATTGTATACTAAGAATAGATAAGAAGGTGTTTCTATATCTGTGAATTATATTATTAAATTAAATTATTTGTTGATATTTTTGTGATAATGTATTTTTTTATTAAAGATATATAATTTTAATTTTTTTTTGGAGCAGCATTTCCTAGAATGATTAGAAGGGTTTAAGTTGATTATGATATCACCATAGGTATTCCCTATTTCTGGATATTTTAAGATTTTACAAATTTAGATTTTAGTAAATTGGAATTATCTAATTTGAAATTTTGTGGAATATTGTGGGTTTTCTTGGCAAATAATTAAATTTTTTAGAACACGATCATAATTGGATAACACAACTTAGACAATAATGATAACCAAATGTTCTAATTACAGTGTATGTTATGTCAATATCCTATAATCAAATAAAATGTCCAGTAAACTTTTATTAAAAAGTTTATATTTATTAAATTAGAATTATTGGACTCTAATTTATCATAAAATCAGAAAACTTCTGACAAAAGAAATTGATATTAACAGAGGAATTTTGATGGAGGCCATAATTTATGACGGATATTTATAATTTATATTGCACAAATTGTTTTATTAGATAATTACTATTATTTAAGAAAAGACATATTTTATTATTAGACGTATTTTAGTATAATAATTTATTAATACTAAAAAAATTATTTGAAGTAGTTTATTTCTAAAAAAAATTAATAAATATTTTTTTTTTTAGTTTAAAATATAAATATTATTATAATAAAGAAGGATGGCATTCTTATAAAAGCGAAGTTTTGGTTCCACTATTTAAATAAAAACTTTTATTAAACCAAACTGTATGAATAAATCAAAATACTAAAAAAATTTTTTAAAAATTATTTTTCAAACATAAATTATATTATTTTTGAACGACAGTGCAACTTTTCGAAATTAACAATTTCTCAAATGTTAGTTTTATATAAATTTGATTAATATTAAAAAAATTAATTAAACATTTTTTTTTTAATAAATTATTAATTTTATTAAAACCAAATGTTTTTACTTTGGAAACTGTTTTGTTAAATATTTATAAAATGTATTTTTTAATCAAAAGATTAATTAATTTTTAACTATGGAGCATTTTTGATTTAAATTTTGCATTTCAATTAAAATTTATTTCCATTTTACCCAATCAATGTTTCTTTAAACAAGTGATGAAAGAAATCAAGGTTTTTGAAAAAAAAAAACTAATTCTCAAAACACACCATGTTCTAAAAATCTGTTAACACGTGCCGAAATACAATGTTGGAATTTTAATATTAACGAAGAACCTTGTAATACAAAAATTGCTAAGTTACTGATTTTCCAAAAACAGAAAATTTTTAATTTTTAAGTCGTAAAAGTCCTTGAATATGAAGAGGTACCATAAATTTTTCTGAGTAATCTTATACTGATTCTGAAAGATCAATCTGTTTTCAGTTTCTAGGAATTAAATTTTGACTTACCCAAAAATTTGGACTTTTACTTAGAATTTTATTGTACACGCAAAAAATCTAGAAACAAATCTAGTTTCTTCCATTTTATCATTTTATGGAAGTCCTTTAAAATTAAAAATTAAATTATTTAATAACATGTTAAAATATAATAATTTTTAAATATTTGAACCCTTACAGCTTCTAAACGGCGAGAGAGACAAAATCTCCGTAATAGATAGGTCTACAGAAGTAGTTCTATTAAATAAATTTTGTGGTATATCAATCCTTAGTTAAAGTTTCATTTCTTTATTTCAAACGGTGTAAAAGTTCGGCAGAGACTAAAAATATCTTATGTGTATGTGTGTCTTTTAACGCGATTACTCCATGAATGTTTTCTTCCTCAAAAGTAAGATTAAATTCGTAGATTAGCCAAATCGAACCATGGGATAGGAAGGCTGATATTAAAAAAAACGAGATTCTTGAGAAATCTCGAGTTCCAAACGTCGGAATTAGTTCATATTTGGTACATAGACTATTGGTGGGTACCTTTTAAGAGTAGCTTTCATAAATTGATTCTAGTATCATTAGGTCTAAAAATTCTAGCAGTTTCGGGAATCTCAAATTCTAATAATTCATGAACAATCTCAACCAATTTTAATGAAATTTGGTATGAATGCTTTTTTTCAAAACAAAAAACGGCTTCGCAGATAATTTAAATTGGACCAGATAGGAGGGGGACTGTCATATTAAATAACAAGACTTTACAACACAAACCGCATAATACAAGAAGAAAAGCTTATTCAAAATATCTTGGATTTATTTCTACGTTTTATTTAATAAACTCAGTATCTCAAATTTTGCCAAAAGGGAACATAAGTAGTTAAAGGGATCATAAATATTTATATGATATTCGTGCTGTTATTCCAAAATAGCCACAGTCTACTCCTCTACCTTCTTCCACATTTTTTTTAAATAAATAGTAAGCTATTTTTGATAGATTTTTATTTTGTTAGAAAAAATAAAGTAATCCCTTTTTAGCACATTTTCAAAAAATTTTGTAAAAATGTACCTATATAGATAGCTTCAATCTGTCCGTCCGTATGTTTATAAAAACTTTTACAGCGTTTGAAATAGAGTAAAGAAATTTTAACCATGGGTAGGTATTGCAAAAAAAATAATTTCGTAGAAGAATTTTTTTCTGTAGTCCCACCTGTTACGGGGCTACAGCTCCCTAAAGTTGGAAAAAGCCCTATATTTAAATTGTTATAACAAGAGTTCTGTTAGATATATTTTCAATCTGAATTCCGGCAAACGATAGCTTTATATAACTTTATAAATTTTTAAAAGGCAAATGTTTAGGGTTACCATACGGTACTAAAATTTAACATTACGCAAAACTCAATTTTTGCAAAAATTTTTGGCCAGACATATCTTCTGAACGGTTCAAGCTAGGGTCTTTTTGGGAGGAGTTAGATCCTTAGAAATTAGTAGGAGTCGGTGAACAAAATTTTTTTTGTCAAGCCCCATGTTAAGGAGCTAAAAGGGCTCGAAAATTGAAATTTTCCTATTTTTAAACACTTGTAACTTGAATACCTGTTTAAATATTTTTTCCTTAATATACAAAATTTAAAGGTCCAACATTATAGTTTAACATAATATGTTAAAAGATTTTTTAAATTTAAAAGAGGTTCTTTAAATTGAAGAAAGTGTCTGTCAATTTTAACCATTTTTGCTTATATAGTAAAATTCTAAATAAAATTCCAAATTTTGGTAGAATCACAATTAAATTCCTTGAACCTAAAAAAGTTGGGGGAAGGAGAATTATGAGGATTAGATCCTTAAGAAATTGAGCAACCTTCCCCATAGAGGGGCTATTAGGACTTAAAAATTAAAAAAATTACGGTTTTTATAAGTAAGCAGTCACTAAGTCACTGACGTATATATTTCCTAAATTAAACGTTAATATTGAAGCTTCAACATTATATTCCGATAAAATACTTAGTTTGAAACACTATATTATTTTGAAAATGTGCTTTTTTAAAAACCCTTGGTTTTTTTCATCACTTGTTTTAATTCTATATCATTTAATAAATTACATTTTCTCATCAAATCTAAATGCAATAAATTCAACTGACGAGAATAAAAAAACGAAATTTACTTTCACTAATTTTTACGATTTTTAAAATCACGAATAAAAAATAAAATGGAAAAAAAAACCTAAAGCGAAATAGTAAAATTTATATTTAAAATAAAAAACCAAGTTTTAAAAGTTTTTTATATCCAGTTGATTTATTGATTTGAATATAAGAATTTTAATTTATTATAATCCAAGAAATGCGATGCGAGTCAATCCAAGAAAAGCGTAGAAAAAGCATTTTAAAGTAAAATTCTATTTTTAAAACTTTTATTAATTTTTTATAAGATTAGTTTTTGAAAAACGATTTTTTTTATTTTATATTTTCGGATTAAAATGAAAAACTTGAGGAAAGCAATTTTTTTCAGCATCAATTTTGATGGTAACCTTGTAAATATACTGTAATACATATTATTATGTACATAATATTTACTTCAAAAAATATTTATGTTGGAGAATAAAATACATAGAAAATTGATTAGAACATAAAATCAATAATGTAAGAATCTCGTAATATAAAATTTCAAAATTTTAATAAAATTTATTCAAAAAGTTTTAAAAAATTAACCTGAAATACTTTTACTTTAACTAAAACTAACTTTTACTCTAAGTGAAGATATTTTCAAATTAATTAAAGAAATCTTAGACTATGGGATAGAATAAACTATACTAAAATTAATAAACTATATAAACTAGTGAATAAATTTTAATTACTAATAAAATCTTCTAATTCACTTAGAAGAAAAACGGTTTACTTAAATTAAAAAAGCCTTCAGTTAAAATAAAAAATTTTCTGTTAAATTTAAAAAATCTTTTGTTAATATAAATAGCGTTGCACTTAAATTAAAAAAGTCTTCATTTAAAATAAATTGAGATATATTGGTGCAGTGATAAAGCAACTAGACACAATTATGACCAATGAAGTTCTATTTATTTTGTTTTTTTTTTTGAATTAATGCCCAATGCCCAATTTTTCGAAATGGATTTAAAGTCCACTGAGTAACACAGAGCTTACTGTTCTACGTCTGTACTTCATTTGCCTATATTTTGCGGAACTATTTGACTTTTATTATTTAATCTATGCTAAGGCTAATATGTCAGCAGCAATACTTTTACAATAATGAAGCTGACAGCGCCCTTGGAGGTTAAATTCAAAATTTATAGATTTAAAGCACTTCTTTATTTCCACAGGCTTTCTATCATAATTCCATATAAATTGAAAAATTCAAAAATATTCATGTTTTCTAAAATCCAAAGCGAACTTAGTTTATATCATTAACGCAGTATAAAGTTCAGGAGTCAGGAATTAAATCAACACATCAACATTTAATATACAAGTATAAGCATAAGCATTTACTATATAAGTATATTTCCACTTATATAGCAACACAATTCAACAAATTAAATTAATTATTTTTTTTTAAATTGAACTTCTTTAATCTAGACATTGTTTCACATTAATCAAATCAAATGTATGGTGTTAATAACGCAACTCATAGTATTTCTTTTCCATTTAAACTTTAAATCGTCAACAACAAATTATTTATTTCCTTCATTTCTTGTATGAAATATGAAAAAAGAAAATGAAATAAAAAATTATAAATATAGAAATAATATTAAATTGGCATGAAATTATCACGAGCATAAAATATCATCGAAACCATGAATAACATGACAACAAGGTCGTATATATGTATCTAAATAATTTTAAATTAGGATAAAAAAATATTATATTTTTATTGAGAATAATCCGATACACCAGAAATCCAACAATCTTAAAAATTTATTGCTACTGTGGTATTATATATTATCATAAATATAATACCCGGATGAATGTAGTATCAAAGGGTATAAAAAATTTACGGTTACGTTTGTTTGTGGCGCTGCAAAGGAAAAGGTGTTATAGATTTAAGTATATGGATCGCCCCTGAATCGAAAAATTAGTTGATTTTGCTATGAGTGTCCGTCCGTCGAACGGGTTCGTAAAGCTGCCATGCAAGTTATTTTTTAATGTGAACAAATTATTTGATGAATCTAAGAATCTGATATTTTCTCAAAAGTAGTTAAGTTTTATGGTCAATGTCGAAATAATAGTTAACCGAAATATATAATATTAATTATTTCATGTTAGTACAACTATCCTAGAGTTGACACAGTCTACTCTACTCTCTTCCTTGTTTTTAATAGTATTTATGTTGAAAACTTCTTCTTTTACTAATATACTTTAGACTTTTTTATAAAATTGAAAAAATTTTCACATTTATGTTGAAGATTTTGAAATTTTGAAATTTTTTATTATTACTTTATGATGCCCGAAGTCGAACTTAAATTTTTTTTTTAATCATAACCGAATTATTTTTTTATTTATATACAGGTCCTTACTTCATACAATATTTTATATTTTACTATATATATTTGATCACCATGGTGATTTGTAAAGAAAAATTATTTTGCAATAATTTTTTTTCCATTAAAAATTCATGACCTTTATGAGAATCGAACCCGCACCCCCTTGATTTGCAAGCTAAATTTTTACCCATCAACACACCAAAGCCTCATAACCCAATTGTAAAGTCTGTTAATATTTCTTGTAACGTATGATAATTTCATATGGAGGCTGTTCTAACTCCGTTGTCCAATTTGGTGCATCTGCGAAGCCGTTCTTTTTTTTTGGTATAAAAAGCATTCTTACCAAGTTTCATTAAGATCGGTTGAGATTTTGATGAACTATTAGAACTTGAGAGTCTTGATACTTCTAGGATCTATAGACCCAATGATACTAGAATCAATTTATGAAAGCCACTCTTCATGGGTACCCACCAATAGAACTGCACCAAATTTGAAGTCATTCCGACGGCTTAAACTCGAGATTTCTCGAAAAGTCTCTTGTTTTTGTATGAGAACCTTTCATTACCGTAGTCCGATATGGCCCATCCACGAACTTAACCTTACTATTGACGAAGGAAACCTAATTCATACCTAATTTCATCAAAATCGGTTGAAATTTACGTCAATTACGTTTCCCAGATGCGTATCCACACACACACACGAACAAATTTTTGGATTTATGCATTTTCGACGAAGTAGCATAAGAAACAAAACAAGGTCAATTCCCTCAAGGGAGTGCTTTTACAGCTATATGAAAGTACTGAATAATGGAGTTGTGACTGACTGTTGACTGTAATATTTTAAGTTAAAACAATCTATTTGAATAAAATATTTAGAATGAAAAATTAAGAACCTTAAATTGTTGATATAGTTATTGAGTTTCAATTTTACTATTTATATATATATTATAACATATTTTATACATATATGATATCATATTTACAAATCATTAATGAGCCTAAAATTAACGATGCTTTCTTTAATTTGATCACATTTTTCTATTTTTCATTACTGATTTTTTTTTTAACAAGGGAAGATTATTGTTGATATTTTCTTGTTTTGTTTTTTGTTTTTTTTTTTTTATTTCGAAAATAAAGTATTAAAAATAAGCCTTAAGTATGTCAAAACTTTAACTGTCAACTTTATTTAGTCCTTCGAAAATAGAAATAAAATTAATAAAGGAAAAAAAAAATTTATAATATACATGTGTTTTTATATTTCCTGAAATGGATTTAGATCCTTTTTTTTGTTTTTTTTTTTTTTTATGTTTTTGTTTTTTCTAAAAAAAAAACTTTTTTTTAAGATCCTATATTTAATTATCCTACCAAATCGTAAATTTTATTATTTTGTTTATATTAAAGGATTTAAAAACTTTTTTTTAGTAAATTTCATTTCAAATTTAATATGGATAAAATATTTCGAAGTCGAATATCTTTAATAGAAAAATTCGAAATTGATATTAAAATACGAATGATGATGGTAATTAGCAACGTCAGAAGAATCCTTTCAGATAATATTTATCTGGTTAATTAGCGGTTCGATAATACCAATATAAATAGGAAAATATTTAATGAGTTTTTAATTTACTAGGTATAATAGAAGTTCGGGGGAGTCAAAATTGGGGAATGGAATAAGCTTCCAAACCACATGCGCAGCAGGAATGCGAAAAAAAGTAAAGCATCTTATTATTTCAATCAAAGGACAAACCAGAAAGTTAAACTTGACTTCAATTTTTTTAAATCTTAAGAATTGCATAATGTATTCTATAATTAAGAGTCGCAACTTACAAAAGAGTTCCCATAAGAGTATTACGACGAAAAGGTTAGATTTAAGGCATAATATTTTGCATTTGTTCTCTGAGGAGCATAAAGTTTAAACAAAGCTTCTGGATTTTATTCTATTTTGTGCACTGTAATTTTCCAGGTTCTTTTTGCTTCATCAATTTCTTTTATTACAGTTCTTCTTCATGTAGTTTTAGGACTGCCCATTTTCCTTATTTCTTTGCGATTCGAGTTAAGGCCTTCCCTGTTATTCGAGTTATTTTTTCATAGCAAGTGGCAAATCCATTTATACTTTCTTTCCCAGATAACTAGTTCTATGGGTATTTGTTTTTCATATTCCATATTCACATGGCAAATCTGTATTTTGTCATATACCACATGTCATTGTTTAAAATCCTCTGTGGCCACGATATCCTACATACAGTGCACAGACATCTGCTGAGGAATACTTGAAATTTTTGGATTATTTTTTCAGTGACCAACCATGTTTCGTTGTCATTTGCTGCTAGATTGATTTTGTTCATGATTCGAAAATCCTAAGCTTTGTAGCTCTGTTAATTTGAGATGACGGTCATCTCTTTCATATCCCAGCAAATGATTCTTTGGTTTTTTATTCTATCCTCACCGTTTTCTAAGGCTGTACCCCGCGATTGTTATTATGCACACCAAATGATTGTGTTTCTGAACCACTTCTAGCGGCATAACATTTACAATATTATTAGTGTGCTATTTATAGTACTCACTCTCATTATCTGAGCTTTCCCCACATTCATTTTGAGCCCGACATCTGTTGAATATTTCGTCGGCCTGCCGATTTTAGTCTGTTGGTAAAAAAAAACTTACTTTTAAAATACTGAATAAAATAAATTCAATTCATAGGAGTATGTCAACTGTTCTAATTTTTTAAGCATATACTTTTCTCCTAAACTATAACTCCTCTATAACTACTAATATTGTACCATAAGTAAAATTTGAAATCATATTTTTATGAAAAAATTAATATAATCAACTCTCCTTGATTTACAAATCAATAAGAGAAGAAGAATAAAAAAGAAAATGGGTGAACATAATATATAAAACCACAAACGTCAAACATTCTAAAGTATTTGTTTAACTTCCGGTGAAAATTTTCTTAATTACATCACTTAATATTTATAAAATGTTAAACTATTCAAGAATAATTTTTCATTCATAACTTTCATTTCATAGTTATAAGTGTATGTTTGCCTCTGGATAATTTCTAACTTTAATAAATCAAAAGTCATGTGTCTACCATTTTTACCTTGACTAATATCAAACTTTTTACTAGAAGGTAAAACTATTTTGAAGGTTTTTCTAATAAATTTTCTCGGGGTCATAAAAAAAAAAGAAAAACTATAAAAGTTTTCTTTAACACTTCAACAATTAAAAAGCATAAAAAAGTGGTCTGAAATATTAAATGGTAAGGAAAAATAAAAAAAAAATTTGGAAAAGTCATGGTGGTGGTAATGAAAAATTTTAAACAAAATTTTTACTTAACAACTGTGATACACCTACCTACCCTTAGAAATGACATTGATAAATAGTCAATTTTTAGCACATTTTCAAAAAAAATTTGAAAATATGTGTTTATTAGTTTTACTTTGTTCGTCCATGCGTATGTCCATCCGTGCGAATGTTTACAAATTTGAAGAAATTTTAACTGCAGTAGGTATTGCAAAAAAAATAATTTCATCGACGCACTTTTTTTTATAGCCCCAGCCGTTACGGAGTTGCAGCTCCTCAAAGAGGTTTTCAGAAGATCTTCGAGAATCATCATAAGTTTGCTTAGTAAAAATTTGGAAACCTTCCTCATTGAAATGTCATTAGGACTTAAAAATTTATAAATTAGTACTTCAGTTACAAGTTTATATATTTCCAAAATTAAACTTTAACATTGAAGTTTTAACATTATATTTCGACACTCGTTAGATACTCATTATGAAAAACTATATAATTTTGAAAATGTGCTTTTTTAAAACCGCTTGGTTTTTTTCATCCATCATATTTTTTTATTCTTTGATACCTAAACCGCATGAGGTAAGGAATTTATAGTATTTCTTCGTTTTTTTTACCACCAAGTTATTTTTGGTTGTTGGATTTTTGTTGGATTCCTTTCGTTTTTACATTAGAAGCATTAATACATTTTATTTTTATATTTGCATTTTTTTAATTTTGAAATGACGATTTGATTTCCCCATTTTATCAGAGAATTAATATATGCAAAAATTTTAAAGATGACATTGCTAAAATGTAAATTGCTTGATTGAATAAATTAATTTTCCTGTTATAAATCCGGTTATAAATCTGTTTCAATAATGGAATTGGTAAAATTGTGAAAGTTTTCTTATGGATAGTTTTGGAACAGTGAAAACTTGATAATTGATATTTCTGCACATGTAGTAGAATAAAAGGATATATATTTGAATGTTCTTTGTCCAACAAATCAAATCGATTATATTTAGCAGTGTTTCACTCTACATTACTCATATACCCTTCTTTAGGCAAGGGGTCAAAAGTAACTAAACAACAATTTAGCTTAAGTCCCAGAGTAATCATATTATTTATCCTAAATCTTGCGCTATTTATCCTAATGTATAATATTGAGCTTAATCTAATTTCTAGGGCTCCTAATGACAGACAACTGAAATTCGTAAATACTTGGAATCATATGTAGGTCGAAAAAAAAACTAAAGAACCAATTCATGAAATATAATAGCAGAGCCGCCAATAACTTATGACTTAGTAAAAAAATTTTAAACAAAGATAAGGCATACATTGGAAAAACATCAATGAAATATAGCGACGATAGAACTGCAACGGAACCACCAAAGTTTTTTACTGAAGAAATCTAGTATTCATTAGGATTCGACTGTAATGAACAAATGAACATAACATTTTTCAACAATAGTTATTGATCTCTTAAACTAGTTTTTTCTACAAAACTATCATTCAATTTTCGATTTAAATTTTTTCTAATTCTTTTTTCTTTTTTCAATTGAATTTAAAAGTGTTTAAAAGAAAGGAAACACAAGTGATATTATGATAACTGTGTATATATAAATATATGTCATCATTTTAAAGTGATGTCCTGCTGCTGGTTGTATGTGGTCTTGAAATTATTCATTACTATGTCATTTTATATGAGTACATATTATGTTAGAATAGTGCTGTGGTGCATAGATGTATGAAAGGAACAGATGTCATACCATGTATAAAATTATTTTATTTTATTTTCTTTCCTTTTTTAGCATATTTTCAAAATAAAAATTAAAAAAAATGTGCCTATATATAGTTTTACTCTGTCCGTCCATCCGTCCGCATGTTTATTAAACTTTTAGAGTGTTTCAAATAAAGCAACAAAATTTTAACTACGTGCAAATATTGCAAAAAAATTAATTTCATTGATGAAATTTTTTCTGCAGTCCTACAAACTATGAAGTTACAGCTCAGAAAAGTCCGAAAACCTCTATTTTGAAGCCCCAGAGGAACACTAAACGATAGCTCTTTTAAATTTTATAAGTATGTGTAATACAATTGTATAGGGTTGCTATTCGCTACTTTCATTTACCGTTATGCGAAACTCAGTGTTTGCAAATTCTTGACTTCTTATATCATAAAAAAGGTTTAAATTTCTAACAAAGGTGATAAAAAAATTAATAACAAATTTAATACACTCATTTCCCAAAACTTATTATGGGACATTGTTTAATTTTGATAATGTGCTTATTTTAAAACCCTTGGTTCTATTCCTAACTTGTTTATTTTATTTCTGTTCTATTAGAATTTATATTAAAGTTTTAAATAGTATAAAATGTTTTAAAGAACAGAAAATTTTTAAAGTTCTTATAAAATAACATACTGTGAAATGTCCTGTTCTTTGAAAATATTATAACAGAATATTTAATTTTAAAGCAGCAAAAAAAAAAAATGAACAGAACAACCGGACAAAAAAGTGTGAAAAAAAATTAATGACATTTAAAAATAATATTCTGTTTCAATTTACAACGTTATAAACATATATATGTAACAATGCAATGTTAATACATATAAACTTACCTACACTTAAGTATAATAAATAATTATTCCATACATAGATATATACTTAAATACTTTTATAAAATTTATGACATATGATGACATATGACAGTGATTCTTAGTCTTAAAACATGACATTTATTAGAAGATATTCAGTTTTAAGTTATATACGATGTATTTTGTTGCATTTTATGGTTTTCAATGTTACAATTTTTTTTTTCTTTCTCTGTTAAACCAATGAAAATGATTTATTTATATTGTGCTCTGTCATATGAATGACATTCAAAGTCAAAGATATATATACGTACATACATATGCTATATGCAATTTAATCAGACACAAGTATTAATCAATTCAAAATATGGTAAACAAAAGAATGATATTAAAAGAAATTATTGTTTTATTGGATTTTTTTGTATCTTTAACACGTTCGCTTCATCTTTCACTGATGCTACGGAAATAGATTGTTATAGCAAAATATATAACATCAAAATACGAAATAATAAAGTAAATTTCCTTTTCAGTCACTATAAAAATCTCAATTGGTACTGCGAGGTAAAATATTTGATTAGTACAGAATATATTTTTTCCAGTGATAGTTATCTAGTTATTGGTTTTTTTGCACGACCCTGTCTGAAGCAAACTTAAGGGTGAGACCCGTGATTCAAATATGCAAATATGGGAATATGGAAGGAATTCGACATTTGGGTTTAGGATACTTAGGATTATTGGATTATGGTGGAAGAGGAAAATTGGATTGAATATCAGTAAAACTAAATAATATCCTAAGTTTATAACATAATTCAAAGTGTTAAATTATTGAAATAAAATAATATCAAACAGTTAATTAATTGGGCCTGTACGTGTTAATAAACAAAATTTTAATTGAAACAATAAGAATATGTTCAAAAATAGATTGAATAATTAAAAACAAAAAACCAATTTTTAAATAATAAGTCTTGAAGTTTCTGTAAAGTGACATTTAATAAAAGCCAAAAAAAAACATAAAATATAGTTTGAATGTCAGTCACGTGGAATTTATTATTTAGCTTTATAATTCGCCGTTAGAAATTACATAAAGAAAAATAAATTTCAATGTTACAAAAATATTTAATAAAAAAACTTATTTAAAAAAATATTAATAAATTCATAAACAAGCAATTGAAAGCTGTAAAAAATAAAGAAATTTTTTGAAAATCTCATTTGATTCGAAGTCAACAAAGTCAAAAAGAATACTAGTTAAAAATAAAATTAATTTCTCAATTAAAAGAAAAAACTTAAAAATTTCTAATCAAATTCTGTTATCAGATCAATCTCTTCAAATACCGTTTTAACAAAAGTACTGTCAGTTGGAATTTTTTTTTCTAAATTCATTGGAATTAAAGTGGAACTAAGCTAATTTTAAATAAACATGTGATGTAAAAACAAAGGTTTTTCATGCTGAGTATTTTATCATTTATTTTTACAAAACTATATATAAAAATAAGTTATTATATTATAATTTAGTTATTTTATCAATTTATTATTAATTACGAAAAATAGTGAAATCATTACTTGGAATATAATTCCAATGCACTCAAGAAAACTTACAAGTGCGAAATATAATTTTGGAGCTTCAATTTTAACGTTTAACTTTGGAAAAATATACACAAATTTTGGTAAAAACTCGGACGGACGGATGGACAGACGGATTGAAAGAGTTAAACTATATAGGTACATGTTTACAAAATTTTTTGAAAATGTGCTGAAAACCATTAAATAATCCATAAATACTTTTTCAAATTTATATCTTCGCATTTCCAAAATCTATATAAACAGTTCAAACCATCAATATAGTAGTAAGAGAAACCATGACTAAAATTGTGATATGTCTAAAGAAATGTTTATGATATCTCTTCTTCCATTTTGAATAGAAATTAGTAGATTTGAAATTATCGGTAACGTTGTAAATGTCGATTTGGAAAATGTCGAATGGGTGAAAATATCGACTGTAAAAAAAATACCGACTGAGAAAATGTCAACAAAAAAAATGCCGACTGAGAAAATGTCGACTGAGGGTGAAAATATCGACTGTAAAAAAAATACCGACTGAGAAAATGTCGACAAAAAAAATGCCGACTGAGAAAATGTCGACAAACAAAATGCCGACTGATAATTTGCCTACAACTGAAAATATTAAAAAACGAGGAAGATTATAGTTGCCCTTGTCAACTTTTAGATACCCGTGCATACCCACTAACTGTTATTTATTTCCCCTATGCTATTATAAATATTACAAAAAAAATATAAGAAAGTAAAATAGTTTAAAAAATATTTAACTTATTAGGTATCCCATAATTTTTGATTAACTTATTATCCCATAAAAAAAAAAAAAATTGCCCACCCTAAAAGTTGGTCCGAGTGATGTCCAACTTTGCCAACTAACTTGTCCTATTACTTTACCTGCCCAGTTTTGATTTTAACTTCGTAGCTTCATTAGATTCACAGTTATCGAATTGATTACTTTGTATGGCAGCTGCCCGAAAACGGGTCCGTAACATTTTGAAACTTCATATAAGTGCTCGATTCATTATATAACTAACAGTGTGTAATTTTTATCCTCGTAGTATTATCAGTTTCCAAGAAATTGATATTGGTGCAAAGAAGTTGTATAGCAGCCCCCCGAAAATGGGGCCGTAACATTTTGAAACTTCATATAAGTGCTCGATCCATTATATAACTAACAGTGTGTAATTTTCATCCTCGTAGTATAATCAGTTTCCAAGAAATTCATATTGGTGCAAAGAAGTTGTATAGCAGCCCCCCGAAAATGGGGCCGTAACATTTTGAAACTTCATATAAGTGCTCGATTCATTATATAACTAACAGTGTGTAATTTTCATCCTCGTAGTATAATCAGTTTCTTAGAAATTCATATTGGTGCAAAGAAGTTGTGTGGCAGCTCCCCAAAACCTTGATCTGGTCTTAACCAAAAAGAATAGGGAACCTCAAAAATGTCCCAAAAATGTTTTGTGTGAATTTCAAAACTCTTGCTCTAATTTTTCAATTCCATCTCTTATAATTAATTTTTAATTCACGAATATATTAAACTTAAGCCAAATCAACTTCATATGATCATTATTCATATAATAATCATCATGATGATTCATCATATATATTCACAAATATCTATCAATATCAATAAGCCATTTACTTAAAAAAAATCTTTGTGTTCTTTTTTGCTTATCTTAAATAAACTACGCATCATTTAAATCATATGAAATTCTAACTCGAAATCGTACAAAAAAAAATACAAAAAAAAAAATAAACAAAAAAACAAAAAAACAAAAACAAACAAAATTCATATAATTTCATGTTACAAGGTGCATAGCTAATTTTCAAATTTTTGTATGAAAATATTGGAGTTAAAAAAGTTAGCTGTTCGAGAGCTACTCGAAGTTTTGGTCCGATCTTAACCAAAAAAAATAGGGAACCTAGAAATTGATTGAAAAATATTTTGTGAAAATTTCAAAACTGTAGCTCTTTTAGTTTTTCAGTTATCGTGCTGACACACGGACGGACGGACGGACGGACGGACAGACACACATAGCTAGATCGACTAATTTTTCGATTCTGAGCCGATACGTACCCTTGACACTATATCTAGCTCGTCTAGATCGATGCGTTACAAACGGAGGAGCAAATCTAATATACCCGATGTCATATATGTATGCACGGGTATAAAAATGTCGACGTAATTAAAAATATAAAAAACAAATTATAACAATATATTTATTCTAGAAACATAAAAATATCCATTCAATAAAGAAAACTAAAAGAAAAAATAGATATAATAATTATAAACAACACGATAAATAAATTTAATAAAAAATAGATTTTAGTATAACTTCATATTCCTCGCTAATAAACATAAATATTCAAATTTAGAAAACCTATTCTTGTTTGCAATAATATTTCTTAGACGTTCCGTCTTTTTGATAAGTTTAGCTTTCACAACATCTATGTTTCCCATAGCTGTTGTGAAAGCTAATTATTTAAGCTGAAATTGCATACTTTGAGGCGCAATTTTATATAAATGGTTTTTGAACTTGAATTTGAATTTAAATTTAAGTATTTTATAAGAGTGAAGCTTTTTTTTAATTTTTTTGTTGTTCTATATCTACAAAATTATGTCAATTTAAATCTAACAAACCTCATTCTTGTAATAACATATCTACAGGGCTGTTACAGCATTCTCACTGCTGCAAACCTCAAGTAACTATTATACTGAAAAAATGTTGGAAAAATGACAATCTTCACTGAAAAAATGTTGCCAAAGAAAATGTTGATTGAGAAAATACTGCGCAGTATTTTCTCAATCAACATTTTCTTAGGCAACATTTTTTCAGTGAAGATTTTCTCAGTCGACATTTTCGCAGTCGACATTTTCTCAGTCGACATTATGACCCGGGCCCGAAATTATATTATGTATTATTTTCATTTTGTTTGCAATCTTAAAAAATTTTTTGGTACTGTGTCCACACGATTCATTTTCTTGCCAATTTAAGATTAGAAAGCAACCGGGGTGAGAATTTTGTATTGCATCTTCTCAAAATTGTGATCCAAATATTTAAAAACTTCGTAAAAGTGCTTGTTATTTTATTTTAAACTTACGGATTTTAATTTTAAGCCTTCTTCTCTTTATAGTTATAAACATAATAAGTGCTCTAATTTCAGAGATTTATATGACAGCTTCACTCAGCTTAAATCTCATTCCATTGGAAATCTCATGATATGGCAATTTTTTATTACTGCTACTAGAAAACGAGGGTCTTAGGATTTTGAAACCTCATAGCTGTGCTAACATAATTTTATAACTTTCCCTATGTAGTTTTCTACCTTCCAGTATTTACAGCTTTATTACAGCTTCAGTTAGATTTACCCCGAGAAATCTAAAAATTTGCAAACGAATTTTATACATAACTTTACTCGACCTCTTTTACTTTCCATTGCGAAATAAAATTAGTTCTAATTAAAACTTTTTAAGTAGCTTTACTCTTAATAAACAAATTAAACCAATTTGGCATTATATCTCGGGAATATTATCAAAATACCATATTTTTAACCAATTATAAAAGAAAAATAGACCATTTTGGTTTAAATCAAAAAAAAATGTTTTGATTCCTTTTAAGACATGATTTTATTTGCGTATCACAAACACACGTGTCACTTTCAAAAACATAAATAGCTGACCAGAATACAAAATTACTTTTTATAAGAACGTGGCTGCTTTTTTTATATTCAAACAAACATTAGAAAATAAAAAATAACACTCTTAATAAAATTTCTTGAAAAACTTTACTTTAAATATTCTTTTCTATTTCAAAATAATATTATTAAGTATGTATTCAACTTCTAAAAGAATACCCAAGCAGATTTAAAATTAAATTAATAAAATATTTTTAAAAAATAAGCAACTCTTTAGATTATCTTTTCAATTATTTTAAAATTTTACTTCCTTGCTAATGTTTATTTCAAAAAATTTTAAAAGTTTAAGTTGATTAACCTCAAAATGTTGAAGTAATTCAATGCTTTTGGTTTGACACGTGCAGATCCAAATTTTCTGGAAAATTTACCAAAATTTAAGACCAAAATAATTTTAACTCTTTTAGGAGTTTGACAGTTATTAATTTTTTTTTAGTATTTTTTTCTCCAAATTTTTTTTTTTAAGTTTGAAGAAAAAAAAACATTTAAAAGAAAACTTAATTTGAAAAGAAATCACAAAATTTTAAAGTTTTTATCTATTATACTATAGAGTATTTAGCCAACTTCATGGTTTAGTATTTGTTTAGTTGAGTAAATTTCATGTGAAAGATATTTTTTATTTAGTTAGATAGTATAATTTAACAGTTTAACGGATTCTGTTCAAATATAACGAAAGTGTTGAAATGATTCTATGGACTACAGGCCTGCATATATCAAGTCCCAGTACAATTACCTGAAACTCATTACTTTGTCAAGTACCGGTATTACTCAGATTTCGATTCTTACAAAATTTAAGTTAAGTAAAAGAATCAAATAACTGTACTTGTAATTAATGTACCTAGAGAGTAATTAAAAATTGAGTTTGATTACTTTTGTAATTAGTTTTTAATACTTTAGTATTTTCGAGTAATTAAGTATCAAGAAATACTTTTTTTTTATGATATAACCTAAACGAGATTTGATTCAGAGCCCTTCAACATAAAGGGCCACGCCTTTGTTCGGATACTAATGTATTGAGAATTCTATTTTTTTCAAAGTATTCAAGTATTTTTCAAGTATTTTCATTCACATTAAATAAAATATAGAACTCCGCTTAAAGCTTTTTACTTTCAAATGTTTTAGAATCTTATCTAGTGACTTAAAAATACGAAAGTACTCTAAAAAATGTTGACTGAACTCAAAACACTTTAAGCAAGTTAGCAACTTAAGGTATACTAAAACGAGGAAAAGGTTAGAGAGCAAATTATGTGAACAATGGGACAACCCCACGAACGTCGGTTTATTTCTACTTTTAGTAAAATTCCAAGTGCACAAGTGTAAACTCTGATTAGACTCTGAGTTATGCATTAAAGGAAATATAAGATATATGTAAGTTATTTCAACCTTTTGTACTAGACCCACTTTATTTTTTGCAGACGATAGTAATTAAATTTAGCTCCTTTCACTTAATTTCAGATATGCCCTCCATCTTCATTAGATATCACATTATACTTGTATAAACAAAGAAATTTTACGGATGGTGCTCGATTCCGCTGAGAAACGTGGCTCGTAAGATAGACACCCATAAGTAGATTGACTTATACATCTCGATTCTCTCTGGATCCTTTGAATTGAGTATATATCTATCCCTCCTCCTTCAAAGCGTCACAAAAGTAATGGAAAATTTAGTACACACTTAGAACTACGTTCCTATAAAATCTATAAAATCTAAGAAACAATTTTCTTCTTCGGAACTAACCAAAAATAAAAGACCTAATTAATATTTGATTGAACGGAAAATTCCGGAAGGATTAAATTTTTAAAGATTTCCTCACTAAAACTTCACACCCTAAACAAAATAAAACTTTTTTTTTTTTTGAAAACTTTTTTTTGTTTTGTAAATGTGAACTGAAAACTTTAAAGTTGAAAAGTTGCAATTTATTTTCTTATTCGATTTCTCTTATTTTTTTATCAAATATTTTTTATTATTTTTCAGTTCAATAAAAAACTTTGATTTTTTTATACCCGTATGACTATATAGTCCAAGGGTATAATAAATTTGCCATTACGTTTGTGACGCAGAGAAGGAGGGGGGGTAGATATAGACTCAAGTGTATGGATCGGATCAGAATCGAAAAAAAAATCGATTTAGCTATGTATGTCCGTCCGTCTGTCCGTCCGTCCGTCCGTCCGTCATCATGATAACTCAAAAAGTAAAGGAGCTAGGATTATGAAATTTTCACAAATTCGTTTTTATGCAAAAAACGGAATCGAGTTTGAAATTCAGCCATTTTGGTCCACGGGTTCGAGTACCTGCCATACAACTTATAATTTTATATGAGCATTACTCTATACCTATGGAAGCTGCGTGTCTAAAATTTTGCCAAAAGTAGTTTAGTATAATGGCCAAAGTTACTGCAAGATTTGGTTGGTCTACTGCAGAGGGTTCGAGTAGCTGCCATACAACTCCTTCTTTTATATGAGCTTTACAATACACCTGATGAAGCTGGGTGTCTGAAATTTTGCAAAAAATAGTTTAGTGTAATGGCCAAAGTTACTGCAAAATTTAGTTGGTCTACTGCTGAGGGTTCGAGTAGCTGCCATACAACTCCTTTTTTTATATGAGGATTACACTACACCAAATGAAGCTGGGTGTCTAAAATTTTGCCAAAAATAGTTTTTTGTAATGGCCAAAGTTACTGCAAAATTTGGTTGGTCTACTGCAAAGGGTTCTAGTTGCTGCCATACAACTCCTTCTTTTATATGAGCATTACTCTACACCTAATAAAGCTGAATGTTTGAAATTTTGCCAAAAGTAATTAACCGGATGATATAATGTATATGTTACGGTCATACGGGTATCCCAGAGTTGACACAGTCTACTCTACTACACTCTTCCTCGTTTTTTTACGGAAGTTAACCAAAAACAATCTAAAAGTATTTTCTATCTTCTTAACTTGTTTTGACACTTACTCAATTTGAAACTATTTTTGACTGCAAATACTTGACCCAATAATTATTTAATTTTAATTAAAAGTTTAATGAAAAATTACATAAAAATAATTTAATATATAAATTTTTTTAAAACTTTAAAAGATAATTTTAAATTGAATAACAAAAATGTTTTAAAAGTATTTTAAAATTGGAGCATCAAAAGCGCTTCTGATCATCTTAGAAATCATGTGCTTCACCTTTGTTTTTTTAATTTATTAATTCATACACGTTCATAAATTATTGTAATTGTATTAGGTATAGTAAGATTATCTTACGTTCAATTGCCAAAAACGATAATATAAGTTGAAGGAAATCGAGGAAAATATTAAAGAAATGGACTCAACTCTAAGATACCCGAACGAACATACTATGAATATTATATATATTAAATATAAGAAATTTAAGATTGCGCTCTATATTTAAAATTTAAAATTCCCAGCAACCCGCTTTGTTAAACATAAAATGAGATGGTCATGAAATTCGCATTTTTATAACATCCACACAAAAATCTCATCAAGACCAACCGATTACACATTATTGTCAAACAATTTAACTTCTTTTAAATACTGAACTTAATTCGGAGGTCTGGGAAGTACCATTGCATCCCGGAAACATAAAGCAACACCCTTTTGCCAAGTTGGAATTGTGTACTCGTCAATAGTAACCTACAGTATAAATTTCATCAAAGAAATGCTCGTTTTTCCTTGGATCGATCAGAAGCATCCAGAATCCAAACCCATGATCCGGTCCCATCTATTTTCAATTCACGCCGTACTTTTGTTACAAATAATCTGCAGCATAAATTGCATCGAGATAGCATCATTAATTTTTGAGTTATCTTATTTACAGAAGGAAGGTCGGACGTAGGGACGGACATACCTAAATTGACTTAGGAAATTACGCTGGACGAAAATATATATACTTTCTATATCTAGCTTGCTTCCTTTTAGTGGTAACAAATACCGTTCCAAAGTTAATAAACCACTACCTATTTTAATTACAGGTTATAAAGAAGTTGTAAAGACAGCTATTCGAACATCTAGCCAAGACAACTTAAATTTGTCAATAAAAAAAAATAAATTGTATGGCAGCTGAATCTTCTAAACTATTTTGTGCCATTTCAATGGTAAGGTTCAAAAATAAATTCAGAACTCCATTCGTACACGAATAATTTACTAAGAATTTTATTAATGCAAAACTAATAAGTTAACACATCAATTACAAACTAAGACTAATTATTAGTATAATATATATATTCAAAACCTGTTATGTTAAAATTTCTTATGCCTAGAACTTCAAACTTAAGATTATATATAGAAAGGAAACAATTTACTCTGTTTCCTTTTCGTTAATCTTTGCTTCACTAATATAGATGATTGGTCTGCTATAGCTATTCCACATGATATGCAATCTCACACCTTGTGGAAAAAGCGACGCCAAATTTCTCCGCAAGATGTTACTACGTTTTCATAGATTTCACGCAAGGTGTCCCTGCGATTTTGCATACCCTATCTCCTGACATACAGAATAGATATTTGTTGGGTTATGTCATGTCGTATAATATGCATATGTCAATCATGTCAATTTAACAGATGCATATGTTTATACAGATAAAGTTAATTACTATTATTAAGCTATAGGTTATTTTATTTGTTTATTAATTATTATTTTTCTATTTTTAGACTATTAGATATTTTATTATTTATTTGTATATAATTTTATATTGCTATACTATTTATTGAGTTTACCCAGTCAGGGATCGAACGTAGAATCTTTCGTATGAAAGGCCGGCACTACAACCACTGCGCCAAATAGCCACTTGTAACACAAAGAAGCCCTAGATAAGAAATTAAAAAATTAAGTCTTATACTCTTAAACACAATTGTTAATTCTAGGAAACATTACTAAATTTCATAAAAATAAAGTTTAAAAATACTTCCGAGGACATACTCACATGCACATTATAACAAAAAAAGAATTTTGAAAAAAATTTGAACAAAAAAGAAAAAATTAAATGAAAATCCAAAAAAAATTTGAAAATAAACTTCGAATGAAGCGTAAAACGAAAACAAATGTGAAAATTTTATGTCATTTGACAAAAATAAAAAAAAACAAAAACTTTGTTTTTACTTTTGTTTTATTTTTTTTTTTCAAATCCAACTTTTCCTCCAACTTTCTCTATTTTTTGTTTTAATTTCTTTTTCATCTTTTTTTTCTAATTCTACTTTGATAAGCATTAAACTTTTTTGGACATTCCAAATAAAGTTTTTAGCAAAATGAAATAATTCCAAAAATAATTTTATTGGAAACTTAAAATACAAAAACAAAATTTATTTCCGGGAAATTAAAATTTATGTTTTTTTTTAACTATTTGTTAAAACGGAAGTTATTGAGATTTCAGATACATTGTGTAGTAAAAGGAATGCAATACCGGATTTTACCAATGCAATTCAAAGTTCGACAGATTTCAAATAGTATTTGTTGACTTGTAATGATCATAAATTAAGCACAAACTTGCAGCGTGTGAATATTAATTATGTTCAGGAGAATAATTATTAAGAGAGTATTTTCTCTTTGTAAGTGTAAGGAATTTGTAATATCAGTCTAAAGAGAGAAGATATACTTTACAAATGTAAAAAATCATTCAAAAAAATATCACTAACTTTATTTCTATTTGCGAAAAGTTCAAAGCACAAAATTGACAAGGGCTTGGGTCTTTTCCATGGTCTTTACACATTTACAATTTGTAACAAGATTCACTTGTAATAATAATTGTAAAAATATTTTATATCACGATAAACAAGTTACGGGTTCGTAACGATAACAATACGGGTTCAGAGCCCGTCGTTCAACTGGTGATCTCATGACTTATCTTTGTGAAAAGCTCAATATCAGTCTTCACCACTCTGGTGAATCTGATGTGGTAGCACTGGATATTTCTAAAGCTTTCGACCGTGTATGGCATGCTGCTTTGTTAGCAAAATGCAGAGCTATAGGGTTAGGTAGAGTCTTTCTCAAATGGATTGGAGATTTCCTTTCGAATCGTACGATTCGAGTTCTGGTCGATGGTTTATCATCTGACAAATTTGAACTGAACGCTGGTGTCCCTCAAGGTTCTGTTCTTTCTCCCACCCTCTTCTTAATATTCATTAATGATCTTCTATCTTTAACTTCCAATCCAATTCACAGTTTCGCAGATGACAGCACCCTTGTAGCTTCCTATGAATTTCATAGCCGCTGTAACATTAATCATCAGGTTAATACAACAGCAAAAAATTTCACTGTCAGTGAGCTAAATAACGATTTAGCAAAAATTCACAAATGGGGTGAAAATAATCGTGTTCAATTCAACACGAAGAAAACCCAATGCTGTCTCATCTCGCGAAAAATAGCAACTTCCATTCCCAACTTGATTTTTCAGGGAGAAGTTTTGCAGCACTCAACAGATTTAAATATTTTGGGCATCGAGTTAAACCAGAAATTGACTTGGTCAAATCACATTTTTGGTATAGCTAAAGATGCAGCTAAGTGTTTGGGTTTTTTGTATCGCTGTAAAATTTACTTCTCTCCACTAGATCTCCTCAATATCTATAAAACATATATTAGACCAAAAATGGAGTATAATGCACATATCTTGATAAAGTGCAAAACAGAGCTATTCGTCTTATAAATGATCCCAGTGTTACCTCAACGCTCACTCCACTTAGCCATCGGCGCACAGTCTGGTCACTTACCCTGTTTTATAGATACCTAGTGGGGACGAACACCTGTTCTAAAGAAATAAAACAATTAATGCCTCCACTCAAAGTTTTCCAACGTGAAACAAGGAGTGCAACAGATGCTCATCCCTACTGCGTCGAATTGTTAAGATGGCGAAACACGGCTTATGGAAATTCGTTTGTTATGCGCATGTCGAGATTATGGAACCACATTCCGTCCAATGTGTTACCTAAAGTTGGTAATTCGTATGTGTACGACTTAAATAAATTTAAGAAGAATATTAACATCTTTCTCCTAAATATCCCTCCAAATTTTCCCCATCCACCATAATCCAAAATTCCCAAATATCCTCCGACAATCCTAAAATCCTTTCATATCCCATCCCTGTAACCAAACTGTACATTTGTATCAGAGGTTCCTTCCTAAAGTTTGGTTCAAAAAGGGTGTGGTTTTGGTGCGTTAAAATCGCACACTACCCAACGAAATACCGCAAAATTTCAATGGGTGGCTTTCGAGCGTTCCATTCCCTCGTAAAAAAAAAAAAAAAAAAAAAAGTGTAAATATCTAAGCTTTAATATTGTAAACTAGTAAACTTTTCTTAATTTATCATTAATCTTAGCTTAATGTTTAACTATACTAGAAAATTTCGTTTTTTACAAGTGTTTTGGAATTGTAAAATAATATTAAACAAGTAGACCTCTAAAACAAGTCTTTAATTACAAGTTTAAAAAATGATTAAGAATTTTTTAATATTATTAGGAAAATTTCTACATTTCTTAACTTGTAAAAATCATGAAGTAGACCCCAAATTTTAGGTTTCTTCAAAATACTCAATAGACCTCTAATACTGAATAGTTTTAAAATTCCTCTTCAGAACCTTAAAAATCCCTCGTTCAGCCACACGCAAGTCAAAACAATAATTTTATATGTAAATATTTTACAAATCTATAAATGAATTTAATTTTAATACTGCATTTTCCTCCGTGGTCCCTCCACAGCCTCTCCTCTCGCTTATAATAAGCAAAAAATTTACCAGACTAAGTGTAGTGATTTCTGAAAATTCAATACCGAATACCTGTATTAATAATTACAACTACTACTCCATATATTGTAATAAATAAAATAATTAAATTATAGTTACTATAGCATTTTCTTTATACATACATATCAAAATTAATTATTTAAAAAATATTCAAGGTACGAACCATATATACTTTAGAAAAGTAGTATATATGGTACGTACAAAACCGGATAATAAAAAGAATCACTATTTCATTAAGATCTTCTCCTTTATATTTTTTTCCAATTTTTCTTTAGTGATGAAATTAAATCTGAAATGAAGAATTATGGTCAAATAAAATTTATTAAGTAACATTAAACTATCAATCTTCTCATTTAAGAACTTTTTACCTTATATATTTGTAAAATATATCCAGAAGATACTGTTAGAAACAGAAAAAGATATATTATTTTTACTTAATCTAACGAGTAATAGAATTTTCAATTACTAAAAGATATGTAATTAATATCAATTTTAAATTGTATCTATATTGATGATAAGATCTCTTGTAAATAATATATGAGAATCTTAATGAAATAAATTTTCTTTCAAAAATTTATTTTAGAAAAGAAAACAAATTATGGGTAGTATTAGATAAATTATATAAGATGGGTTTCTTCATATTATCTTCTCTATAATACATTTTCAAAGAATTTTTTTTAACTTAATTTATCTTCAGGAAAAAAGATTACAAAAGTTTGTATGAAAACCTTAACCCTTGATAATTTGATTTAAAATCAAGTTTTATTTTAATTTGTTTAAGTTTATTGAAAATTTGGAGTACTTGAGCGTAAGTGTTCTTGGAATTTTTTGAATATTTTCACTATTATATTATTAAAAACATAAATATATGCATACAATTTTTTTTTGCGAGGTCGAAGAGGGAGGGAGGGGTGAGGGCAAACATAAAACAATTCATCACCTAGATTATAATTATATATATGTAAGTACGAAGTTCATTAACTAAAGAAAACTTTCTCCTTTTAACATAAAACCTTAGGATTAGGTCTTTAATACAAATGTACAAGAGTTTAAAAAAAAAGGATTAGGATGTGAAGTTTAACGGGATTGAGAATTGATCTCATTTAGAGCGTGGAAATAAATTTAATTATGATTGAAACTAGCTTAAATGTAAATTAGAACTCTAAAAGAAATTCAAAAGTTGAGCTGACAAAATGTGATTAGAGTACATCAAAACTCATAGTGAATTAAGACTAGGCTGAACAAAACATTGAATATTACCATTGCAATTCATTTGGAAAAAACTTATTTATAACTTTGAATTAAGTGGAGTTAGCGTAGATTAAATAAGAAGACTAGATTACCCTAGAAACTCGCAAAGTACTATAATACAAAAAATGTATAATAGTTTTCCATAAATAAGTACATTCTACTGATTAAATGTAACTGCCTAAAATTTTCTAGTTTGTGTTAAAGGCCTACTATTATTAACAAGCTGAACAGTCCTGCAACATATCTGTTTTTATTACCATTACCATGAATTACTTTTGATGAAATTTTAGCATACTCAACTTTATTTTTTGACTAGTATATAAATATTAGTTTACATAAAAACCAAACGTTTAATTATTTTGTTGGGCCACCTTTTCATTCTAGAAGCTTAAGTTTGAATCCCAATAAAAGTGAAAAAACTTTTAGCTGGCTTAAGACTCTACCCAACCACCATTCACCATTGGGTTCAAATTAATGACTTAATCAATAATTAAAATTTCTATATTTTTAATAAAAAATAAACAAATAAAAAATATAAAAAAATAATTTAATTTTATAATATAACTCACAGATACAGAAATACCTGATAATTCAAATATAAAATTATTATAAATAATTACTACACGTTTGACGGCTTAGTAATATCTCATTTTTAAATTGTATGTGGAATTCATTAGAATCAATTCTAATAATAAGATGCTCCCCTATTTTCTTCTTGCTACAGGTAGGCTTATTTCCCTAACAGTTTAAATAGTTAGCACTTTTAAAAAAATTTGCTTTATGCATTACATAAGAATTCTAATTAAATTTTTAAATATCCAAGTTTTTCGTACAGATTCTAAACAATTTTAATTTAATTTTATTTTTTTTAATATATTCCCTACTATTAAATTAAATTTATAAACTATAATTGAATTTTAATTTTGTTTTCAGTAAACATTTTTTTTTTTAATTATCTACTTTTAAAAGTTCAACCAAAAAATATTCAATTCTCTTATAACCTCAAATGACATTAAATTTTAAATTTATTGGATTTTATTATTTTCACTGTACATTATTTTATTTAATTTTAATTTTTTTTTTTTTTAATCTCCATCGATAAATGGAATATAATCAATTATTTTCTTTAAAATTTTATATATTTTAATATTCTATTTTAAATTTTATTTTTTTTATAATTATTCGATTATCATTGAAAATTAAATTAAATAAAAAAATGCACAATTAAACCAATAATATTTCCTACAAATTAGATTCATTTGTTATTCAAATACACAAAAAAAAATGTAATTTTATTCAAAAAAAAAGTTTCCTGTCCAGTTTATAATTTTGGGATTTATATTGATGCTCTAAACTACACATATCCTATATATAAATAGTATATGATAAATAACAAAACTAATTCCATTCCAATTTGTAAAAAAAATAAAATAAAAAACCCACCATCAAATATTGATCAACAAATATTAAATTGTTTTAAAATTCTCCTTTAATCCTTTTTATTATATCCCGATATAAATTTTATTTAGGTCAACGAATATAACCTCAATTTTATTCCCAACCTTTTCTTCAAAATCCAATACTAAAATCCAATAAAATTTTATCCTTGAAAATCCTTTATTTAAAAAATATAATTTTTAATTTAATGTTGGGACTTTAAAAAAAAATAACCTTAGCCCATCATCACAGGACGCGAATTTAAAATAAAATACAAATTATATGAGTTTATATTATAATATTTATGTATGTGTGAAAATTTAAAAGTTAAGAAAATTTAGTTGGCCTTGGCTATTGTAAAATTTTTTTTTATTAAAAAATTTATTAATTTTCTTTCTTAACCCATTGCCTACCATTGGCATCATTTTTCAAAGTAATACTTGCTTAATTAATTGCTAAATAACCAGAGAGCAGTTAATACATTCATTTAAATGGATAATTAATTAACTAATTAATAGCTGTGCTTATTACACAGTAACAGTAATTTTCAATATTGTGGCTAGTCTATAAGCTATGGCTCAATATCTGCAAGGCTTGGCTTTCCACTATGATCAAATTTTATCAATCTTTATATATTCTTATTATTTACCTATTGTTAAGAGAGACATAATCTTCCGAGGGGCTAAAGGTTGATCCACATCTGGTTTTTCTAACAAAGTTCTACAAAATATAATTGTTATGTTTTCAGAATAATTTATATAACACTTTTTAATTTTACAGTTCTTAATTGTACAATTCCATGTAAAAGGAAAAAATCGATCAGTGGCGCAGTGGTTAAGACTGCGAAGTCTCTCTGGAAAAACCTTATATTCGATTTCAGCACAAGTTATATTTTCCAGCAGTATTTTAAGAGGTTCAATAATCTATTTATTATTACAATAGTATATTCCGTAATATAAACCGTTTTATATCAAAAGCTACTAATCAACTGCTTAGTAATCAACGGGTTATCTAAAATGATGGTTCACGAAACAAAAATTCAGTCTTAAATGACTTTGAGGATAGAGCTTCCAATAGGCATGGCACAGGATCAAATCAAAATATTAAAAGCCTGGTTTCCTAAAAAAAAGTTTTTAGAAGCAAATGTATTTTCCTAGATTCAAATAAAATCAGATATTTCGTAACAACTCACAAACTACCCCCAGAAAAAATAAAATGTATAAGTTATCAAGAATGATTTATATTATTCAATAAAATACTCAATAATACATTATTAATTTGTGTAATTATTTTAAATTTAAAACTATTTTAAACAGAGAATCTACTAACTAATGCCCAAACAATATTTTTAATAATTGGTGTAATAAATAAATCCTGGAATAAAAATAAATATAGGGGATAAAAATAAAATGTAATGTTCATCCTGGTTGCAATCCTTTTTTTATGTGTTTTCTATAATATCACAATATATATATGCATATTATATATTTGTTGGCCTGTCAGGATATGTTTATAACCAGAACCGTAATAAATCTTATTAGGATATAGTAATTTTAACGCCTTCAAATTTTCATTGAGCTTTTAAAATAAATAAAAATAAAAATTTAAAAAAATGTCCTGGTTTAATTTTACATTTAAAAAAAAAAAATTTAAAACAAACAACAGAATTTTAAAAAAAAAATTTGATAAAAAATGTGTCTACCCATCTTCTGTCCATCTTGAAAATAAAAATTGATTTTATTTACGGATGGGTATTGATAAAAAATAAATTTTATGGAATAACTATTTTCTTTGGGATAAGCCCTTAAGGAGCGGAGCTACTGGCTCCCGTATTTGGAATATATAAATTTCTAGAAAACTGTAATGAAGTATATCCTCAACCTGGAAATGGTAACAGCAACTGCTTTTATAAGATTCATCAATATTGGTTTTTTTTCACTTACTCCACTTGGGAGCATAAAACTTCAACTTGAAGTTTACATACATTTCTACAATATTTTCTCCTATTTCATTCAGTACATCTTAATAAATTAACTATCCAGCACCGTTCTTGTCCATGTTGTTCTGGACCTACCTCTTGGCCTGGATACACTTAAAGGATTCCAGGTTACCGTCACTCTTGTTACACGTGCCCCATTCTTAGTGTATGACCAATCCACCTCCATTTCTTTTTGGGGATTTCCTTCACCATTGGTTTTTCGTTTCTTAATGCCCACAAGCCTACATTTCGTATTCTGTTCAGTCAGAATATTCGGCATATTATTCTGGGATGTTTATTTATAAACACTTGTAATCTATTCTTAATGGAATTAGTTGAACAAACATGATTCGCAGCCGTATCTCAATTTATGTAAATACATGTAACACAATATGTAATATAATACTATACTATGTTTTCATTTACAGTTATAGCAATTCATTTTGTTCAAAAGCTTTAATCCGTTATATCATTCAAACATTTCAATTTGGAGACTTCTAATTTATGAATGAATTATACCTTTGTAAATGAGTATTATTCTTTGTTGACGCTCACAGTTAATGACCATTAGGGTGCAAAAACTGAAATGTTTTCGAACTAATGTACAAGAAATAATAATCCAAAATTTTAGTTAACCCTTAAAATTTTAGAAATTTTCGTGTTATAGAATGATATTTCAAGAAAAGTCTTGGGTTCAAATCCTTGTCGGATCATATCTAATAAAAATATAGTGTATATTAAAGTAATTTAATAAGATGTCCAAATGTCAAATAGGCGAAGGATTAATATTATCAGGCAATATTTACTATTGTTTAGTACTAAAAATAAATAAATAAATTATTTCAAATAAGCCTTTTTTCAAAACCCTCAATTTTTTTAATTACTTATTTATTTTCCTTTGACAAAAAATAAAATAAAACGAGGAAGATTATAGTTGCCCTTGTCAACTTTTAGATACCCGTGCATACCCACTAACCATTATTTATTTCCCCTATGCTATTATAAATATTACAAAAAAAATATAAGAATTGATTTTATACAGTTTTGATTTTACCCTCGTAGATTCATTAGATTCACAGTTATCGAATTGATTACTTTGTATGGCAGCTGCCCGAAAACGGGTCCGTAACATTTTGAAACTTCATATAAGTGCTCGATTCATTATATAACTAACAGTGTGTAATTTTTATCCTCGTAGTATAATCAGTTTCCAAGAAATTCATATTGGTGCAAAGAAGTTGTATAGCAGCCCCCCGAAAATGAGGCCGTAACATTTTGAAACTTCATATAAGTGCTCGATCCATTATATAACTAACAGTGTGTAATTTTCACCCTCGTAGTATAATCAGTTTCTAAGAAATTCATATTGCTGCAAAGAAGTTGTGTGGCAGCTCCCCAAAACCTTGATCTGGTCTTAAACAAAAAGAATAGGGAACTAATTTTTAATTCACCAATATATTAAACTTAAGCAAAATCAACTTCATATGATCATATTCATATAATAATCATCATATTCATAATCTATCAATCTATCAATATCAATAAGCCATTTACTTAAAAAAAATCTTTGTCTTCTTTTTTGCTTATCTTAAATAAACTACGCATCATTTAAATCATATGACATTCTAACTCGAAATCGTTATCTACAAAAAAAACAAAATTCATATAATTTCATGTTAAATACAAGATGCATAGCAAAATTTCAAATTTTTGTATGAAAATATTGGAGTTAAAAAAGTTAGTTGTTCGAGAGCTACCCGAAGTTTTGGTCCGATCTTAACCAAAAAAAATAGGGAACCTAGAAATTGATTGAAAAATATTTTGTGAAAATTTCAAAACTGTAGCTCTTTTAGTTTTTGAGTTATCGTGCTGACACACAGACGGACGGACAGACACACATAGCTAGATCGACTCATTTTTCGATTCGGAGCCGATACGTACCCTTGACACTATATCTAGCTCGTCTAGATCGATGCGTTACAAACGGAGGAGCAAATCTAATATACCCGATGTCATATATGTATGCACGGGTATAAATATAACTTAATATTGAAAAGAAAATGACCACTCTTTTTTAGAAACGTGTGGGTCTTAAGTAAATTTAAAAAATAAATAGAAAAAAAAAACAAGTCAATATATTAACTAAGAAAATAATGAAAGATAAATATTGTTTTGTTTTTTTTTTTTGTTTTTTTTTTTTTTTATTAAGAAACAGAAGGAATACAATAGGAAAACACAAAAACGATATAACGGAAAAACGTGTCTCCTTCCTGTTAGATATTGACATTTGATTATATACACAATACTTTTTCCGATTTCATCCCATCTTAATATTTTATAATAAAATATTATTTACTTTAAAATCATGAGAAAACAGAATTTTCAATGATGATTTCATCTATTGTTTTTTAATGAATTAAAAAAAAACACATACACACTTTTTTCAATCCCATTTTTTATTTTATTTGTCGTGATTATTATTACAAACGTTTATACAAACATACATGTATTTAAAATAAAAGATGCCAAATCATTACATACATACTAAGATTTGATGCTTTTATCTATTGCAGACAATAAAATTCAACAGTTTAACAGGATGTATCATTTAATAGAAAAAAAAAATGTCATATGTAAAATTTAAATAAGAAAGAAAATAATTGTGAATATAAAAAGTCACAATAGAGAATATAGTATCAAAAATAAAGTCTTAGAAATCAACGAAAAGAATGTGACATTTTTACTGAAAAGAATTTAGTATAAAAATATGCAGATATCCGAACAAATAAACATAATAATATCCGGTTCAAGAAAAGCAATTCCTACATTTTTTTTGAAATTTTTAAAATCTAACTTGGCTATATTCAATGTATCAGGTTATATTCCCAAAGCCCTAGTTACTTTACTTTAAATAGAAATAAAGATATGCGATTACAGTTGCACGACAACTTCTCAAGCCTATTTGGTCTTACTAATGAGATTTTACACTTTTTATATGAGTCAATAGAAAAAAAATATGTGCGATTACAGTTGTATGACAGCTTCTCGAACCTATTTTACCAAACCAAACACATTTTAGTTTTTACACATTTAATTAGCACGAGGAAACCATTAAAAATAAAAAAGTCGTATGACAACTATTTGAATCGACTTAGCAAACTTATTAAATATTAAATGCAAAGATGTTTTTTTTAATAAAAATGTATTTATAAAAAATTTATCATTCCAGCTCTCTTAGTGTTTGAGTTAGAGTGCGGTCAAATGAAAGCTACAAATATCTAAATCATATTTAGTCTTATCGTTTAAGCAGCATCACAAACGTAATAGCTCATTTAGTATACTTTTAGAACTACATTCGTAAAAATTCAACAATTGAATTCAAAATTTTTTTGCAGTATGAGTTCGTAATATGGGTTTTTTCAGTATGGTTAAAACCTACGACGTTAATTTCAAATTCATTTGTAATCACCTAATCTATGTTTTCAATATCTTAATTGTTCGAAGTGTCAAATTTTTTCAATTAATAGCCAGAAAAATTTTTAAAAGGTTAAAAAACTTTAGTAGTATTGTCAAAAATGTTAATATATTTGTGCATTGTCCTACTAAAGTATTGCCACGCCTGGCCTATACGTCACATGCAGTAGATAACAAATAATATTTAAACAACAGTTAAACTTATTTCACTCCTTCCTTTTTTAAACACCAAATAATTCTGAAGTTAACCTTGTTTTATAATTTCAATTTTTAAATAGAATCCAGTTCTAAAGAAGCACTGAAATTAAGTTAAAAATCGCAAGTTATTAAGTACAATACCGTCACCACATCAATCAATAACCTTCATATTGAAAAAGGGACAATTTTTAATAGGTTATATGTGATATCTTGACAGTATTTTAAAATAATTATAAACGAATCCTTTAAAATATTTAGTATACATATATACTTCCGTTAAAGATACTTCCTTATTAAAAAAAAAATCTTTTGTAAATATTTTCTTTAGTTTTTTAAAAATAATAAACAAGAAATTTCAAAAAACGATAAGGATTGAAAAGATAAACATTTGATTTGATAGCATATTTCAATATTCAATAACCATATTGTTTTCATGCCTTAAACTTAATTTATTTTATGTTCTGCAGTCATTTTACATTTTTTTTTTCTATTTCCATTTCCGTTTAACTTTATTTGTATATGAAAAATATAAAAAAAAAACCCAATATACACATTGAGAAAGGAAACATGTGAAATAAACTTATCAAATTGTTGAATGAAAATCCATATTTTCATATATTAATATTTAAAGTAAATAAATAAATAAATAAAAATAAATAATAAAAAGACAGTAGGATTCAAATAAACAACACATAACTATATAATAACAGTGATACGCCAACTAACATATAATAGTGATACGTCATATGGCATTCAGTGATACGTCACATAATGATGTAACTGACCTTTTTATAATAAGAGTCTTGACATCTTCTCGGTAAACAGGATCTCAGAACCCCAAATTGATTTTCGAAATAATTACTTCAACCAAAAGTAGCAAAGCTTGTCAAAAAATTTATATTGATATTGGGACTATAAACTAAGCAATCTTCATACAACTTATTAAGGAGTAAGGACCAAAATAATTATTTTGTTGATTGATTCTCTTCAGCTATATTTTACTTGCGCCTCAAGAACTATGTTATAAGACGCACCCATTTTTTCTCAGTATGGGTTTCCAAAAATATCAAATTAAAGTTTTCTAGGTCAAATCATTTTTCTCCGAAGAGATAGCAAAAATTAGTCCCATATGTGTTTCCAAATACATTTAATCTGAAAAAATTCAAGAAGGAAGTCAACTTATAACTCTTGGGTTGCCCATTCAACACTTAATATTCATTTATATTTATGACTAGTTCTAACTTTCAGCCATAATACTGCGCAAGCAGCTAGTGTGCTTATCCCATTATTTTGGCTATGGAGGGAGGTTGTTTTAGTGTAGTAAAAATCTTTCTTAGCCTTTTGAAGGATTTTTCTCCTTTAGAAAAAAAAAACAAAACTGACTAAACATTTTTAAAAGCTTTTGTTTAGTTATTTTTTATACCCTATAGAAGAGGTAAAGGGGTATATTAACTTTGGTATGGTGTTTGTAACCACCTAAAGGAAGCGAGCTATATAACTCAAAAAATAATGGAGCTATCTTGATGAAATTTTAACTGTAGGTTACTAGGACTGAAAGTACGGCGGGGATACCATGTGGGCGAAGTCGGTCCATGGATTCGAATTCTGGACCTTTTAATCGATCGAAGCGCTAACGAACATATATAAAAAACGAGGAAGATTATAGTTGCCCTTGTCAACTTTTAGATACCCGTGCATAACCACTATGGTGTATAAAATAAACCGTAATTTACTTCCCTTATACATTTAACTCATTACCCCATAATTTTGACGTAAAAAAAAAAAAAAAAAAATTAACAAAAAAAAAAAAAAAATCACAAAACAAAAAACAAAATTTTCATTCATTGTCCCATAACTTTAGCTTAAAAAAAAAAAAAAAAAAAAAATAAAAAAAAAAAAAACAAAAAAAAAAAAAATTGGCCCACCCTAAAAGTCCGAAGGTCCGAGTGATGTCCAACTTTGCCGAGTAACTTGCCCTATTAATTTATCTGCCCAATTTTAATTTTAACCTTGTAGCTTCATTAGATTCAAAGTTATTGAATCGAAAACTTTGTATGGCAGCCCCCCGAAAATGGGGCCCTAAAATTTTGAAACTTCAAATAAGTGCTCGATTCATTATATAACTAACCGTGTGTAATTTTCAGCCTCGTAGTATAATTAGTTTTGAAGAAATTCATATTGGTGCAAAGAAGTTGTATGGCAGCCCCCCGAAAATGGGGCCCTAACATTTTGAAACTTCATATAAGTGCTCGATTCATTATATAACTAACCGTGTGTAATTTTCATCCGCGTAGTATAAATAGTTTTGAAGAAATTCATATTGGTGCAAGGAAGTTGTTTGGCAGTCCCCCGAAAATGGGGCCCTAACATTTTGAAGCTTCATATAAGTGCCGGAGTCATTATAAAACTAACCGTGTGTAATTTTCATCCCCGTAGTATAAATAGTTTTGAAGAAATTCATATTGGTGCAAAAAAGTTGTATGGCAGCTCCCCGAAAATGGGGCCCTAACATTTTGAAACTTCATATAAGTGCTCGATTCATTATATAACTAACCGTGTGTAATTTTCAGCCTCGTAGTATAATTAGTTTTGAAGAAATTCATATTGGTGCAAAGAAGTTGTATGGCAGCCCCCCGAAAATGGGGCCCTAACATTTTGCAACTTCATATAAGTGCCGGAGTCATTATAAAACTAACCGTGTGTAATTTTCATTCTCGTAGTATAATTACTTTTGAAGAAATTCATATTGGTGCAAAAAAGCTGTAAGGCAGCTCCCCGAAGACTTGGTCCGATTTTAACCAAAAACAATAGGGAACCTAGAAATTGTCTAAAAATCACTTTGTGTGAATTTCAAGACTCTAGCCCTTTTAGTTTTTGAGTTATCGTGCTGACACACGGACGGACGGACGGACGGACGGACAGACACACATAGCTAGATCGACTAATTTTTCGATTCTGAGCCGATACGTACCCTTGGCACTATATCTAGCGCGTCTAGATCGATGCGTTACAAACGGAGGAGCAAATCTAATATACCCGATGTCATATATGTATGCACGGGTATAATCACGATAACTCAACAAGTAATGACGCTATCTTCATCAAATTTGTGCTGTAGGTTACTAGTAATGAAACTACTTCGGGGATTGCGTAAGTTCGGAATTGGACCATGGCTTCGGAACCTAGAACTTTTTGATCGAATTTAGGCCAAACGAGCATAATTCCGAAACCAATGAAGATAGAACCTCCAAATTTGGTATCAGGCTGTCACTTCCTATTTCCTTAGTGTCTTGGAAATTTGGGCCCCATTGGAGTAGTGGGTCGGGGACCAGCCACACATTTTCGAAGACCTTAAAGCATATCTTTAAAATTAATAAAGATAGCAACTTGAAAAAATGTAGAAGCTTCAAATTTGGCAAAAGGTGTTCTTTACTATCTCTTGCGTATCCCCCTAATTTGGGATCAATTGGAGTGGTGGTTCAGTACCCCTCTTAAACCTCCCAAATTTTAAAAGCTTAAAATCGAAATTACTAAAAATAGTAACTTAAAATTAAGATAGAACGTTCAAATTGTGTACAAGGGTTAACTAGTACTATAAGTACAGCGCGGACTGTATAAGGGCTAAATCAGCCCAAGGGTTCGGATTCTGGACCTTTTAATCGGTTTCAGGGCTAACGAACATATATAAAAATTCACGATAACTCAACAACTAATGACGTTATCTTCATGAAATTTGTGCTGTAGATTATTGGTAATGAAACTACGGCGGCGATTGCGAACGGTGAGGATCGGACAATGGGTTCGGAACTTAGAACTTTTTGATCGAATTTAGGCCAAACTAGTATAATTCCGAAAACAATGAAGATAGAACCTCCAAATTTGGTACCAGGGTGTCGCTTTCGATTTCCTTAGTCTCCTTGAAATTTGAGCCCAATTGGAGTAGTGGGTGGGAATGTAGAAGCTTCAAATTTGGTACATGGGTGTTCTTTACTATTTCTTGCGTGCTCCTCTAATTTTGGATCAATTGGAGTGGTGGTTCAGTACCTCTCTTAGACCCCCCAATGTGTAAAAGCTTATCATCGAAATTAATAAAACTAATAACTTAAAATTAAGATAGAACGTACCAATTATGTACAAGAGTTAACTAGTATTGAAAGTATGACGGGGACTGCATATGGGCGGAATCGTACCATGGTTTCGGGTTCTGGAAACCTTGAAAAGTTCAAGGCCTAACAAACATATATCTTAAAAACTCCAAAAATATAGCCGCTATTTTGATGAAATTTAAACTCTAGGTTACTAGTAATGAAAGTACCATGGGAATTTGTTGTGGTCGAGTTTAATTTCGAAGCCAAAAAATATATTTCCTATTTCCTATGTGTCCCTGAAATTTAGACTTAATTGTAGTGGTTCAGCTATGTTCAAAGGTTCTTGCTGCATTTATGCAAAATTTATTTTTATATTTAAATGAATTATATGAAAAGGTCTAAATTTGTAATTGTATTTTAGAAATACATTTATTGCATATTTTGCGTTTATAAGCTTTTCTATTAGGTATATAAACTAACCATTTAAAATAATTGTAATTTTCAAAAATTTGAATTATAAAATATATTATGCTTTGATTGTCTTTTTATCACAAAATTTAATAATTAGAATTTTTTCATTTTGTAATTGAATTGCAATAAATATATTTTCATTTATTTCAAGTTTTTTTGTTTTTTAATATTTTTAAAGAGATAAATTAGTAAGAATTTGTAATATTTTTTAATAGATAGTGTAATTAGAAAATGTTTTTAGTATTAAAAATGTTTTTAGTAATTTGGTTAGCTATGTCTTACGATCAAATTAATAACAGCTTTTATATTAACAGCCATAAGACAGGATATGTCCTTAAATTTGAACCAAATAGGTGTAGGGTATTTCTAAGTCGGTTGAACCGACTGACTGTTTCTTTACTTGTTAATATTTCCAATTACGTCAATGTTAAATTTAAATGACAACCAATAAAATAACGAACACTAACAAATTCATATATGTGAACTTGATGATAAGTAAATTGATCTGTTTCTTCTACAAATTTGAAGAATTTAAGTTAAAAATTTTGTCCTAATTAAAAATTTCAACTCAATGAATTAAATTACTCATAAAACTTAAATAATCCTTTTAATATAAGTAATTAGAAATTATACTACAATAGCTCTTACAAACTAAAACTGTTCTGTATTTCAAGTTAAACTAATAATAGCATGATTCCCAACTAATTAAAAAAAATTAAAAGTCAACTTCTAATGAAATTTTTAACTTTCTTTTATGAATGAGTTCTTGTATATATAGGAACCTACATCATTAAAATAAAAACAAACAGTCAGTATCTCCAAATATACAATATAATAATTTTGTGAAGATATTTTGCTTCATTTTAAATTTTGAATCCAATAATGATTTTAAGTGAATCCAATTAATTTGATTTTTTTAAAAATTCTTCTTGACCGTATATTTACTGCCATATTGTTCAAAATCCGTGTCCTGTTGTGGAGGTGTAGCGTAAGTTGGCGATGGTTTCTAAATTCGAGACAACTTGACATAGGAAATTAAAATTTTGCAAGGGTCTATATTTCCGCAATAGGAAGAGTTAAATATCTCCTACACAAAACTGCCCAAAAAAGTTATTTTTTAGCAATTATTCAAAAAAATTTAAAAAATGTATCTATTAAGTTCGACTCTGTCTGTCACTCTATCCGTCTGTCTTACAAAACTTCTACACCGTTTAAAATAAAGCAGCAAAACTTAACTCCTTATAGAAATGCCCAAAAAAAAAATTATTGAATGGAGGAATCTCGTTCTGTCGCCCACCTGCTACGAACCCTCCAAAGTTAAGAAAACTAAACTGTTATTAAATTAAACTGCTTTTACAAGAGTCCTATAAGATATATTTTCAATATGAAAACGTTGGACAACAGCTACTTTTTATAAACCATATAATAATATATAAAATAAGTAAATAGAATTTCCAAACGGTATCTTAATTTATAGTTATGCAAAACTGAATTTTTGTAAAAATTTTTACCCCTATATCTTGCAAACAGAAACTTGAAATTGGAGAAGTTAGATCCTTAGAAATTAGAATGAATCATTTAAGATATAATTTTTTGTGACAATCCCTGTTCAGGAGCTGTAAGAAATCAAAAATTTATATTTAATTTTTTTTAAACAACTGTAACTTAAACACCTTCTAAAACTTTTTAAAATAATATACAAAAATTAAAGCTTCAACATTATACAATAACCTAAATCAAAGATTTTTTTAACCTTAAAGCGCTTCTTTGAATTGAAAACAAATTCCTCTTAATTTTTACCATTTTTGCTTAAATAATAAACTTTCCTATTTTGGATATAAATAGTGATTATTGATTATTGAATAAAATCTTTAAATCCGATAAATCTAAAAAAAAAAATGAATTAATAATATATATAACTTTAATTAATACAATTATAATAATATAATTAATAATTTATTTAATTTAATCTAAATGACTCTTAAACTTTTTTCATAAAACAAAAAAAATCCGGTCAAATGTTTAAAAGTTTATATTTTAAATTAATGAATAAATTTATTTTTTAATTAATTATTTCAAACTAGTATATAATTAATTAATTAAATACTATCAAACCTCATTTGTAGCATATTTTTATGAAAAATCAATTATTAAAAAAAAAAAAGGAAAACATTTAATAAAGTTCAAATTCACATTTATACACACACACACACAGTAATTAATAATCATCATTATTGAAATATTTTTACAAAAAATTTGTTTTTGTATCACTTCCTTTCACTGATGACATGTTCATAAATCACTTCAAATTTTTATTCGTTAATTGCCTTCCTACATATTATATTATAAACTTCAAAAGGACCTCTCCTCCTTTTTCCATTAATTTAGTATTTTTTTTTTTGCTTCCGTTTAATCAAATATTTTGAAAATAAATATCAGATTCCTGGGTTTTTTTTTTAAACTAAATTAACTTTAACATAAAAAAAATTTTTTCACAAAGTACGTAACGCCATACGGTAATCAGAGAAAAATTTTCGTGGTATAATCTATCACATTAATTTGGTATCAAACAAAAAAAAAAGTACCGTTAACCACTTAATGCTTTTGTTTTTTTTTTTTTCAATATAAAAGATGCCGCTAAAACACAAAGTTCCTTGATTTGTATTTTTGATTCATGTCCACCCCAAAATCTCATAAATTTTCCATGCTGATTAAGCACTTCTTTTTTTATTTTTAGCACATTTGATACTGTTGCTATCGCTATCGCTTTCTTTAACTTTTTTCTTTTTATTATTTGGTTTTTTTTTTTTTTTTTTTTTTAATGAACTTCAACTTTTTTATATTTTTTTTTTATGTGTTGTAATACGAGGAAAAAAGAGCCATCATTAAAAATGACTTTAAAAATACATTAAGGCATCGAGTAGTGATAAAGCAACAACAACATTCTTGGATAAAACAGAAAACATGGATCTTTCTACTATGGTGAGATAATTTTATACTTACTATATATACAAAACTGAACGGCTCAATTCTAGGGAATTAAACATGCAGAAGACAAAAAAAAAACCAAATAGAATATTTCTGTTACAAAGCCTATATATACTCTTTACACATAGAATTGGTCCTTTTTAAAGCCTACACTTAAAATAGGTGTATGGTTAATTACTTGCGGTATGTTCGGTATTTGTAGTTCCCAAGGAAACAAGCTAGATATAGAAAAGTGTATATATTTTTGATAGCGTCATCTCCTGAGTGGATTTAGAGATGTTAATCTTGAAGAAATTTATACTGCAGTTACTTATGACAAAAATACGGCTGGTTTGCAAAAGGGTAAAATCTAACAATGAGTTCGAATCCTGGAAGCTTTTAATTGAACCAACACCAAACGAGCATATCTTCAAAACCAATAAAGGAAGAACTTTCATATTTGGTACAAGGATGTTTCTTTTTATTTTCCTGGTGGCCCTGAAATTAGAGATCAATTGGTGTGGTGGTTCGGGTACCTCCCAACAACTCCCAAAATTAAAAAGCTTTTGTTCGAAGTAAAAGATATTTTAAGTTACTTGAAATAAAGATAAAATCTTTAAATTTGGTTCAATGATTTTTTTTCCTATTCCCCTTGTGTTCCTGACGTAGTCAGTTGTAGTGTTGGTTTGGTTCCTTCCCGCTGTCAAACGTCTTCTTGGACCCAACAAGCATGTCTTCAAAATTAATAAAGACAGAAACTTCAATTTTGGTACAGGGTTGTTCTGTCCTGTTTACTTAATGTTCCTTAATTCAGATTAAACGGGGGCTGGTTCAACTTTCAATTGAATTTGCATAGTGTAGGGTGTTAGTAAGCACGTTGCATCGACTTACTTTTTGTTTCATTACTTGTTTCAAATACAAATAGTGCCAATTTAATTGATCTTTTATTAATCAGCTCGTTTCTTGAGATCCAATAATCGTGTCAATATAATTGAACAAAGGTATTCAACGATCTTAAAATATTTCACCTTAATAGAGTAAGACAAATTAATAAAGTTTTATTCTAAAAACAAGCTCCCATTTTTCCCCATTTTTAGTATTTTTACAGAATTGGGAGAAAGTTTTTCAAAAAATGTCAGTTCGACTTCTGAGTACGACTACTAAGCTCTGAGGCGTTTTTTGAAAAAAGACCAATTTCATTTTAAAATTTTCGACCAATTTAGTTTTAAAAAAATACCAAATAGATTTAAAAATAATTTCAATTGAAAAAGGTTCAAATTCATCTGAAAAGAGTATATAGAAATTTTCAACATTAAATCCATTTCACTGGTTTTATAACGAATATACGATAAAAATGAAAAGATGCGTTAAAAAAAAAACCCTATTTTAACAGAAATGGAGATGTTAATGCTGTATAAAGATGTATATGTATCTTATAGGGAAATGACATAACAGTAAAAAAATGAATAATAATACGTATAGTAATGTAAAAGGATCAAAGATGAATTCAAAATATACATAAATTTTTCAAAGATTCATTTTTCTGTAATATTGATAAAAGATAGTCAATATATAGGATAGGCTATAAGCTCCATTATGCCTATTAAAAAATAATTTACTGACTTTATGTTTCTGAAATGAAACAAAAAAGCCTTTTCAGTTTAATTTTGTTTATTCTGTTCATTCACTTTTACTTTAAGTTTCACTTCTTCATTTTATTTTCTGAACAAATTGGAGGCTATTCATTCAGTTTTTAAACTAGTTTAAAGGAAAATTGTTTCATAAATTTAGTGGTCCATCTTTAGAGAGAGTTAACTTCTACTATCAGACAAAGGGATATTCGGTTAAGAAAAACTAATTGAGGTTCCTTATTAGTATTTTATTCTATTGTTATATATGAAAGGAGCTTGTTTTTAAGTATAAGTTCTTAAAGTATTTCGGATATTCTTCGGATTGAAGTATTTAGTCCTGCGGTGAATTTTAGCAGGATACAACTAAGAATTCAAGATGCGGTTTCCCTTAATAATGTTGGCTAAAAATAAAATACCGATATTACAATTTCAAGATTCTTATTCTTTTGCCGAATGAGTGAACTTAATTAAATACCGATTCCATATAGAAATCATTGAAAACATAACCAATAATGCTTCCCTAAGGAAGTCAAACTGTCAATTAAAAAGCTGATTTTAAATTTTGTTCAGAATATTCTTTAACTTATTTGGAAGAAGACAACCGATCATTCAGTCAAACAAAAAGCCTCAGTCTCTTACAAGTTCAGTAAAAGAAAGCTCCATATTATAGCCTTAAACTAAATTTAACAAGACATATGTTATAAATTTAAGCAATTTTAATTTACAATCCTACAATGTACAAGGAAAATTTTACAAAATTATATTTTTTTATTAAAATTTACATGTATTTTACGAGAACAATTTATAAAAATTGTAAGAGTTGTGGAATTGTAAATTTGGTGAAATAGGCCGCTGGCAGTAAAAATACAAAAATTTTTTTTTTCGTAAACATCATCGTCTTTATAAAATATGTTTTATAAGTTTTTCTAGCACATTTTTAAAAAAATTTTGAAAAAATATGTCTTTATATTTAAACTCTTTCCGTCCGTATGCTTCCAAAACCTTTACACTAGAGAGAAGAAATTTTCGAAATTGGAAAAAAAAAATAATTATTTCATTGAAGAACTTTTAAACTTTTTAGCCACACCCGTTACGGAGCTACAGCTTTTAAAATTCGGAAAAAACACTATATTTAAACAGTTGAAATAAGAGTTCTTTTAAGTTTACTGTCAACCTGGAAACAGTTCCTCTTATAAGCTTTATTATTTATGTATTGCGTAATTGCATAGGGTTTACATACGATAATAAAATTTACCGTTATACAAAACTCAATTTTTTGTTAAATTTTTTGCCGCTCATATCTTCTGAATGGCTAAAGCTAGAAACATGAAATTTTGGAAGAAGCTTGTTCCTCAGACATTATTAGAAAGAGTTGTTAAAGAAAATTTGTTTTCAGACGCCCACTTACAATTCTTAAAGTAAGGGGTCCAAAATTCAAATTTTGCTATTATGAAGCACCTGTAACTTGAACACCCGGCCAAATTTTTTTAAAGCTCAAAAATTTCATTTTAACCTGTGTCAAAGGTTTTAATTTAAAGGGAAATTGAAGTTGGGGAATTGCTTTAACAATTTTTGCTTTCATAATTAAATTCTGAGAAAAGTTCCAAATTTTGGTGAAAATCACAATTTAATTCCTAGAATCTCAAAATTTTAAGCTGCGGAAGTGGAGTAATATTTTTGAGAATCACTACAAGTTTGCTTACTAAAAAATTTCAGCGCTTGTCCCATTAAAGGGCTATTAGGACTTAGAAACATAAAATTTCCTGTTTTAATAAAACAGTAACTAGTCTTCATATTATGTATATTTCCAAAATTTAACATTAACATTCAAGCTCCAACATTATATTTTTACACTTGATAATAGGTTTTCTTACGTGCGTTTGGACTATATTCTAAGTATTGATTCCATTATTATTCATAATTAATAATGAATTGATGAAATAATTAATTATAATATAATCAATTTATTTTTATATATATATATTTTCTACCCTAAACTCAGTATGAAACAGTATATAATTTTGAAAATGTGCTTAATTAAAAACCCTTGGTTTTCTCATCAGCATGCTACTAAAGATTATCATAAAAATTCTACTTTTTCACTTTAATCATTTCAATTTTATTTCAGTAGTGAGTGAAGTAAAAATAAACGATTAAAGTGTGATATTTCTATATGAATATATTGATAAAAAAATTTTTATCCACATTTAATTTATTATATACTTTTATATACAGCTTTATATATGCTGATGTGTATTAGTTTTGCTATAAATGAATTTAGTCGTTAAACTGGTGATAGGCTTCTTACAACTTTATCATTGCAAGCAAAAAATTTTACAAAATTTAGCTTAAAAAAAATATTGATAAAAGAAAATTTAATTCCAGAAATGTTTTCAGTAGATGTTTGTTCTAAGACTTTAGAAGAGATTTATCAAAAATTGGTAAACTAAAATCTTTCAACGTTTTCAACTTTCAAATCTTTCAACTCCCAACTAAATCTCATAATTACAGTTTTTTTATTCAAAGAATAACGGTATAAAACTAACGATTTTTTGAGTGTCTATATTACCCCTTTCTTTCTACCACATTTTTAACACAGTTTATTTATGTATTTTTAATAAAGTGCTAAGTTTAATATTTTTAGTAGACCTTCTGCAAGGAAACATTTGGTGCAAGGTTTTCATCAATTTGCAAAAGGTTTCTTTTTTAATTTAATTTGAAAATGTTAAAATATTCGAATAGGTACTTTAAAAATTAAAAATCACACATATATAAGTTTTTGAAATATAAAATAAAAAAAAATATTTTTTTAAATGTACTTAGAAAATTTTTAAAAGCACTAAGCTGAAAACAATTTTATAAGTAACAGCCTTTCCAAACCAATCTAAATGACAATTAATATCAAGATGTATATTTAATAAGGGCATTTGGCTATCGACAATAATACCCTATAAAATAGATAAAATTTGAATAACAAATGGATAATATTCCATTTAAAAATAAAGCTGAAATTTCACAATTAATAAAAGGTAGTTGTATTGGAAAATAAATTATTAAAAATCTGAATTTCAATATTATAAAAATTTCGAAAAGTATTTTTGAAAAAAAATGTAATTTAAATAGTCGAAGTATTAACAAATTGTCTGACGTAATTTGGTTTTGCAAAGTATTTAAAAATGACAGATATTTTATAACACAACTTATAAATTCTTGAAGAGATAAAATACTTGACAAAAAATGCCTAAAAAAACTGTGCACACGGGTCTTACTAGTTTATAAATTTATTTAAATAACTGAATTGTTGGTATAATATAAAGATTCATGTTTTAATATTTTAAAAATGTCTTTTAATACACATCAATTAACAATTCTTTAATTTCAATTGATTGAAAATTTTAATATATTGACATTAAAAACTTTTTGTATAAAATGGTTTTTAATTAAATGGCATGTTGCTTGAATATAACAACGATATTGAAAAAACTGGAAATCTGAAAACATGAATTGGTTTGGTTTTAATTTAATAAAAAAAATTTTAACACGTTGCTGACCGATGACTAATATAAATGTCATGATAATCATCCCATTTAAGATAAATTTCGACCAACAATTAATATTATCAATATATGATTATTGACTATGAGTTAATTTTGATTGAATCAATTGATTATCTATAATAGCACTAAATTCTGATGATCAAAGAAAATGGAAATGCCCCTACTCTACTGGATTACTTCTGGATTGTTCGAACGAAAATGTAATCGGAACCTTACAAATACTGGAATGCAATTAAAAACGAATGGAAAAGCTGTATATACGAGAGATTTTCTGAAATTCTTTTTAAGTATCACTGTTTTGAAGTTTTTCGCGTGAAAATTAGCTCCTGTGGTTGTTTAATGTGTTAAAAATAAAACTTCAACTGTAATATTCATTTCGAACTTAAATTAAAAAGTGTGTGAAATCTGGAGAATTTAATAAAATACGTCAATATTATTTATTGAAATTTAAAATTCGTTGCTTATTTGTCTTTAACCCACGTATATAAAAACGAAAAGTTCATTTAAAATGATTAATTTAAATTAAATCTTTATTGTTTTAATTATTCTTTTGTTACTTATAATTTTGATTTATTTTTATTCTTTTGAAATATGTTAAATATATTTTTTCATTTCTTAATTATTCTGCCTGCATTTATATAATTTTTAAATAATTAATAAAAAATTAAAGGTATCTCATATTCTGTTTTTAAACAGTGTTGGAAATCGGTAGGAAAACCGTTTCGTATTTCGGATTTTCAGGTTCGCAGATATAAAATTAAAAACTAAAAGTTCGTTTTATTTAAATTTTTAATCTAATTTGAATTACAAATAAACTAATACTATATTTATTATATTTCACTGTTATGACCTGATCAATACGCCACCTTATTTAGCTCGGTGGCATAGTGGTTAAATTGCCGAGTTCGAATCCCAGACAAAGTGAAAAAAAAAACAACTTTTATATGGTTTTCGACTAGATTCAAATACCATCCACTATTGGGTTCAAATTAATTATCTTTAATTATTAATTATAAATTTATGTTTAATAAAAAAATACATTAATATAAGAATATAAAGAAATACAAATAATTTAATAGAATAATATAACTCACAGATATAGAGAGAATACCAGAATATCATATAACTCAAATACAAAATTATTACAATGTAAACAAAATAGAATTAAATCTATTGAAAATCTAAGACATTTCTACAATCTATATGGCCTAGTACTATCTCCTGTTTAAATTATATGTGGAATTCATTTGATCAGTTCTTATAATGTGAATAAAAAATTTCCTCGTATTCTGACATACATTTAAGACAAGCCGATTAAAAAAAAATTCCACTATGATGACCTGACAATCCTTATAATATGCATAAGCCACAACACAATATGTCCAATTTTTTATACATCAGAGAATTTTTAATTTATAAAAATATTTATGCATATTAAGAATTTTCATTCCATCAAGAAAACCCACAGTACGAAAAAAAATACAAATATAAAACAACAGACATTACAAAAAGTCAATTTACAAATAGCATAATGACACATCCAAAAGATTTTTATTATGAAGATTATTGCACAAAAAGGCAGACTTCAAATTGCAAAATGGACAAATGACAAAATATATATACATATATTAAAAATAAATGTAATTTCAGTGCAATATCGCAACTAAATATAACGCATAATTCCCTTAATAAATTTAGAGTCACAAACACATATTCCTAATACTATATATGAAAATTTTTAATAGCTCTTAAAATACGTGTTAGATTTTTGTAAAAACCTTGCGAATTTTGTCCATGAATTTGGCACTAGATAAATGATATTAATTAGAGGAGATAACCTCTCATATTTCCTAAATGAAAGATTTCATCCTAAAAATATGCAAAAGCTGTGAATTCATTTTAATTTTTTTCAGAGGCATATTTCAAATATATAAGGATCTCGGTGACGAAGTTTTTTGAGGAGGGCTATTTTATGGTACAACTTTTGATAAAATATAATTATGAAAAATGTCTTTTGATTAAATATACCCCAACCATAATGTATTTCCAGTTTCATTGGTTAATTTATCGTTTTATAATTTAATTAAAAATAATTTCATTTTAATTCTACTTTTATAAAAAATGTAATCGAATCAATTTTATTTACGCTGGAAAACTACATATACTTATATATTTTAATTGAGATTTATTAATGTTATTTTTCTTGAATCTTTTATATTTTGTTTAAAAAATAAATAATAATATTTTAAAGTGTTAAAAAGAAAATTATACCATTTTTTATAATTGCATAATATTTAACAACACGCAATATTTAATTAATATAAATTATAAAGGAATAAAAATTTAAAAAATTTTATCTCGTCCTGCAGTATAGTTAAATGCGTTAAAGCTGATAATGCATTCAAAATATTTTATGTAAAAACAAAAACGTTATAAAAATACAGTTTTTTCTGTAGCTCCATCCTTTACGAAGCTGCAGATAGCTAAAATTCGGATGAACCCTTAACTTAATTTTAGGATTCCAAAATAAAACACTAGGGTTAAAGTAAAAATTTTAAATTATTCAACACAACTTTTCTTAATTGCATAGGACTTATATTACTACGTATGGATTTGATTATAATTAATAATTTGTTTATTTATGAAAAACATAATTTATTATAAACTTATATTTCACTTACTCTTTACTCAAAAACTTGTATGAAACATTGCTGTTTTGCAAATGCGCTCTTTCAAATGTGCTCAATGCCTTGGTGGCATAGTGATTAGAGTGCCGACCTTTCATACTAAAGGCCCGAGTTCGAATCTCAGTGAAAAAATTTCTCTGGTTTTCGGCTCGGCTCAGCTACCATTCGCCTTTGGGTTCAAATTAAAAAATATAAACCAATAATTTAATTAAACAATATAATTCACAGATATAGAATACCATATAACTCAAATACAAATTATTACAATATAAACCAAAATAGAATTGTATTTATTGAAAATTTAAGAAGTTTTTACATGTTATAAAGCTTAGGACTATCTCATGTTTAAATTGTGTGTGGAATTTATTAAGATCAATTCTAATAACACGAATATAATATGACCCCCTGTTGACCCCCGGAATGTAGTCCACGGTTTAAATTTTATAAGCATATTTTAAAGACGTTTTATTTAAGAAGTTGTTGCAATTTTATTAAATGCTTCCTGTATAAATAGAAATACCATTTGTTCATAAATTCAGTGTTTTTAATTCACTAACCATATTTCACTCATTTTTTTTTTGAAGGTTCACACCTACAGAGGCAATGACGTTCATGTTTGTATTGAATACTTAATATCTGTTCGCCTTTTGAGTAATTGTCAAAATATGATTTCTTGAACTTTGATATTTCGAATAGGAATGAAAACAAATATTTAACTACCGAAATGAAGAAATGTTTAAAAACAAACATTTTAAACAAAATTAAAAAAAAATTTAACAAACAAATAAATATTAAATCCTACATATTTATGTTTTCCAAATACATACAAATATTTCAAAAATAAATACAAATATTTTCTTTTCATTGAAAAGCATATAAGTACATGTGTTTATATAAAAATAATATTTACGCCTTGAGTGCTTTTGAAACACGTAAGAAATTTTAAAACAAACTTTATCATTTCGACGTAAATCATACTTCTTGTTTAATCATTAGGAACATCCGGTTTTAGAAATTATGATTTAAAATTGCTCATACAATTTATTAAGTTTTCAAATTTTATGGATGTATATGGATGGATGTCCCTTACCTCAAACAATGTGAAAAGTGAGTGGTCCAGCCCTTTTTTTTCAATTGGGGCATGTATTTTATATTGTATAATAATGCAAACTATTATGATATAAATTATGAGTCAATTATTTATTAGGTATGATCCGACAATGGTTTAAACCTGATATTTTTCGATTGAAAAGCCGACGTCCTTACCACTAGACAACCGATCCGATTTTCAAATTTTATTTTTGGATAAATTCTTAGCCATTTGATAGATTTGATTCCAATAGATTTTTGGCATGAAAAAATAGAAACAATGCATTTCATAACGTTCTAAATTCACGAAATTCTAAACACAACCCACAATTTCAATTCGCTCATAAATATGATTATATTCATTATAAATGCGTTATCTTATATATAATATGTAGATGAAGTAATTATTAAGTAATTTTTTATATTTAAAAAACCATTTTTGTTTTAATTCAATTTGATTTGAAAGTAAAGTCCCCTCAACTTATGAGCCTATATAAATTTCGCTCTCAATTAACGTCCGCTCAGGTTTTAATTCACACAACCTGTGAGCGCATTGTATCACTCAAAACTTTTGCGTACTCCAAATTGAAAGAGTTGAAACGAAATTTCAGCTTTTTACAACTCCGCTTTTTCATAAGTGATTAACTATAATTAGTGCCAGCTTGGCTAAGAACCGCACCACATGGTTTTAAAACTTAGCAGCAAACTACAAGTTAGTGAAGTGTACATTGTTCAAATATAAATAGTGACACGAGGGCACAGTAATATATTCAGCTTTGCAATATTAATTTATTAGTAATAGAAAAGTTTTATAAAACAAGAACTTATTACTTCAAATTTATCTAAATATAGCATTTAAGATTAATTAAAATATAGTTGAGAGGACATTAAATCTTAATAAATGTCTAACTCCTTGGAGAATCTACATTCCCAGAAATCTATTTATATATTAAACATATTTTAATTGTATATAAAGGAATCATAATTTATATTCCATAATAAAATCTTCATTTAAAATTATAGAATTTTTCACTTTAAAATTTATAAAATTGCAACAAATTTTTAACTTCAAGGACAAAAATAAAAATCCCAACTTTTTTTATACAAATAATTGTGACAAATACAAAATATTATATTCAAAACATTCAATACAAAAATTTTTACCGAATTGTAAATAAAGGTAAAATGGTTTATATTTATTTACTTGTACGGTTCTTTTTCATTCAATCCACCAACTGTTGTTTATAAAATTCATAAAACATGTTTATTTTTAAAAATTTTATATATATATAAGTCCTTGATTGCTAATAAGACTCAAGGGTAAGGTAAAATACAAAATAACGGTATTTTATTATTATATTTAAAAGAAAATCACCTTTCAAACTTTTAAAAAACGAATATAAAACAAAAGAAATAATCTATAATGTACTCTCATATCACCTATAGCTGTATCTCAGCTGCTCTCCGAACAATTTAAAAAACCAGAACAAATATAGAACTTTTTGTTTTTTTTTTGTTAATATTCACTTTATGTCCTCTACTTTACAAAAAAAAAAAAAAATTCTTATGAGTACAAAAAAAAACTTTTTTTGGGTCCATTTTTAGGAAAGTTCTAAATTGGGAAAATGTCTTGATGGCTTGGTCCTTAAAACAATAGGAAAAAATAAACCTAAAATTTTTAAATTAACTGAAATTTTAAAGATTTTATTCTTTAAATTTTTTCAAAAAAAAAATCATTTTTGTTTATATAAGGTAAACTCACACCTTCCCTCAATCCCCCTTCCCCTATCTTTATTTAAAATATCAAAAGAATAATTTAAAATAAAATGTAACATATAAAAAAAAATATTTTCAAGGACTCAATTTGATTTTAACTTATTTTTATTTTACTTTCATACATTTGTTTGTATTACATATATATTATATATATATAGTTAACTTATCCCTATTTAGTATATTCCTATCCCCGGTCAACTTGTCCCTACTTATTATATTTTTATACCAATTCATAATATATTATATTTAATTTCCATTTGTTCCTATATTAATATTTTGTACCATTATCATTACCATATATGGTAATAATTTTAAATATAAGAAAATATAATGTAAAGTACCGTTGATTTTAAAGTTATAAAAAGAAATGTATTTTTGAGAAATTAGAGAGACTTGTTTTAATTGTAATAAAAATTAGATGTATTAAACATCACTAATAAAATAATATTTTAAATTAAATCTAAAAGTTATTTTTATTTTTTCTAAACAAATTCGTTCGATATAAATGGCGCAGTCGGGAAAAAAAATTTTAAATAAGAGTTTGTGTGAAAAATAAAAAAAAAAAGCTAAAACTAAAAACATTTAAACTTAAATAGTGTAAAATTAAGAAAAATTATAGTTAGTGTAAAATTAAGTAACAACAAAAAACAAAAAAAATACTTAAAAGGATAAATATACAAAAAAAAATAGGAAACATTTTATTTGATTTTTTTTTTAAACATTATTAAAATAATATCTCTGTGTAAAATTAATTAAAACTGATAACAAAGCAAATATTAATAAAAATAATATTTAAATAAATATTAAAACCGAAATGAAAATGAGCAGTGCAAAATTAAACAAACAAAAAAAAAAGTAATAAAAATTTTTAATAGAATATAAAAAAAAAAAATAATTTATATAATATACAACACACTTATACATTTAAAACAAAAATTGAAAATTGCAATAATGTAAATGCCTTCATTACAATTAAAAAAGAAGACTCATTTAACAACGGGAAAAGTGAAAATAATACTTAATCTATTCAAAAATAAAACAAAAAAAATTCTATATAAAAAACAAAATCATAAAAAAAAATTTGTAAAAAATATTCACATTGTTTTTAAATACATCAAACTTTGCAGTGTTTTATTAATTGAGCAAAAGAATCAAAGTAATAAAACAAAAAACATTCTTAAAAAACATTTATAAAAAAAAAAAAAAAAACACTTATCAAAAAAGTATAATAATAAAAAAAAAAAAAAAAAATGTCTACTCAACAAGGGCTTTATACTGTGGGGGCACCTACACAACAGCAGTACACGATCGATCCCCTGCAGTATATTAATAACATCCCAGAATTTCACGGCGAACCTGAGGAATTGAAAAATTTCATCGAAGCTGTTGATGTAGTTTGGGAATTCATCGCTAAATTTGATGAAGCAGGGAAGAAATTTTTTTTTATTAGCATCAAAAGGAAGATAAAAGGTGAGGCATATAAAATTATTAGTATATATAATTCCATATCAAATTGGAATAATTTAAAAATAGTTTTAGTAAATAATTTTTCGGAAAAAAAAAGTAGTAATAAGATATTTGATGAATTAAGATGTGTAGAATTTATAGGAACAGTATTAGATTTTTATAATAAGATTATAAGTATATTAAGTAGGTTAAATTTAAAAATTCAAAATGAAATAAATAATGAGGCTGATCTAACTAGGATTTCTGAAAGTAATAGTAGGCAGGCTTTAGAAATATTTAAAACTAAGCTAGGAGAGCCTATGTTTACTATTTTACAATGTAGAAATCCTAGTAATTTGGAAGAAGCCTTAGAAATTTTAACAGAAGGCAATTATTTAAATAGAACAAATGATAACTTTTTGAATAGAAATAATGCAAATTTTTTTAATGCAAATAATAGGTACAATTATCGCCAGCTAAATAACAGACCTAACTATAATTATGGTGCACGCCATAATTCGCCTAATCAAAATATTGATAGACAACAAATTAATATACCGCGAAGTAATCCAAATTTTCGTTACAATTCAAATTTTCGTTATAACTCCAATAGACAAAATCATAATAACCAATCTAACAACCAAACAAACAATAATAATTTTAGAACCTCTCAAAACTCTTATAATAGTAGGAATTATTCACGTATGGACATTGATCAAACCACCGAAAATTTTCCCTTGAGTGCCTCCAAAGACGCTTACCCTACATAGTAATAAAAACAACTAAAGGTCCATTACGGTTTATTTTAGATACGGGAGCAAATATGAGTGTGATAAACGAAAATATTTGTGACCCTAAATCTAAAGAAAAAATAAAACCAATTAAAATTAAAACATTACAAAGCGAATGTTACAGTGATACTAAAATTAAAATACCAAGTTTTAAAATATTCCAATCAAAAGAAATGATGGAATTTTTAGAGTTAAAATTTGAAAAATTCTATGATGGAATAATTGGGAATAACATCCTGATTCCTCATAAAGCTAAAATTGATTATAATTTACATTCATTAGTAGTGAATGATAATATAAGCGTCCCTATTTTTTTTAACGAGGGTGACGAAACAAAAGCACAAGCTTATGTAACTCTTTCTGAAAAAGTACCGGTCGGTGAAGAACGGACTTATTCTAAAAACTGTATTGCTGAAATTCAAACTGCTGACTTAAATAATGAAGAGAAAAATAAATTAATTAAGTTAATAGATCAGTACGATCAAATTTTTTATAAAGAAAATTGTGATTTAACATTTACTAATAAAATACAGCACGAAATAAAAACTAAAGACAATATTCCCGTTTACACAAGAACATATAGATACCCTCAAATACATAAAAGTGAAGTCGAAAAACAAATTCAGGAAATGTTAAAACAGGGTATAATAAGACCAAGTAGTTCACCATACTCATCTCCTCTTTGGATAGTTCCCAAAAAGGCAGATGCATCTGGTAAACCACAGTGGAGACTAGTGATTGACTATAGGAAATTGAATTCTATCACTATAGATGATAAGTTTCCTATCCCTAATATGGATGACATATTAGATAAGTTAGGAAGATCAATGTACTTCACAACATTGGATCTGGCAAGGGGATTTCACCAGATTGAAATAGCTGAAAATGACATCCCTAAAACAGCATTTTCAACAAACCAAGGTCTTTATGAATTTTTGCGGATGCCGTTCGGACTTAAGAACGCACCGTCAACATTTCAAAGACTGATGAATTCCTTGTTGTCAGATCTAATTGGAAAAATTTGTTTTGTGTACCTGGATGATATTATCATCTTCAGTACCAGTCTAGAAGAACATTTAATATCAATTAGAAAGGTATTTCAAAAATTAAAAGAGGCTAACTTAAAGGTTCAATTAGATAAATGTCAATTTATGGCAAGAGAAGTTGAATATCTAGGTCATATTGTAACTAAAGATGGCGTAAAGCCAAACCCTAAAAAAATAAAAGCTGTACAAAAGTTTCCTATTCCGAAAAATCAAAAACAAATTAAACAATTTCTAGGATTAGTTGGGTTTTATAGAAAATTTATAAAAGATTTTGCCCAAATAGCAAAACCGATGACGTTACAATTAAAAAAGGGTATTAAGGTTAATCCACAAGATGAAAATTATATAAATGCTTTCAATAAATTGAAATCATTAATTATATCGGATCCGATTTTAAGGTATCCGGATTATAATAAAAAATTTGTACTAACTACAGATGCCTCCAATTTCGCTCTTGGTGCTGTATTAGCACAGGATAACCATCCAATTAGTTTTGCCAGCAGAACACTTAATGAACATGAAATTCATTATTCTTCAATAGAAAAAGAGCTCCTTGCCATAATTTGGGCAACAAAATATTTTAGGCCCTATTTATATGGTCGAAAATTTACGATTAAAACGGACCACCAGCCTTTGAAGTGGTTAGCCAATATAAAAAAACCTAATAGTAAACTTCAAAGGTGGAAAATTAGCCTAGAGGAGTATACTTATGACATTGAATATATAAAGGGCAAAGAGAATTATGTAGCAGACGCACTTTCGCGTGTTGAAATTAATATTAACGAGAAAAATATCGATAATATGTCTACAATGGCTACTATACATAGTGCTGAAGAGGATAATAGACATTATATACAAATTTCTGAATTACCATTAAATATATTTAAAACACAAATAATTATTAAAAAGGGAAATATAGACACATTTGAATCAAAAAAAATATTTAGGAAAAAAAGAATTACTATTATAACTCGCGAACCTAATAAAAATTTATATGAAAATATTTTAAAAAATTATTTACCAAAAAAAGGTATTGTAGGAATTTTATTTGAAGATTTTAATATGTTTAAACAATTTCAAGATATCTATGTAAATTGGAAAAATGCTAATGTACCTGTTGTAGTTAATAAAGTAAATTACATCTTAAAAGATATTGCAAATAGAACTGAACTAAAAGAAAAAATATTGCAGGAGCACTTTAAACATAATCACAGAGGAATTAATGAGGTATATTTAGAATTAAAACCATTTATATACTACCCTAATTTAAAGAAAGAAATATCTGTAGTAATTAATAATTGCAACATTTGCAACACAGCAAAATATGAAAGAAATCCTCTGAAATTACCGTTCCGACTTACAGAAACACCTTCGTTTAAAAATGAAATTATTCATATGGATATTTGGTTTTTAAAAAAAGGTAAAGCGTATCTTACATTTATCGATAAACTTTCCAAATATGCTCAAATTATTTCCATTAAATCAAGAAACTGGTTAGACATTGAAAAAGCTATCAAACGTTATATAAGTATAATAGGTAAACCGAAAAAAATAATTACAGATAATGAAAAAGGCTTTGGAAGTTTAAGTTCTAAAAATTTTTTTCAAAACAATAATATAGAACTTCATTTAACTACTCCTCAATTGCATACAGGAAACTCCGATATAGAAAGGTTTCATAATACATTGAATGAGCACATTAGAATAATGAAAACTAAAGAAAAGTTAGGTCAAGAAATAAGAGAAGATAGTGATTATGTAGTAGATGCATTATTGTATTATAATAATACAATTCATTCATCCACAGGGCACAGACCTATTAGTTTCCAGGATGGATCACTATCCTCAGAAGAAATTCGAACATTATCATGCAAAATTAGAACACAAAAAGAAAAAACAATAGCAAACCTAAATAGAAATAGAAAAGATCAAAACGAAAACCCTATGTTAATAAAAAATCTAAGAGTGACAAAACTTGATCCTCACTTTAAACCAGTATCTCTTCATAAACTAAACCGAAATTATTATATCGATAACAAGAACCGAAAAATTTATAAATCGCAATTAGCTAAACAAAAAAAGTATCAAACTAATTAATTTTCCTACTTAATTAGCCTACCTACAATTAAACTACCTAAAAAAAAACAAATATCCTAGTACTAACTTAAAACTAAATTTTATAACTTAAATCTAAATCTTATAAATTAAATTTCTTCTTAAGTTTTCCCATTCTGTCGTTTGGATATATACGATGATTTACTAATTGCTTATAATCTTTTACCTAAAAAGAAAACCAATTATTTGCATTTTGTTAAATGGAAAGATGTACCTATTTTTTGAAATTGTTTCTGCTTCACTCTTCTAACGCCTCACTATTTATTTTTTTTTTATGTTAATGTATATTATGATAATGTATGTAGATTAATTTTTTAAAATTTAAAAAAAAATGTAAAATTTGTTTAAAAGTAAACAAATAAAAACAAAACAAAAAAAAAAAAAAAAACAACAATATTTAAATATTCGAATTTGACTTTTAAGGTAATTTTTTTTATTAACTTGATTAAATATGGCGCTCATATCGTTCGAGAATCGATATTCAGCGCACTTTTTTTTTGCAAAGATTGGCAGAATTTTAATGTACTTCTGATAAATTAAATTTTTAATCTTACAATCTTACATATTATGAATTTTTTTATAAAAGGTATAATCTGGTATAATTTTAAAATATGTTCTTAAAAATGTAAATTATAAAATAAAAATGTATTAGTATAATGTATTAGTAAAGTATAAATATTGTAAACATTGTAACAAAGAAAAAAATTGCTTAAAAAAAAAAAATAAGAAAAGAAAACAGAATTGTAAAATAATATTCTCAAATGAGGACATTTGACTTAAGGGGGGAGGAGTTAACTTATCCCTATTTAGTATATTCCTATCCCCGGTCAACTTGTCCCTACTTATTATATTTTTATACCAATTCATAATATATTATATTTAATTTCCATTTGTTCCTATATTAATATTTTGTACCATTATCATTACCATATATGGTAATAATTTTAAATATAAGAAAATATAATGTAAAGTACCGTTGATTTTAAAGTTATAAAAAGAAATGTATTTTTGAGAAATTAGAGAGACTTGTTTTAATTGTAATAAAAATTAGATGTATTAAACATCACTAATAAAATAATATTTTAAATTAAATCTAAAAGTTATTTTTATTTTTTCTAAACAAATTCGTTCGATATAAATATATATATTTACAAAGACTTTCTACACAACCAAATACATAAAGTCTATACACAACCAAATCAATAACAAAAAATACAAAATTTATGGTTTGAATTAATAATAATACAAAAAAAAAACACTAGGCAAGTGTTGAAAAAACCAAGTGTTTTTAAAAAAGGCCATTTACAAAATTATACTGAATTTAGGGTATAATATATGTTATACAAAAATAAATTCATAATATTGCAATATAGTTATTTCATCAATTAATTATTAATTATGATTAATAATCGAATCCATACTTAGAATATAATCCCACTGCACTCAAGTTAACTTGTTAACAAATGTCAAAATATAATCTGGAGCTTGAATGTTATTATTAATAATTAATTATTATTAATAATTTTGGAAATATAAACACTATGGTGACTAAGTTACTGATTTACACAAATAGGAAATTTTAAAGTCATAATAGCCCTTGAACGGGGACAGTTCCGAATTGTTCAATATGCCAACTTATAGTGATTCTTTAGGATCGAACACAACCTAAAACTCCCCTGTTCTGCCTGAAATTTTCAAGTTCTTGGAATTATATTGTGACTTCCACTATTTCACATTTCGAGCCTTTGCAGCCCCTGAGCAGTCGGTGTCAAAAAACAATTTCTTAAACAACCACCACTAATTTTTATGAATCTAACTCTTTCCAAAATTTCGTAATTCTAGCTAAAGATGTGGTTTATTTTAAAAATTTAGTTTCGCATGACATAAGTTTTATATTCTTATAAACCTAGTTAAAGCAGCTGTCTTATTTCGTTTTCAGATTGAAAATGTGGAATATGAAATCTTCTTTTATAAGAATTTGAATATACGCCTTTTCCCGAATTTGGCGGCTGTAGCTTCGTAACGGGTGTGACTACAGAAAAAAGTATTTCCATGAAGTTTTTTTTTGCACATTTTGAAAGTTTTGTAAACACACGGACGGACTAATGTACGAACAGAGGTACATTTTTCCAAAATTTTTTGAAAATATCCTAAAAAAGACAGATATAATAGAAAGAGAAAAAAAAAATAAATCCATTGAATAGAAGAGATTGTTTTTTTCGAATTAAATAAGTATAGGAAATCAAAAAAAAACTCAAAATTTAAAAAGAAAATGTTGGGAACGCGAATTGAAATAAATAAATATTAAACGAATAATATAGAATTTATAATTTGACATTATTGCTACTGAATAAGTTAAAAACACAGAGAAAAATAACGGAAAGAACAAAGGCACTCCTTCCAGTATACAATATATGGTATACAGTATGATTTTGTACAATTTAAAATTTTGTAATATATAAATAGACTATGAAGCAGACCAGTGAAATATTGAGTATATGAATACTTAATTACAGTTTAAAGTACTGTTAATTGGTACTTAATCATTTCTTGAATCAGTTCAAGTGCTAGTAAATACTTTAAAATCAATACTTTTAAAAAATCCAAGTACAAGTAAAATAATATAAGTGAAATACTTGCTAAATCCCTAAAAAAGTACTTAAATTTAAATTCAAGTAATTTTGTAATTATTTTTCTAAATATTTAAGTACATTTTAAATACTTAATTATTTGATTGTGGTTTTTAAGTACTTTTAAACCATTTGAGTATTTTCGGAGTATTTAAGTACTTTTTCAGTATATAAGTATTTTTTCAGTATTGAAGTACATTTTAAGTATTTAAGTACTGCCTTTTAAGTATTATTATTATTACTTTTTATTTGATGAAATAAAATTTATTTATTAGTTTATGAATTAATTCATTTCAGCTTTAAAAATCACAGATGATTTTCTGGAAATTTTAAATAAATAGTAAAACATTTTGGAAATAAAAATTAAGAAGACTATGCTTCACATGAACAATTGTGTAGAAAGTCTTAATTATTCGCTTTGATGCATTCCTTGCTTTGCTTAAGCTAATAAAGCAAGCAATGTATCAAAGCAATTTCAAAGTTTCCCTCATCTCTCCTACATCTCGCCCTTAACTCTCCCCCATCCCTGAATCTTTCCCTCATAATCTTTTAAATATTTTTCTATTTAAAAAAAGTTAAAAATGGAAGAAAATAGTGGTAAATTTGGGCAAGTGGCTTCGGGTATAAAATACCTGAGTTCGGTGCATCATAGAAGCGAAACAAAACAAATTTTTTTTAAACTAAATTAGGTATATTAAAAAAATTCCAAATAAAATTTATAATTTGCATTTGATAATGCAAAATTCAATTCAAAAATCAACATTTATTTAATACAATTTTACGTACATATAAATAATAGATACATTATTTAGCAAGGTTGAGTAGGTACATTATAGAATGTTAGCAACAAACAAGTTTTTCGATTTGAATCTTAACAAAAAAAACAATATAGAATGTATAGCAACATTAAAAATATATATACAAAACATTAATAAATGAAGAAATTGATCATTATTGAAACAAAATAAACCTATAAAAAAATTTAAAATCTTTTATTAATTTATTTAATTTAAGCAAGTACGCACTTAAATAAAAAAAAATATTAAATTTTATAGAATACGAAACATATAAAAAGTAGACTAACTAGCTTATTCCCCTTCAAGTTTTTAAGATACTACAAGAAATTATATGATTCATTCATTTATTTTTTGTGTATCTATTACTAGAATCGAAGCATAATATGCGTTATAAAAAATGTAAAGGTTGCATATATTTTAGTACTTTTAAAGTATTTAAGTATTTTTTTAATTACTTTAGTATTTTTAGAGTATATTATAACTTATCAGTAATAAAGCTCAGCAATATTATTTTTGTCTTGGACAGGACTTAACTACCAGTACCCAATAGAAGTTTTTAAGTATTAATAGATTGATAGTAATTACCTATATTCGCAAATATGAATTTGTATTTTTCTAATAACTAATGAAATTTTGTATTACTAATTTTTTAAGTTTTTTTTTAATTAACTTTTTTAATAAAGCAACAGAGCAATTTTCATTTTTATATATTTATACTTGAGATAACTTGTATGAACTGTATCTTAAACTACATTTGATTACAACATTTTTTTAAAAAAAATTCAATAGTAGTTAATTTTAATTACTTTTACTTATAATTACATTTTTTTAAATTTTATTTAACAAAATGTATTTAACATTTTATTTAATTTCTTATGCATCATATACTCGTAAGAGAATGCTATCATAAAACACAACCTATTAATTAATATTAATTTTCTATTATTCCAAACTTTTGCAACTGTGTGTAAAGCACATTATTTACTTAATCACCCTATTTAACAAAGAAAAATGAACAAATCTATATAAAATCTCTGCACAAGTTATAAAAACAAACTACAAGTTATTCTACTGTAATTTTAAACGAAACAAAACACGTCCTTTAAATATTATAATCCTGAATGAAGCAAAAAATTATTCTAAAAGGCACATAATAATTCACTATACATAAGATTCAGTGCAACACTCTTGAATTTTTTCAAAAAAAAAAAATAAACAAAATTATATTTAAGAAAATCGAACTTCAATTTTATTCTGATAATAATTTGTATCTTCAGTTACAATAAAATATCTAAAGATATTATAAAATATATATATAATACAAAATTATAATGATCAGTTAAAGTCACTGATGACGACAGTTTTTAATAAGGAAGTAAAATTGCAGCAATGTAAACTTTTTATACTGAGAAAATATTATATATATATTTTATATATATATATATATATATATTTTTTTTTTCTTAAATAAGCTCGAGGCTGAACCCAGAAAATCTTTCATTATTTAGCATATAATGATAATTTATATTTTTTTTTGTGAAAATGTTCTTTTCAAATAAAATTTATATTTTCTTAAATAAAATTTGTTATTTTTTTTTATAATGGAAAAATAAGAGCAACTATTTTCTTAAAATATTTTCTTTTTAAGGATGAGACAAGTTTTATATTCTTTAGGAGTTTCTATAAGGATATCATTTTGCAACTGAATTATGTTCATTGTGCATCCTGTTAAATTTCTTTTAATGGAAATTTAAATATGTACTCATTATCCTTTTATAACCAATTTTTCTTTATATTGAGTATTTGAAAAACAGAGTTTGGAAACCTTTTTTTTTTGTAACAGATTAAAATGATCAATTAAATATAGAAATGTGTTTTAAGATTTTTTAGAATAAGGTTTTTAAGAATCTGAAGTGAAGTCGAGTAATTCTTGTTTTTCCTAAGGAGGGTGAAAATCTTCAAAAGGCACGCAAAAGTGCAAGACTATCTGCTGCTTTAAAATTTGCGACCTTAAATCATTAAAACAATACTTTCTATTGCAGTCAAGGTTGTAGGAAGAATATCAGAACATCTTGAACAATATTATAGTTGTGAAGTCGACTATTTCTTGAATTTCTTTAAATCATATAAATTGGAAAAAATATATGGTGATAATAAGTATCCTTCGGATAAATTAAAAAAAACGACAAAGAGTGTAGTAGAGTAGACTGCGTCAACTCTGGGATTCCCCTATGACAGTAATATAAACATTACATCATCCGATTATTTAATTTTGGCAAAAATTTAAATACACAACTTATTAGGCTTTAAGTTATGAACAAACAGGACAAGTTAGGACAAACATTCAGCTTTATTATGTATAAAGTAATGCTCATGTGAAATATGAATTTGTATGGCAACTACTCAAACCAACTACAGAAGACTAACCTAATTTTGCAGAAACTTTGGCCATAAAACTAAAACTAATTTCAGATACCCAGCTTCATTAGGTAAAGACTAAAGCTCATATAAAAGAAGAAGTTGTATGGCAGCTACTCGAACCCACTGCAATAGAACAACCAAATTTTGCAAAAACTTTGACCATAACACTTAACTATTTTTAGCTAAATTTCAGATAAAAGCTTCAATAGGTATAAAGTCAGATCAATTAACTTATTTTAAAATAGGACTTCTACTTAAATAGGATCTTCTCACTGGTTATAGATTTCAATACAATTTCAACTTATTTCAGTTTTTTCATATAGTTGCTGTTGTGGTTCCAAATGAGGGATAACAACTATGCGGTCCAACCCATTGTCCACACGTGCTGTAAATTTATATGGAATAACTAATATTTATATCGTTTATATCATATATTTTAATTTGTATATTCGGCCACCAAGGTGGTTTTTGTAAATATTATTATTTTTCAATATTTTTTGTATTTTAAATTTAATAAGTCATTATATACTCGGGAATCGAAATCTCACTTTCTTTACTTTAGAACCGAAGCTTTGGAATCAGATCTTAAATAAAATTAATTAAATGTATAGATAAAAGACAATTCTATGTAATAGTTTAATTAATTTTTTAGGAATTTTTAAAGAAATTTCCAAATAATTTTCAAATATTTTGTAAATATTTTTCAAGAATTTAATACTAAAAATTAAATAGACCAAACAATTATTCGTTATTTTGAATTTTTTGGAATTACAAGAAAATAAAAAAAAAGGGAAAAAAACCTATAAAACATTTTGACACCAACTAAAGTTTAAAAATGAATTATTGGAATTTAAATTACAAGCATTACAATTTACAAATTACATTAATGAAATGGAAAATTTTTTATTTTTAATATTCCACATGAATGATAATCTAATGTGTTGTTTACAGTATTTCAATCAAACACATTTGAAAAGAATTGTAATTGTAAAAAAATTTGATTTTAATAATCGATTTTTATATAATTTAAGAGTTGCCAACTACTAACAATTTTATTAACTAATTTTCAAATTTTATTTTAGAGCATTAGAATGTAAATTCGCAATTTTTTTTAAAACTATTTTAACTTAATATATGTATATTACACTTTACCAGTGTTACCAAGATGTATCAAGTAAGAAATTTCTTATGTAATTTCAAATAACCAGTACTTAAGAATAAATGATAATACTTAATTAGAAGAGAGAAATAAATTTTGATCGTAAAAATATATGTATGTAATTATAAAAATTAATAAAAAAGTGCTGCTTTTCAAGAACTTTCCAACATATTAAAAGTTGTTGCATGCTGGTTTATATGATAACAAATTAACGATTACAATATTTTCAAAAGGTATTCAAATTAATGCATACAATAAAATGAAAAGGATTCATTAAATCTCTTCATACTCCAAATTCCATGTTTAAAGTCTCCGCATCAATTTCCTACCCATTCCATATTTATATAAATATTCAATATTCGGCGCAAGCAGTTAAAGATTATAATTCCTTCAAACAGCCTTAAAGCAGATGGGTTTAGTTGGTAGAACATTTATTACTATTAATTAATACTATATTCTTCAAAATTTGATATTAATAATCGGTTTATAAAATAATTGAAGTGTTGCCAACTCAGCTTAAAAAAAAATCACCATATTTCTTTAAAAAAAAACTCTACGAATTTTAATTATTTGAAAAATTCAAATTGGCAAATACATTTTTATCAAAAAATAGAAAAATTTTAGATTGTTTTTTTATACACGTGTTAAATTAAAAAAACAAAACAAATTATTTCCTATCAAAATTAATCAAATGAAAATTTTCTTTAAAGTAAATGAATCTTATTTATAGTTTTTAATTACTAAAAGAAAGGGAATTTATACAGGGATTCTTCTAAAAGAAATCCAATTACAATTAGTTAGTAAGGACACGGTACAAAAAAAAAAAATAATCTAATTCATGATTAAAGGGTAAGATACATTTTTGCCTTTTTTTTTTTGCTAATTATTAATCAATCCAAAATTTAAATTAAAAAATAGCTAGTATCTAAATTCTAAAATGAAAAAATTTCTTTTTTAATATAAAAAAAAAAAATTTATCAACAGAAATACTTTCATTTTTCCATTTTAAGATTCAATGGTTTTTAATTAAATAACTTTGATGTATAAAATTGTTTCCTAATTTTTAATAGATTTACTTTTTGAATACCGTATCCCTTTATTTTTTCTATTGTGAAAAAAAAACTGTCAAAACAATATTTTAATTAAAAAATGTTGGAACCTTCAAATAAATATATACCATGAGGCAAAGTATAATGAAATTATACAAATAAAAACTTTTATATAAGTATTTCCCATAAGTTTTGGGAGATTACTTTCGATTTGAAGAGTGTTTCGTAGTCTCGTGTCACATAATCCTTTAAACATATGAAAATAATAATCAATTATAATTATAAAAATGATATTAATAATTATAATTAATTTATATTTACTTTAATTTTTGATTAAATCCTAAAACAACTTCGTTTTTTTATGATAAATATTCGTACTTCCATTTCAAAAATTTCCATAAATCATTATTAATACAAATTAATAAAATACACATTAATATAAAATATAAACAAATAATTTAATTGAATAATATAACTCACAGATATAGAATACCATATAATTCAAATACAAAATGATAACCATATAAACAAAATAGAATTGTATCTATTGAAAATCTAAGATGTTTCTACATGTTATAAGGCGTAATACTATCACATGTTTAAATTATATGTGAAATATTTCATTTAATCAGTTCTGATAATATGAATATAATATTCCCCTGTTCCGACATACACATATATACACCCTAATTCTTCAAAACGCATCTCTCAAACGATGAAAAAATTAACCGCTTCGCCTCTAGTTAAATTTATAATTCTCTTAGTCAGACGATAAAATTTTTAAATGTTGGTAGTACTTCGCTGCTGTCAAAAAGAAAAAAAAAGTTTTTTAAACTAAATTTGAATTTTTTTCTTGCTTTGAAAAGTAAACAAAATAAAGAGTCAAGATTTTTAAATTTTAAGTAGTGTTTTGTTTTTTTGTTAATTTAAAAAGTAAAAATAAAAGTAAATAAAATGTCATCGTTTATGTTTTACGATTCTTCGATAAAATAAATGAATAACATAACAAAAATTTAAAATTATTTTAAATATTACTTAATTTTCTGCTAGTTGCATTTTATGTTTAAATTAAAACAAAGAACAAAAAAATTTTATACTTGAAGCGATACTCTTATCGGTTACACAAACAGAGGTGATATAAAATGGCTATCGTTTCGTAGCAAAAGTCTTAAAGAATACTACAAGCGACGCATTTGACAGTTCTTATCGCGTTAAGTATAATGTACCGCTTATGCGTCTTCAAGAATAGAAATTGATCGCTTAAGCGGATTTTTTCGTATGAAGCGACTAAAAGAATATGGGTGATAGTAAAACAGTTTAGCCTTTAACAGTGAACAGTTAGCAAGTCAAAAAAAATAATAGTATAACAACTATTTAATTCTATAACTTGGCGTCTCTAATTTTCTTAAAACAATATATGCTCTTATGGGTGATCTTATCAGAAATCGCAGCTCCAATATAAACGCACCCTAAGTTCCCTATTAGAATTAACATAGAGATACACAATTACAAAATATTGTTAATTTTGTTAAAATTTTTGCTAAAAAATCTCTAATTTGGCATGTCTAAATGGTTAATAGAAACAAAACTGACATTGAACTTTATTACTGTTGTTCTAATCTAACTTTAGAACAACTGTAACAACTTATTGAAAATGCAAAGCATCAAAATCAATTAAAATAAGTAAAGATTATTAATCAATCCATTCCAAAAATCATGAATACTGCAGCTTTCCTAAGCTTGCAAATTATTACGCACATGACATGTGATAAAAATCAATTATTTCGTTTGACACTGAAAAACAAATTATTTTGTTCCTTTTGTTTTTATTTTTTTTTTAATTTTGATGGCTTTCTATTTTTTGTACTTTTTGTTTTCGACTTTTTTTGGATCTCAATAGCTATATATGAAATTTTTACGATATATGTAATGTGTTGGTTTAATGTTTATGTATTTTTGCTTCTTTTCTTTTCTTTTATGTATTCTTACACTTTGTTTTCTTACATTACATTTTGATTGTCAATTTCTTTTTTATTTTCATTACTGTCTCTTACATAAATGTTGGCGATATTTATATGAAAAATAAAATATAAAAAAAATAAAATAAATATTAAATAAAATGTAACCATTTTCATGTAAATTGATCGAAAAAGAATTTATTGGGTTGTGTGTATACAATAAATATATTGTGTCATAAAATTAAAACAAAAAAAAAATTACCAAAGGAAGCCAAAAAATAACATAATATAAATAAGAAAACTCAATAACTCTTTGACGTATAACAATTTTTTTGATTGTCATATGTATGTATCACTTATGCCGCGACTATAAAATTTTATTATAAAACATGAAAATGTAGACATTTTTTCTTAATAATGTTTTTTTAGTAAGTTTTCAAAATACTTTTTGTTTGTTGTTTTAAGCGCTAACTGTTTAACTGATAGGCTAATAAGCCTGTCAATACCATAAGTACATTTTGGAAAAGGGGGTCATATTATATTCGTGTTATAAAAATTGATCTTAATAAATTCCACATGCAATTTAAACATGAGATAGTACTTGGCCTAGGACATGTAGAAACGTGTCTTAGATTTTCAATAGATACAGTTCTATTTGTATTGTAATATTTTATATTTGAGTTATATGGTATTCTATATCTGTGAGTCATATTATTCAATTAAATTATTTGTTTATAATTTTGCATTTGTTTATATTGTTATATTAATGAATTTTTTATTAAAGATATATTATTATTAATTATTGATTAAGCCATTAATTTGATCCCCAATGGCGAATGGTATATTTTAAAAAAAATATACCCATCTAGCTTTACAATGTCAATCTGTCCGCATGTCAGTTTGTTTGTGTGTTTAGAGAACATCTAATCCGTTTGAAGTAAAACAATAAAGTTTGAATTACGAATAGGTATTGCAAAAAAAATTTATTAAATGGAATAACTTTTTTTCTAGAGCCACACCCGTTATGAAACTACAGGCGCATAAAATTCGAAAAATTCCTTGTTTTAATTTATAGGTATAACACAATTTCTATAAATTATATCTGGAAATGCAAAACGGCATCTGCTTATAAGCATATATGAAACAAATATATAGTGTCACATGCCATACGGTGTTTTAATTTACCGTTATGCGAAACTTAACTTTAGTGAAATTTTAAAGCCCACGTTTTAAGCCCAATTTAGTTATTCCAAAAAGATTAAATTGGAAACTTTATATTGGGAAAAGTTAGATCCTTTAAAATAAATATGAGTCTTTAAAAAAATGTTTGACTCGCTTTCGTTTTATAGTTGCAAAAACTTAAGATTTTGTATTTGACACTTTGTGCAACTTCAATACCTGTCCAAATTTTATCTGTCAAAACTTATTATGGTTTTTTTTTATGTGCTTTTTAAAAACCCTTGGTTTATTTCTCATTACTCGTTTTCAAATTTAAACACGTATAGGGCATTACACGTTGTAATAACTAAGCAATTTCATTTTAAAAATTAATGTAAAATTAATGCCTCAATACTTGAACTCTTAGTAATATTATGTTAAATATTGTAAACGTTTGAAAATAAATTTAAATATTTTAATGGTAAATTCAAGATATAACAAAAATGACCGTTCTAAATAAATTTAATCAAAACGAAGTTTAGTTATTTTTTGTTGGTGTCACTTCTTTTAAATTTATTGTTATTTTGAAGGGCAATTTCCTTCTGACTTAGACCATTTTTAATGTTTTCAACGACATTTTACTTGTCAATTTTTAAACTTCAAATTTAAGTTAATAATCTTACAAATTTCACAAACTTCAACGAGATCCTTATCGACTTATAACATAACAAGTGAGTCTTAGTTTTTAATTAAAATTATACAGTTAGGTTTTAAAAGCATTCTTAAAAAATTGAATTTAATCGAATTTTAAATACTATTTAAATCTTAAATAAATAATAAATATTTTCTAATGTGAATGATATTTGGGAGATTAAATTGAATTGAATATTTTCTAAAAGTGCTAAATGGAATAGAATTAAGTAGAAAAACGCCTGAAACATCACTTAAGAAAATCTTGTATTGAATAATTATTTAAAATTAATAAAACTAATCTCTGATAGTATTATTTTGAATTCTCTTGATTTCATTTAACATTATTTTTGAATTTAAAATTTATGTAAATTTATAGTACTTTATAGTTTACAATGATTCCAAAAAAAAAAAAAAATCTAACAAATTTAACCTCGGGGGATCAAAATTTAATTCATTTTTATTGAATTTCTTTCTTTGCATATCTTTTATTCTATTTCGTTAACACTCAATAATGCAATAGATATTGATGTATCTTATATCAAAGATCATTAGTAGTACATTTATTCTGTTATAATACAATATTAATATTGCACATTGAAAATTGTTAAAAGCTCTATTAAAATACATCCGGGAACGAACTTCCTTATATGCTCATTCTTTTCAAAATCAACTAAAAATTATTTCACATTTTCTGTCTCTTATCTTTTTTGATGTTTCCTCACTTTTCTTTGTTTTGTTTTTTATTTTTTTTTGCATTTTAAAGACTTTTTATAATTTCCGACAGAGAAAAAATGAAGAAGATGAAAATTACCTTTTATTTTCTTTTCTTCTACATTGTATTAAAATATTGTAGTTCCTTATATTTTGACTTGAAAATCCCGTTCTTTTATCTTGATTTGATACAACCATGAAGTATTGAGTGAACAATAAAAGAAATGTAAAACATGCCTGTGTGCGCAACAAATAAACAAGTGATGAAAAAAACCAAGGGTTTTTAAAAAAGCACATTTTCAAATTAATATAGTGTTTCATACTGAGTATTTTATCGGAATATAATGGTGGAGCTTCAATGTAGACGTTTGGAAATACATACGTTGGTGACAAAGTTACTACTTACTTATAAAAACCGTAATTTTTTTAATTTTTATGTCCTACTAGCCCTTCTATGGGGAAGGTTGCCCAATTTCTCAAGGATCTAATCCTCACTATTCCCCTTCCCCCAACTTTTTTAGGTTCAAGGAATTAAATTGTGAATTATTATAATTACAAAATTTGGAATTTTATTTAGAATTTTACTATATAAGCAAAAATGGTTAAAACTGACAGACACTTTCTTCAATTTAAAGAACCGCTTTTAAATTTAAGATAATATTTTAACATATGTTAAAGTATAATGTTGGTCCTTAAAATTTTGTAAATCACAAAAAAAAAATTTGGACAGGTATTCAAGTTACAGGTGTTTAAAAATAGCAAAATTTCAAATTTCGGGACCTTATAGCTGCAAAACAGGGGACGTGACAAAAAAAATTTGTTAATCGACTCTACTTATTTCTGAGGATCTAACTACTCCCAAAATTTCAAGACCCTAGCTTGAACCGTTCAGAAGATATGTGTAGCCAAAAATTTTGCAAAAATTGAGTTTTGCATAATGGTAAATTTTAGTACCGCATGGTAACCCTGAACATTGGTCTCTTAAAAATTTATAAGCTTAATAAAACCAGCTATCTTTTGCCGTTTTCAGATTGAAAATACACCTAATAGAACTCTTTTTATAACAATTTGAATACAGGGCTTTTCCCAACTTTGGGGGGCTGCAGCTCCGTAACGGGTGGGGCTACAGAAAAAAATTCTTCTACGAAATAATTCTTTTTATAATACCTACTCGTGGTTAAAATTTCTTTTATCTATTTCAAACGATGTAAAAGTTTTTGTAAACATACGGACAGACAGACGGACAGACAGACGGACGAACGGACGGACGGACAGAGTGAAACTATATAGGCACATTTTTACAAAATTTTTTGAAAATGTGCTAAAAATTATAACGGGAAAACTATTCTATTGAATGTCTGTTTTTTTTAAAATGAAAGAAGTGCAAAGAAGATTAAATGAAAACTAAAGCCTACATCCGTAAACACATTTCTTAATAAAAATTTATCGAATATCATATAAAGATTGATTTTTCACAAAAAAAAAAAACAAATAAACTGAACGATTAAAACTAATGATTAATTAAATTGAATTTTTCCTTCAAAAAATTATCGATCTGTAGTTCCTTAATTAAAACTAAACAGTACTTTATATATGGTAACAATGTAGGGAAATATTTTATAGACAAAAAATAGTCAAAGTACTCAATGAATTTGTAAAATTTGAAAGAATTTGCAAATCAAATATTTCACTCAAGTGTTAATCAAATATATTGAAGTTCAGTTACATCGAAACTTAAACTTCATTTATCATAAAAGATACTCAACTAATACAGGCAATTATTCTTTATGCAGATAAGACGACGCCAAATTTTTCCGCAAGATGTCACTACGGTTTTCCATACCCCCAACTCTTGACGTACAGAATAGATGTTTGTGAGGTTACGTCATGCCGCATATGCATAAGTCATTGGTGTCAATTTGACAGATGCATATTTTTATATAAATAAAGTTAATTTTTTATTTACTTTTAAGCTATAGGTTATTTCGAGAACACGATTATAGGTAATATTTTATATTTTATTTGTTTATTAATTATTATTTTTTATATTTTTAAACTATTAGATATTTAATTATAAGTTATTTATATATAATTTTATATTGGGTGGCGCAAAACAACCGATATGGTTTGAATGTTTAATAACTTTTTAAATTTATTTATATTTTTTATTTTTATTTCAGAGTTTTATGAAGAAAACTTGGGGACTTGGAAATGGAACAGTACACAACAGAACAGCGATCAAAAATTATGAAAAGTTATGGAAAATATACTGGAAAGTGTACTATTTATTGAGTTTACCCAGCCAGGAATCAAACCCGGGACCTTTCGCATAAAAGGCTGGCGCACCAACCACTGCGCCATCGGCTTGATAAATAAATAAATAAATAATGAGTTTTAAAATTTGAGCATAAGTTTAAGTCGTAAAAATCCTGGCTCCGAATACAAGCATTTTTATTCCAATAAATATTTATAATAAGCAAAAATCATGAGAATAGATAATTTTATGATAAAATTAATCTAAAGTTATTCTGATAGAACATTTAAATCTCCAGAAAATGGTTTAATATCAATATACTATACCCCAGATCTTTTCAAAACCAATATCATGTCACTATAGTATTTTATTAAGTGTTAAAAAACTAAAATAGTTAAACCCTCTTTGTTAACTTTGTTTTGTAAGATGTACATAAGAATTTTTTTTTTTTTTTTAATTTTAAATTTTATTTTTCCCTTTATAAATCTTACAAATATCTTAACCTAGAAAAATTTACAAAAACGGTTTTCTTTATTTTATATTTAACATTTAAATTATAGCTTAATTTTTATGTTAAATTAAATCGAAATTTTATTTTGTTTTTAGACTTAATTTGATATATCAACTTAATATTATTCTTATAAATATTGGAAAAACTTGGGAATATAAAAACCAATAACTAAACATTTTTTTTTATAAAACTTAACCTACTTAAATAACCTAACCTAATTAAAAACAAATTGTATCAAATACTTAATGCTAATAATTTTTTTTATTTTGACTAATCTTACGTGTTTTCCAACCACCAATAATTTCTTTTTAGCAATTTGTCTATGTCTGGTATTGACATATCGTATTTCAGATGTTCTCCGTTTATATCGCCCGGGTTATATTCTATGACTTTGTATGTAGCCCGTCTATTATAATGGTATAATAGGGGGACATGATTATCGTCTTGAATATAGCCATATTTGTCCAGAAAGATAAAATGCTCAGGGGCTATAAAGCCTGTGAGCAAGGTCTTTCTAATGTACTCCATATTGTGGTAGAATATATGTGATATTAAACCATTTTCTGGAGTGTTTTGTGCTCTTTCATAGTGGTTTCTGACTAATTTTATTATAAAATTGTCTATTCTAATGATTTTAGCTTCCTTGTACAAGTATTTATTGGAGTAAAAATGCTTGTAGTCGGATTCGGGCTTTCTGTTTAAATTGGTACAAACTCTTATACACTTTCTTTCGAATTTCCGTAATGTTTCCATTAAGCTTGCACTAATGTTATACCATATTGGTACACCATATACAAGTGTTGGCCTAATTAATGTTTGGTAACAAATTATTTTAACTCTTTTACTAATGTTTTTATTGTAAAATAGTTTTTTAGCTGCCATAAATGCTTTATTACCTTTTGATATACTGTATTTCACTTGATCGATATAATTTAGGTTTCTATGTAATTGAACACCCAGGTATTTAACTACTTTTTTATTGGATAAAGCGATATTATCTGGTGATTTTATTACAAAATCTTTCCAGTTTTTTTTTATGTCGAAACCTGTTTTATTGACTGTATTGCGAAATAAAATAATCTCACACTTATTATAATTTATTTTCATAAGCCATACTTGACAATAATCTCTAACTATGTTAAAAAGTTTTTGCACTGAATGCTTAATAGGGTTTACTTTGTTATCGGCATAATATATGATAATATCATCAGCAAAAGCTAATGCATAATTATTACCTTTTACTCGATCTAACAAATGTAATAATTCTGCTATATAAATTGAAAAAAGTATAGGTGCATTTACTGTACCTTGTATGTACATAAGAAAATCCATTAAAAAATGTGGTAGCAAAATAATTGCATATTTTTAGGGGGTTTACAAAATTCTTTATTATGCGGTTTTAGTATTACATTTTAATTGCTTTGTATCTATAGTAATAGTTTTTATATTAGAATTTTAAGTATCTATATAATTTTCTTAGTTAAATTTATCTTAAATTGTAAATAACATCATTCGTGTATTTATTTATTAATTTTCCCAAATAAATATGGTTGTAAAATGCTTTTAACTCATAGTATTTAAGAAATAATTATGTTTAAAAATGGTAATATTATTTTGCGTTAACTAATCTAAAAGTAAATAAAATATTGAATAAATGTAAACATACTTTGTTTTTAACAAATACCATAGATTAAAGCCTTTTATAATGCCACCAATCAATATTTGTAAAATTAAGGTACATAAATAATTTAAAATATTCCTTACTATTTTCGTTCAACTTCAAATGAAATCTCTAAATAAAATATAGACCCACATACCATGAGTTCTTTCATTTAAATAAATATTTAATTAACATTAATGTAATTTACAATTATATGTAAATATTAGAGATTTTGGTTATTTTCTTTATTATTTTCTGAAACATCTGATTACAGAATAATGAAATTCAAATATCAATAGAAATACCAATATTAAATATTTTATAACCCACAGCCCACTTAATATTTTAGAATTTTAAATGAAAGACCAAAAAGGTTTTACCAAATATAAACTACCGAATAGTTTGGTAAGTTTCAAAAATTATTTAGATTGTTTTACCGCTGACGCTGTTAACAAAATATAAAAACTAAACTCCCCAAGGTATAGTTAGTAGAAACAATTTAGTTGGCAATTAATATGTTGTAGATTTATTATGTTCTTAAAACCTCAATTCATTACCAACCAGCTACGAAATTTTAATATCTGATTACTTAAGGAGAGGATTATCAACACTGCCCAAAGGAATCACTTGAAAAACCTCACAGAAACTTCAAAGTTCAGAATATGGGCTAAAAATGACATTGTTCTACCATACCATGAAATGCAAAACACCATCTATAAACTGGCAGAAAAATCTGCTATTGCTATCTTCTAAAATATACAAAGAACACTAAATACATTCTCAACAGCACAAACCGCACAATATTCAAATTGAAGAGGTATAAAAATTTAAATACTTTGGGAAAACCCTAATAACATACGGTTTTATAAATATAGAGAAAACAGAAAAGCAAAAACCTGATGTGAGCTCGGAAGGCTGTGAACACATATAGAATGCGGAATAAAAATAAGAATAATAAAATATGCGTCAAAATGCGGTAGCGAGACATAGGTTATATCTAGAAATTATTTGTGAAAACTGCAAGCCTTTTTAAATAAATGCCCTAGAATAAAATACCGCATATTTTGCCCAAGGCAAATTACGAATCAAAAACATTGAGTGACGTATTAGTGACGAGGCCAAAATCCACCTGACGGAAAACATTGCAAAGAGAATATAACCTATCTTGAAAAACATAGTCAAAAGTAAAGGGATTGACACAAAATAAAGATAAATGGAGAAAGTTTATGGAAACACTATGTTCCCTAATGGAATAATTAGAAAAAAAATTTTAAACCTAAAATCAAATAATATTCAATGATAATTATTAAAAACTATAAAATTTAAATATAGTTATTAAAATTGGTTGACTTTCATTAATATAATAATATGTATAGTAAATAACACATAACTTTTTATTAATATATTTATAATCTTTTATAAAATTAGTAACCGTATCATCTATATGCATTTAACACCTTCCCATAATAAATTCACAAAATTTTTAACTTATTTTCTATATATTCTTTTTTCATTTATTGCATATGTAATTGTGAACCCGTGAGATTATGTACTGAGTTACTTTTAAGTTTCTAAATATTCTTGATAATTCAAATCCTTTTTCTTTCTTATTCTGGTTGTTCTTATCATAAAATTTCCTTCACATTCTTCCGAAAATATTTAATGAAACAAAACCAAATTTAGCTGTAGGCGATTATTTCAAAAATATTTTTCACTGAATTTTTGTGATTGTCTTGAAGTTCGAATTTTCACGACTTTTAAAATAATATTTTTATAAAAAAAATGTTGCGCTCGTAAGAAAAATTAATAAAGTCCACCCACCTGCCATGCTTCCTTGTGTCTATTTCTGTTTGAATTCGCAAGCCAGTTAGTCCCGATTAAAAAAAAAAGATTTAGTATGTCATCTACCCACTTATCACAAAGTCAAGGAATTATTTTACATTTTATGAACAAAAAGGCTTACTGCTAATGTTTATAAAGTTTAAAAAAAAATTGAAAGCGTTGCTAATGGAAAATTCTTCAAAATAAAACAACATCCTTATTATTTCCATTGTCTGACTCTTTAGATTCCTTAGATTAAAAACATGAGATCATAATTAGTGAATAAGTCAATTGTTTCCAAGAGAACGGACGTTTAAATGCACAAACTCAACTTTCTCATTAGGGTAGCCGAAATTGCTGTTGAAGACTATCAAATCAACTTATATTACATTGTGCTGAAAAGATTTAATACGGCAATTATACTTACGTTGAAATTCATTTTATTTCATTTATTTTGCATTTTTATGCCAGTACAGATCTCAGTGTATACTAAATTTGCAATTACGTTTATAAGTTATTAAGTGTTGTGGATTGATAAAGGATCAAGTGTTTGTATAGTAAATTAGTCTATCTAGTTATATGTGTTCGTCTGTCCATCTGTTAGCACGATAAGTCAAAAACTAAAGCAGCTAGGATTCAGACAGATCGAGTCGATTATTAAATTATTGCAGAGAGTTCGAACCACTGCCACAGAAATTTATTTTTTATAGGATCGTATTTAGTATTTAAAGAATGTGAGTATATCTGTTTCTTAAAACTAGCTAACTTGGTTAGCGGCAGTCAACATCTACTTAAAATATAGTCAGTCTAGTGCAAGAAATTCGAAAAGCTGCCACACAACTCATTATTTTTTTTTTTATATTTTGTGCGACTATCCTAGAGTTGGCATAGCCTACTTTTTTCGCATTTTTATACCCTACACCTATAGAATAGGTAAAGGGGTATATTAACTTTGGTATGGTGTTTGTAACCACCTAAAGGAAGCGAGCTAGATATGGAAAAGTATATATATTTGTGATCAGCGTGACCGCCTTAGTCGATATAGCCATGTCCGTCCGTCCGTCCGTCCGTCCGTCCGTCCGTCCGTAGGCACGATAACTCAAAAAATAATGGAGCTATCTTGATGAAATTTTAACTGTAGGTTACTAGGACTGAAAGTACGGCGGGGATTGCATATGGGCGAAATCGGCCAATGGGTTCGGATTCTGGACCTTTTAATCGGTTTCAGGGCTAACGAACAAATATAAAAAATCACGATAACTCAACAACTAATGACGCTATCTTCATCAAATTTGTGCTGTAGGTTACTAGTAATGAAACTACTTCGGGAATTGCGTAAGGTCGGGATTGGACCATGGGTTCGGAACCTAGAACTTTTTGATCGAATTTAGGCCAAACGAGCATAATTCCGAAACCAATGAAGATAGAACCTCCAAATTTAGTATCAGGGTGTCCCTTCCTATTTCCTAAGTGTCTTGTGAATTTGGGTCCCATTGGAGTAGTGGGTCGGGGACCAGCCACACATTTCCGAAGACCTTAAAGCATATCTTTAAAATTAATAAAGATAACAACTTGAAAAAATGTAGAAGCTTCCAATTTGCCACAAGGGTGTTCTTTACTATATCTTGCGTGTTCCCTTAATTTGGGATCAATTGGAGAGGTGGTTCAGTACCCCTCTCAGACCTCCCAAGTTTTAAAAGCTTATAATCGAAATTACTAAAAATAGTTACTTAAAATTAAGATAGACCGTTCAAATTGTGTACAAGGGTTAACTAGTACTATAAGAAAAGCGCGGGCTGTATAAAGGCGAAATCAGCCCATGGGTTCGGATTCTGGACCTTTTAGTCGGTGTCAGGGATAACGGACATATATTAAAAATCACGATAACTCAACAACTAATGAGGCTATCTTCATGAAATTTTTGCTGTAGGTTATTGGTAATGAAACTACGGCGGTGATTACGTACGGTGAGGATTGGACAATGGGTTCGGAACTGAGAACTTTTTGATTGAATTTAGGCCAAACTAGCGTAATTCCGAAACCAATGAAGATATAACCTCCAACTTTGGTATCAGGGTGTCCCTTCCCATTGCGTAAGTGTCTTTGAAATTTGGGCCCCATTGGACTAGTGGGTCGGGGACCAGCCACTCAGTTCCGAGGACCTTAAAGCATATTTTCGAAAATAATAAAAATAGTAACTTGAAACAAATGTAGAAGCTTCAAATTTGGCCTAGGGTGTTCTTTACTATTTCTTCCGTGCCCCCCTAATTTGGGATCATTTGGAGTGGTGGTTCACAACCTCTCTTAGACCCCCAAATATGTAAAAGCTTATCATCGAAATTAATAAAACTAGTAACTTAAAATTAAGATAGAACGTTCCAATTGTATACAAGGGTTAACTATTATTGAAAGTATGACGGGATTGCATATGGGCGAAATCGTACCATGGTTTCGGGTTCTGGAACCCTTGACAAGTTCAAGGACTAAAAAACATATATCTTAAAAACACCATAACTTAAAAAATAATGCCGGTATTTTGATGAAATTTAAACTCTAGGTTACTAGTAATGAAAGTACCATGCGAATTGGTTCTGGTCGAGTTTAATTTCAAAGCCAAAGAATATATTTCCTATGTCCTATGTGTCTCCGAAATCTAGACTAAATTGTAGTGGTTCAGCTATGTTCAAAGGTACTTGCTGCATTTATGTAAAATTTATTTGAATATTTAAATGAATTATATGAAAAGGTCTAAATTTGTAATTGTATTTTAGAAATACATTTATTGCATATTTTGCGTTTATAAGCTTTTCTATTAGGTATATAAACTAACCATTTAAAATAATTGCAATTTTGAAAAATTTGGATTATTAAATATATTATTCTTTGATTATCTTTTTATCACAAAATTTAATAATTAGAATTTTTTCATTTTGTAATTGAATTGGAATAAATATATTTTCATTTATTTCAAGTTTGTTTGTTTTTTAATATTCTCAAATAGATAAATTAGTAAGAATTTGTAATATTTTTTAATAGATAGTGTAATTAGAAAATGTTTTTAGTATTATAAAGTTAATTTGGTTAGCTATGTCTTACGATCAAATTAATAACAGCTTTTATGGTGTTAAAATGACTTATGGATATGTCCTTAAATTTGAACCAAATAGGTGTAGGGTATTTCTAAGTCGGTTGCACCGACTGACTGTTTCTTTACTTGTTATTGTTGTTATTGGAAAAATTTTTGTGTTTGCCACAATATGTTTCTTTTCCTTTCTTTTCATATTCGTTAATAATTTGGCAGTTATTTTTGCATATTTATTGTAAATGTATAAATTTTGCATGAATTTTTAAGAAGGTATAAAATTAAATAAACACCACCCAAACAGAAGGAAAAACCACCCACATTTTATGATAAGATTTAGGATTTACAAAATACAATGAAAAAAGAAAGGCAACATTTAATGATTCGCTACATTTCTTATGATTAACATAAAAATGTTAAGAAAATAAAGACATTGTCTAAAGTAAGATCAGATTTTTGTTTTCTGCTAAATAAAATGTTAGTGAACTGATACTGTCATCTTAAAAAAATATTTAATTTATTAAGAGAAAATATTTTTATGAGGGTTTATACATTTTTTAGTCTTTATCTGCGATAATTTTGTAAGGAAACTTTACCAAGTTGTATTATTTCATTACCAAGTTGTTTTATTTCATAGTTTTTATTCTTTATTGTGTTCAGCTAATATGAAATTTTTTAATTCCAACTCAATTTTGGAATTCCCCCTCGAAAATTTTAACTCCACATTGAGGACTTATCCTTGAAATTGAATATTTTTATTTAAACATTAGTTCTCTTCACATCCTCTATTAGTCACACATATTTCTAAACACACTTAACCGGTCATTTTATCCTCTGGTTTCCCTAATTAACCACTTTGACTCCCGTGAAATCCACAATTCTTCTACCGACAATTCTTCGGTTTAATAATTAAAAAACAGGTTCTTGTTCTTGTCCATTGCCCCTTGTGACTTCTATAATTATTTCGTTTTTGTTGTTGTTTTTTGAAAAATTTTTTAATTCCTACTTTTAATAAAAATTTATAACAATCAATTAAATTATATTTCATACACCCTTCATTTTGAAGTTGCGTACCGTACTACATATGCACTGACACCGAAAACCTACAATTTTCTGCATAGGTCTAGTATTAACATTTTAGAGAAATTTTAAATATCTCATTCTTCCCAATCCTCCTAGACTTTTTACCTGTTGTTAATTTAATAAGTAAATTTTATTACTCCACAAGTGTTAAATCCCCTTCTAAGTACTCATGTTTCCGACTTAACGGGCTTTGTCTGAAACTAGTTTTGATCCGCAGGGAACACAGCATCTTACATTTCTATTTACTTTATGTCTCTATCTCTTTGAAGCTGAAACTAATTCTGCGGGTAATTACATATTATATGTTATAATAAAAACTTGTTTCATTAATTACTCATGTCGATATGCTAATTAAAATTCTTGTAATTCGGCTTGATGCAAAACCCCAGCGCGATCTTACAGCTGATTTCCTCTAGTTGATGTAAAGCCTTTCGTTAATTGATTTTTTCTGAAATCAGTTTCTTTTTCGAATTTTGGGTTAACTCTTGTTCTAAGGAACTTCAACAATTAATGCCTCAACTTATATTTTTCCAATACAAAACAAGGAGGACAGTAGGTGTTTTATACATTTGAACCAACTAGGGCCATCCAATGTCCCCATCTAATATAAATATGTAATCCAATTTTCCACACCCCACATAATCTTATTTTTCTTCAACCCGATTCCCAAAAATACTTTCACACAACTGATTTTAATCCAAACTGTGTAATTGCATCACAGATCTAAGGCTAAAATTTAGTTCAAAAACGGCGTAATTTTGGCGCGTTAGAGTTAAAAACTACCTAAAAGAATTTTGTATGATTGTAACAGTTATTTTTATATACGCTATGCTGTAATAGCAAGTTTTATCCTAAAAATGTTATGCTTAGATTTGCATTTTCTTTATGTTTTATCTTTGACTGATTACATTTAATGAAGGTTTGTATATCTTTCAGGCTTATAAATTCAATTATGGAACTGTTCCATTTCCCTATAATAGTACTAAAAGAAATGCATTAAAGATCCACTGCTTACAATGGGAGAATCAAGAGATGAATTTCTTGGTTTTCATTTTATAACGAGTAAGCAAAAAAATTTTCATAAATATTTTTTATGTCCCTTCAGGTTTTTATGGGATTCATTTGATTAAGTTCAATGTTTTCAAATATCACAAAAAAAAAAGGAAAGCATAATTTAAATATTTTTAGCAGAATTATGAAATTAAATCACAAAAGAAATGAAAATAATAAAGTTAAGGAAGCCCATAGCTAATAAATTTTTTCTTGAATTAAAATTTTTTCTTTGGAAAAACAAACAGGATAACTCATCACATCTCTTCTTCTGATGAGATGAGTTATGAGTAATGATGAATAAATTTATGATGTTTTTGTTTAAAATATCCTTCTTATTTTTGGCTTTTTATTGGCTCCTTCAAATCAAGTCCTATTCTACTCTTTTAAAAAAAATTTAATTGAATTTCATTTTTTTATGTTCTTAAAAATTTAAATGAAAATTCAATAATTCCAACTGTGAATTTAAAGAACATAAGACCAAGAATAGCCAGCTTAACTTTCAAAATTCAAATTCACTTATTATTATTAAAAAACGAGGAAGAGTGTAGTAGAGTAGACTGTGTCAACTCTGGGATACCCGTATGACCGTAACATATACATTATATCATCCGGTTAATTACAAAATTTCAAACATACCAGCTTTATTAGGGGAAATATAATGCTCATATAAAAGAAGGTGTTGTATGGCAGCTACACGAACCCTCTGCCGGAGACCAACCAAATTTTGCTGTAACTTTGGCCATTACACTTAACTATTTTTTGCAAAATTTCAGACACCCAGCTTCATTAGGTGTAGTGTAATGCTCATATAAACGAAGGAGTTGTATGGCAGCTACTCGAACCCACTCCACTAGACCAACCAAATTTTGCAAAAACTTTGGCCATAAAACTAAACTACTTTTGGCAAAATTTCAGACACGCAGCTGTAATAGGTACAGAGTAATGCTCATATAAAAAAAGAAGTTGTATGGCAGCTACCCGAACCCATGGACCAAAATGGCTGGATTTAAATAGCGATGACGGCTATTGAAAAAAAACGAATTTGCGAAAATTTCAAAATCCTAGCTCCTTTAGTTTTTGAGTTATCGTGCGGACGGACGGACAGACGGACAGACGGACAGACGGACGGACGGACGGACGGACACACATAGCTAAATCGATTTATTTTTCGATTCTGATCCGATCCATACACTTGAGTCTATATCTACCCCCCTTCCTTCTCTGCGTCACAAACGTAATGGCAAATTTATTATACCCTTTGACTATATAGTCATACGGGTATAATAAATGTTTAAATTAAACCCATTAAATAAATTTAATTCTTTGGTTTGGTTAAATTGAAAAATCTCACAACTCCATAACCAAATTGTATTTTATATTAAAAATTATTATATACCATCCAGTAGAGTTACTGCAACCCTTAATGGGATGGGGAATGTCCTGCAGAAGTACATTCTTTTCTAAACGCTTGAAATTCCGTGAAGCATATAAAATGGAATTTCTTTGTTTTTTGCTTCGATTTCTCAACATTAAAAGGTTCCTGGACAGTTTAGTATGGAGGACATTGATTGATTCGGAAAAAAATGTATGAAAATTAAATAAAGAATTTAGGATTTTGTTTCGGAAAAAAATTTAGCATTAATCCAGAGAAAAAATTCAAATCAATGTACAATTTAGTTTCAGAACTTTGTCAACATTTTTTTGGATATTAACGCGGAAGATTTTTAGATTCTCATAAGTTCTATTCAAAATTCTTTGATATTAAAATACATATTTTAAAAAAAAATAGTAAAAAGATTAGAGTTGTTTATAAAATTAGGAGGTACTTATTTTTAAGGATTTTAGAGTTGGATTCAAAATAAGAGGTCCGATAATTAAGTAGTAAAAGTCCGATAATTAAGTAAAAAAAAAAATAACGGAAGGTAAACCTCATTCCTTCGAAGTTTTAAAATTTTTAAAAAATATTCCGGATTAATGACGACTTTTGTTCCGGACCAATGCCTTCGAAATTAATGTCATATCAAAATTAGTTAAACTTATGCCAACTTCTATACAAAATATAGTTCTTCTATTGCAAGAAGTTCAAATAGATACTATACTACTAATTTCTATAGCTCCTAGTGGAGCAAAGAGCCTTAACAAAATCCTTCCATTCAGTACGGTTCTGTGCGATCATTTTTATTTCACCCCATGTTTTTCTTGATTTGGTAATTTCGGAGTGAATTGTTACAACTAATAATTTCTTTTATAAATAACTTTTTCTTCTCATGGTGCTAAAAATCTGACGAAAGACATTGCAAGGAATCCGATAATGACCTAATTCCCAGCAATCGTGAGAGATAGTTACTCTAACCATAAAAACTAACCAAAACTCTCTTACAACATATTAAAATTAGTTACAGCAAATTACCCTTTAATTTTTGTCTAACATATTATTTTAGTTTGTAGAAAATCGTTTGGATTTGAGCCACCACTGTGAGCCACTTTCACATTTTTGTGTATTTCTGAAGGTGCTTCGTGTTTTGTTGCATAATTTGTTACGTCATCTATAACTTTAGGGATATTTAAATCTCTATGTAAATTGTCATTACGTACATTTTATTTACATACCTTTGTTTGGGTACAACTTGAAAGTTGAATTCTATACAACCATATAAGTTTTATGACTAAATAATTTGGGCAGCAAAGCACCCATAAATTGATCTAGAAGTTTTTTAACAATTTTTTGTTACTTTTTATCATCCAAGTACACCTTGTAAATATTCAGAAATTCAAAAGAATCATCCTGTATAGCCAAAAAATACATATTCTATTATACTTTATCTTAATAATTACATCTTATACCTAACATGTTAATTAGGTGATTCTACACTTACATTTAATCATATCAAATTCCGTGCAGGTTGTATGTGAAAGGTTACCTTATAATATACGGTAACGGTAAAATATATATAAAACGTACCTTCAAGGTACATACATATATTAATCTTTTAATAAAATTAAAATTAATACATTATCACAAAAAAACAAGTTGATATTTAATTTAACCTTTAATTTCTAATAATGAAATAAAAATCTTCCACTTATTCATTTATTAATCAATTACTTAAACCCAAAGAAAAAATTTTTTCATCTACAATTATTTTCCTTTCCTAAAATATTTTTTAAAAATTTTTTTAACACGTGTAGGTGTAAGTTTGTAACAAACAAAAAAACAAAAATTTAACAGAAAATTTTTCAATATTTAAATTAAATTTAGATAAAGATCGCATAACCTAAAAAATACCAAAAATACTTTTATTTAACTCCCTATTTCTGTTTATAAATTCTTTAACAGTGTTCCCATCTTATTTTCTACATTACATGAATAATAAAATGAAATTTCTATGCTTTTTTTTATTTTATTTCTTTAAATTTTATTTGAAGCCTTAAAGCTAACCAAAATTCCAATAGGAAGTTTTCATTCAGGAAGATTATAGTTGCCCTTGTCAACTGTTAGGTACCCGTGAATACCCACTATAATATATAAAATAAACCGTTATTTAATTCCCTTATGTTATTATATTACAAAAAAATAAAAAAAAATAAAATAACAAAATAACAAAAAAAAATTTGCCCCATTCTAAAAGTTGGTCCAAGTAATGTTCGACTTTGTCAAGTAAGTGGCTTGTCAAGTAACTATTACTTAACTTGTCCAGTTTTAATTTTAATTTCTTAGCTTTATTTGATGCAAAATTATCGAATTGCCAACTTTGTATGGCAGCTCCACGAAAATGAAGCGTCGAAAGGGCTTGCTGAATTATATAACTAACCGTGTGTAACTTTCATTCTCCCACTATTATTAGTTTTTAAGCAATTCATATTGGTTCAAAAAAGTTGTATAACAGCTATGCGAAACATTGGTCTGATTGTAACCAAAAATTATAGGAAACCTAGAAATTGCCTAAAACTGGCTGTGTGTGGATTTCAAGTCTCGAGTCCTTCTAAATTTTTAAGTTATCGTGCTGACATACTGACGGATGGACGGACGAACAGACACACTCTGCGGAATAGATCTATTTTTCGATGCTGATCTGATACATACCTTTGACAGTATATCTAGCACGTTTAGATCGATGCGTTACAAACGAAGGAATAATTTTAGTATACTATTATTAATATAATCGGATACAACCAGAGAGCAGAATATCTATAAAATTTAAATTAAATACCTTGATTAGGTTTTTATATAAACGAAAAAAAATAAAAATAAAATGGAAATTACCACGCCTTATATTAGATTCTATAAGTATATTGTATAAGTGTATACCTAATTAAATATTTCTATTCCAATAGCCTAGTAACTGAATTATCATTTTGAAATTACAAAAAATTTTCCCTTCAAAAAAGTTCCATATCTAAATTTTTTTTTTTTAATTATCTTACATTTACAGTATTACCTATATATTTATTGACCTGTAAATTTAAAACAACAAATAAAAAATCGATCAACCAATTAATTTGACAGAATTGAAATTAAAATCTAATAAACTTTTATTAGTTGGTAATTTTCTAGAAAATATTCTGGTTCTGAGGTGCAAAAATACATTATAATCTACGAAATACGTTTATACTTAAATTTGATGGAGATTCTGGTCATAAGGAACTCCCGTTATTTTAACATATTATCATTGATGCTTTTCTGAGAAACCACATCACGCGTAAACAAATCCTCACACTAAAGTTACATTTACAACATATGTTCATTTGGTGTTCCAGATTTTTATTTGTAGGTGGCGCTTGAGTGTTAGCTGCCATACAACTTCAAATGCTTTTTATCCCAAAAACAATCTTCTGGTCCTCTAATCCCCACAAAACGCTCCAAACTAATCACCATACACTATTGATCCTGCATATAAGTATTTTCAACAGATTCACAGGAAGTCATAACTGCAATACAACTTCAAATGTTTTTTATGCCACAAACTATGGTTTGATATATTCTTTATATTAGTGTATAACACTTCCTGTTTTTTGATATTTACAGATTTTGCAACTTTTGTATATGCGTTCCTGTTTGAGAATGGAGTTGACTATTTTAACATACTTGGAGACGCGTTTTAATAAAATGACTTAAACACATTCTAGAAATAACATTTACACCATACATAATTTTTGCGTTAATTTGATCCTAAAAACCTATTGAGAGCAGGAGCAACGCGCACCGGGTATCAGCTAAAGTATTCTTATAAAAGTATAGAACTTACAAGAAAAAGAATTTTTAACAAAGATTGATATACTTCTGAATAGTGGACAGTAAGTTTATAATACAGAACCAATCCATGATATACTACTCACGTGGTTTGAGAAACTTTCCCTTCTTCAAATAAAATAAGAAATCTTCATTGGAGATAATTTTGCAGGTATAGAGTTGGAGTTCAAATTTTACACTTAATCCTTGATTTGATTTAAAATTCGGTTCTTCTTACTGTTTCGCTAGATATGAAGCAACAAAGTGCTTCAGCTAGAAATGAAGTGACATGTAAGGTATAGGGAATGGTCAACGTTTTTAAACAGTCTGAACATTTAGAACAGGCAAAAATCTAAGGTTCAAAATGTATATAATTAGTAGAACATTAATATAAAACCTATGAGAAGCCGCTAGAACTACAGTTATCAACCTACAGATTCCCAAACTATCATTTAATTTTCAAAAAAACCATATTTCTACAAAAAAATTAACTTTAAATTTTTGGATCATATTTAATATTAAATTTCATATTTAATTTTTGGTTTTTTATATTTTCTTTTTTTTTTGACTTTGTATTACCCATAACCAGTGGTTGACATTCTTTTAGTTAACCACTTGTATACCATAAATAACTTTACCACTAGAAAATAAAACCAAAAATTAAAGTTGAGTATAAAGGTAAGATTTAATGTTACTTGAACTTTTTCTATTCTATGGAAATTTATCAAATAATTTTATTGTGAAGAATTTAAAAAAAAAAAAAAATAAAACAAAAAAATAATAAAAAATTATGAAAAAGTTTTATAAAATATTAAAATTTTAAAATATTTTTAAATAAATTCTTTTAATGAAAGCAAAATATTTTAATCTGTAAAATTCGGTTTCATTGGAAAATTCTTCTTTCTATTTTAAATCTTCCAGTTCTTCAAATTTTCAAATTCAAATCAATTCTAATAACAAAAATGTTTATTTGGAAAACTTAGATAATAAAAAAGAGAATTTCAGAACTAATTTTTAAAAATTTTTTTATTTTATCTTACAATCTTAAGAGGCAGATTGTCATAAACTTTAGTTTCGAGTCAATAATTTTTGCTAAGATACACTTGGAAACTTTTAATAGAAAATTTTATATAAATTGGAAGACACTAATTCACGATTTGAGTTCAGTAACAGCTATATTACAATTTCTTAAAATTAAATATATTGTTTATTTTCTAGTTAAAATATCCAATTCTTTTATCTCTTAAGTGAATTTAGACATGTAATCCTTAGTATATGTATAAAATTCTTCCAACCGGTAGTTTTTACTATTTTCTAATTCTATGAATTACAGAGCAAATTTTCTTTTAGATGAACAAGGAACGTAATATTAATGTCCATTGTCTTTTTCTCTTTTCTACTTAAAGGATCAATTAAATTTTAAAGGCTCAAAGGTATATGAAAGGTGTGTGTATATTTGGCCGTCCCTAATCTTATAAAACTTGAACACCATTTAAAATAAATAAAAGAAACTTTAATAGTGGATAGTTATTGCAAAAAAAGAAATTAATGGAAACCTTTTTTTTTTGTAGCCCTACACGCTACGAAGCTAAAACACCAAAGTGCGGAGAAGTCATATATTTTTATATTAAATTGCAAATTAACTCATTCCGAAAACGCTAAACGATAACAGTTTTTAAGCTTTATAAGCCATATGGTACTTTATTTTAACTTAATTTTTAGCATTATGGTCAAAACCTTACAACTTCCAAACGGTTTGAGTTAGAAATTTTATAACAGTTAGATCTTCAAAAATATGTAGGATTTTTTTAAGAAAAGGTCTTATGGCACATACCTTTTTTTAGTTGCAAAGGGTTAAAAATTAAAAATAATTTTCATTTTTTAAAAAATCTGTTACTTAAATACATGTGCGAATTTTTTTAAAGTTCCAACATTTTATTTTGAAGTTTTGAAGCTTGAAGTTTATCTAAGAAGAGTTTCTTAAAATTGAAGAAAGTACGATTTTTCTTACACAAAAAATTTCTAACAGAAGTTCTAAAAAATTATTATAAAGTACTTTCCAATTCCCCCTTTACCTATAACTTGGGACATTGTTAAATTTGAGAGTAATGAACTGCACTCATTAGTTTTCTATCATTTAATTATTATTAATTATACCCCTGAGCCTTCATCTTTATGGGGTATATTAAGACTATCTTATTATTTAAGGTTTGAACAATGATATCAATTAACTATAACAGACAGCACCCCCTTTACTATATAGAATCTCTTGATTACATCGATATTCTGTCCTAATTACTAGTGTATCAGAAATAATATCAGAAGAGACATTGACGACAAGCAGTAAACTGGTAAGGTATTCAATAACTTTTGTGCTTAGTGCTGACTCTATTCTAGGACCATAACATTGGTGCTGACTATATTCACAACCTTGGTGATACGGTTCAGTCTAAGAGAACTGGTAAGATGAGAACTAGTAGTTGAATAGGAGCTTGAACACTCTTCAACCGACCTCTTACCATTTTTTAATTCAAACTTCAATCTCCAAATATTTCATTATACTTAATTATAATTAAATTCATTTTGGGGTCATTCTCGTATTCCTGTTATTTGTTTTTTAATATAAATTATTACAAAATGAAAGAATTAAATTTTCTTTACAGCCACATTAAAATTCTATTTACAATTTCCACATTTTTCTTAATAATATTCCGACAATTCATTTCAATTTTATTCGGTTTTTTTTGAAAAACTTTTTTTTTTATTATTATTTTAAAATTTTCCAAAGGTAATTTCATAACCAATTTTCCTACAGGATTATAAATTTTCTTGAAAATAATTTTCTTTTATTTAAAATAATAAATAATAAGAAAATAAAGACAATAACAGGCCACAAAAACCCCAAATTGAAAAATATTAAATTCGAGACAATTCCCAGTATTCAGTTTTGTGTTCAAACTTTTTTAATCTTGTTAAGAATTTGTTGGCTTTTATTATCCCAATTTTTTTTTTGGTTTCTCATTGTATATTTTTTGTTTTTTGTATTTTTACCTGTATTTTTTACCTGTTACCTTGAATAAAGTGTGTACAAATGTTGAAATACTACTTTCGTACTTTTAATCTTCCACACCATAAAATAACAACAAAATATACTTAATATGTCCTGATGCTAATTTATAACTAAATTTGTTTAAAACAAACAACAAGAAAAATAACAGCAAAGGTGTACCAAAAGTGTACTTATGTACCACTTTAAACATAATAAAAGTAAACAATAATACAATCGACAAACATTCAAATTAAATATACGTACAATGAAGGTGTTAAGATAAAGCCGATTGGGGAATGAAAATTGTTTACCTTGCGACTTTTTCTTAAGCTTATTGTGATTATCTGCTTTTTTGTAGGCAACTCTTTCCTATAAAATTCAATGTGATAAAGGGGTGATATTAAATCCGAGCAAGATTCAAACACACTTACACTTCCTCGGCTTATCACCTGGGTTTTACAAAAATTGAGCTCCAGAAAAAATTAAATGCGATAAAGACCTGATTTTCAATTCGACCAAGATTCACACAAACTTACACATCACCCAAGCTTTATATGAAATGAGCCCCAGATAAGAATACTTTAATCAAATTTACAAGAATTGTCAACCAATAAATATTAAGTAGTTAAACTTGCAAAAATTTAAATTTTGTAAAGGTAAACTTTAAGATTAAACTTAGTTACAGTACACTGGATTCAACACACGACCTTCTCATAAATAGAAACCTAAAATCCTGATACAGTCTCAAGTTCTAATATAAAGGATGTCCCAAGTTCTAATAACTTCTTCTGATAATTTGTATTCTGTACTGTACTCATTCGCTCAAGTGATCCCAACATATTTTCTGTTTCTGCAACGTCTACACAATTCATACTCTAATTCGTTGCTCTTATTCATCTTAATATCTACTCAAATTCATTCTACCAATTTAGTTTAAAAATTATTCTAAACGCGCTCGGAAATATCTCTTTTTTCCATTGGCTAATTTAATAACTTTTAAATGATTCAATTTTACCGATTGGTTTAAAAGCACCAATGACAAAAAAGGAATCCCAATTTTGTCCAACAGAGTCGAATAACTTAGATTCAGAAGCTTCATATTTCGTACAAAGAAATTAGGTAATGTCTCTGTATAAATATAGAAGCTTTACATTTGGTACAAGGAATTCCCGTTATGTTTCTTTTAGATAAATGAAATTCCATTCGCTTCAAATTTCTAGGTTAAACAAAACATTAATCAATTAAGCTCAAAAACTTATGTATCACTTCTTCCCAGTAACTTACTGAAACTAGAAGCATTGCTCTTGAGTTGTACTTAGCATTTCTTTATCTCTTAAACTTATTGCAACACCATTTTTCTAAAATTTTTACCATTTTTCTTAAAAAATATTGGACCGATTACATGCTTTATTTGCACATCGTATATTTTAAAATAAAATAACGTTCAACTAAAAATGAGAGGTCTATATAATACTCTCGATCTGTATTTTTCCTTATTTTCTTTTTGGAAAAATACCCAAAACAAGAACACAAATTTACATAATATGAAAATTTAATATAATATACACTGCGCGCTATTTAACAAATAAGAAATTGTATGTATTTTACCTTTTTGGTAGGATATTTTGTAAATTGTTTTGTTAAATACTTTGAGACTGTTTAAGAAAAATTGAAAAAAAAAAACTTGAATTAATTGAAATTACAAAAAAAAGGGTTAAGTGTGATGACACATACAATAATAATTACATAAAATAAGTTGCAAATATAGAAAAGTGTTTTAAACGAATTAAAGTTTTGGAATTAATCCCCTAACGAAATTCTCACGCGAAGTAACTATCAAATCTGGAGCGGAAGTTTATTGGGGTGAAACAAAATCGAAAATGTAGAAGAATGGATTTAAATAGTTTTAAATATAAGCAATTTTTCTTCTTTTCTATGAAAGAATAAATGGAATTTTGAATTTAGCTTTAAGTATTTATGCTCATCTATTGCTGTCAATTATATCTTCATTTCTTAATATACTAGTCTAAATTAATATTTTTAATGTTTCTATAGTATCACCAGATGAGCGGCAAGTGCTTATTATTACACTTTAGAAATTCCAAGATGGTTTAAACCTAGTTATTGAAACTCATTGTTGTGAGGACTGCTAAAATGTTGAACATGCTTCCTTCTAATGTGTTCCTCTCTGTTAATAATGTCCCATATTACAATTTGCAAAAATTCAAAACAAATTTTTTTAGATTCATTTCCAATTTACCCCAAAATTACTTTTTAATATTCTATTTTCTTTTCCTTTCCAACTAAACCTACATGCTATTAATAAAGGATTCGGTTCCTAGCGTTTAGTAACCGTGTAAAAAAAAACAAAAAAAAACACTTCATAGTTTAATATGTTTTAGAGTTCGGCAAGCAGGGTTCAGGGTTTATAGCAACTAAACGAAGCCATGATTCCGTTTTAATCAATAAGCAATTTACAAATTGCAATAAAAAACGGAGGAGCAACTTTAATAACCAGATCTATATATGCATGCACGGGTATAAAAACTTTAGGTAAATTTAAAAACTTTAATATTTTTAGTTTTTCATGTTGGCAGATAGACAGTAAAACAGACAGACAGACGAACACACATAGCTAAATTGATTTATTTTTAGATACTGATCTATTCCACATCCTTGAGTTCATAAGTTTCATGCTAAGATTAAGGAGCAATTTTAATATAACCGTGACTATTGTCTGCACGGGTATAGAAACATTAAGCTTTGTTACACTCGAAATAATTAAAGCTTTTCATAAAGCTTCAACAGTTTTTATTAAGGTTTTTCAAATTATATTTTCAATACAATTTACACCAGTGGCAAATGGAATGGAGGAAACCAATTTAACCTTGAATAAATTATTTAAGATGAAATTGCATACTTTATGGCGCAATTTTTTTATATTTTATTTTTGAATGTATTGTTAACTTTAAATTTAACTATTTGATAAGAGTGAAGCTTTTTTTTAATTTTTTTGTTGTTTTATATCTACAAAATTATGTCAATTTAAATCTAACAAACCTAATTCTTGTAATAAAATGCCTACAGGGCTGTTACAGCATTCTCACTGCACTACCATATTCTAATTTTAAAAAATCCTATTCTAATTTTCAATTCACATTAAAAATATGATTTTAATTTACAAAAAATTTTTAAACTAAACACAAACACTATTTAAATGTAAAAATTTATATTAAAACTTATAAAGTAAATTCATTCAGATTCACTAAATAAGATGAGAACCAAACAGATGCAATTTCTAAATGTGTTATGTAAATAATGAATCACGTATGATATGTATTATTTTTGTATATAATGTATTAAATACTGTAAAAGTAAATACTATTATTAAATTTTTTAAAACGCTTAAATTTGTATTTATTATTAAAATTTTGGAAAAAAAATCTTATCTTATGATAAAAGACTGTATTAACAAAAGAAAATGTATATAGATATTCTTAATTTTTATATAATTAGTTATAAGCATTTTTTTAATATATTTTCGGCTGTACTTCCGTTTAAGAGGTGTAGTTACATTATGATGCTATTACTAACGGTAAACTGATACGTCACAGTATCTTGACTATGCACTAAAAGAAAGATCAATGTGTTGCATACTTTTAGGTAACAGTATAAACTTTAAATAAAGTCATAAACTTAAATAAAATAATTTCTGTATTTTCTGAAAACATTAATTAAAAATTAAAAAAAAGCAATTTTTTTTATCTGTGCTAATGTCATTAGAAGTTTTACTTACTTTAGAAATTGATTTTTGCCATTTAGATGAATATTTGATTTTTTCAACCTTGGGCTTACTATAATCAACAGTTGCACCAATTTTCTTCCATGCATTATTATTGCTTGAATAATTGAGTATTTGTATACAACGAGGTCCAGATAATATGAAACAGTTATATTTATTTCTATTCCATTTAATATGCTTTGGTGTGACTTGGAGATGTTATTAAACTCATTTAATAAAATATAATGCATTTTCCGTTCATCAAAATAACGAGGAACTTCATAATTCTATAATTCCAATCCTCAATCCTCTTCAGACCACTGAATCCCAAGATTATGAATGAAAATTGGTTATGTTTGAGTTCCAATATCAACAGTTATGCATAATGGTATTGAGTTCATTGATTGATCAATGCCGTTTGATTTAATAAACCCATTCCGCGTAATCAAGGAAGATGTTTGTTAGAAATAACTATAAAGTGATTCCATTTTAGCAATCAATAAATTATGTTGTTCAGCAAGTAATATTTCAATGACCGATACTTCAGGTACAGGATATGATGAACCAGCCTGAAGTAAGTCCATTAAATTTCTTTGAAGTCAGTTAAATTGATTTGGAAGAGCTGCTAAAATATCACCTTTAATTTTATCGAGAGTTACCATTATTACCGTTATTTAAGTAACGGTAAAAACACCAAAGCAGCTATAAAATTATTGAAATTGGTTTTCTAGGGAGTCGGTAACTTTTAATAATAATTTTTTTAGAATTCAGGACAAAATTGCATGCAATGAATTCTTGACGACATCATAACTGGTATCCTCTTGAGCGGAACTTCTACCTTCTGTCAATATCAACTCCTATCCCCTTAAACGGAAGTATTTCCATATTTTCTTTTAAATCACTTTTAAAATACTTCGTCTTTATCAATTCTCTTTCTTCATATTCATTTTATCTACATTTTTTGAGTAGAACTAAACGTTGAGCAACTTTTCCACTCAATTTTTTTCTTATTCCATGATCAATTTTCTTAAGATAAATTTTCATTCAATTTTTGAAGATTATTGATTGATAAGGGTTGTTATTTAATCGATTTTAAATATTCAATAATCATATTGAGAGCATCTTTTGAAGTTTCAATATCTTAAATTAAAAAAATATTTAAACAATGAATAAATCATGATTATGTCGGCTACGTTTCGTTAATCAGACAGCAGGACTAATTTATTAAACTTTATATTAATTTCTTAAATAATTTATTTTGAGAAAAATAAACAACTAATAATATTAACTTATGGTAAATACTGAAATGTTGTAATTTTTAATATACATCAACTTATTCACTGTTATATCACTTAAATTATAAAACGTATGTAAAATGTTTATTAAATTTACTCAAAAAAAAAAAAAACGTAAATGAGAAAGTAAATATCTTCTCTGAAAAAATGTAATCCTATGACAACATTATAAGAATTTAATTCTATATTTACCTTTAAATACGAATTCGCTTTATTTAGAAAGGTGTATTGTTACTCCTTCTACTTCTAAAATTATTATAAATATTTATAAAAATTAATGTTATAAATTCATAGACAGTGTCGGACTTTTGGTTTTGTAGTAAATTAATTTGGGAGTATACCTAAGGACTTCCGATGAGCTGTTGAATTTGACACTTTACAATACTTTCCGAAAAAAGTCAGTTTTTTAGGTCATGAATGTTGTTAATTGGTAAGAACACGAACACCTCTTTTTGTATCTAATCCATATATCGGAGAGCAGTGCTGCATGCTCTAGGAAATATGTGAAAATTAAAATCTATTTTCGGCCGTTTTGAAGTAAATTTGAAAATTTAAGCTATATTGCACTCCTACTTAAGAATCCAAAGCATTTTTTGCGACTTAAAATATGTTATCGTTTATCAAAGAGTCAAAGTTAATCATCGTCCACCCCAAAGATTTTTAAGGATTCGGAGTTTTGAGTACTCATATTTCCAATAATAAAGTGTTGAATCGCTTTGTTTAGTTGATAAAAGACAACTTTTAACTTTAAAGCTATAGAGTTAGAGCACTTGGGATAATATAAAAGCAAGATTTCAGAATCTTTCTAACCTATCTAAGATTGAATACTTTTTTATTGCAGAGCCAATTTAGATATTATTGAAATTGATCCAAAATATTTATTTTTAAATCTGACCGATAGCGCTTTTGATTAAATTGACGACTGTTCAATCGAAAAGTATCGGGTTCAAATCCTGGTCAAATCATATCTAATAAAAAAATACAATTTATAATTGACATCGTACTGTAACTGCCACACCTGAAAAGGAAACACAGATTCACTCACTTATCATATTGTATATGGTAGGAGACTGTACAAAAATAAATACATAATTTATTTTAATCTGTTAACAAGCCTAAGACCCATCTATTTATTTCTAGTAGTAAAAATTTAAAAATTAACCCATTTTCAGCCATGGCCGAATAGCTGATTGGAAGGCAATGGATAAAAATAATAAGCTATAATTATATTTTGTACAAGAGATCGAAATGTATCACCTTGCTTCATTCTGACAAATTTCCAAAATTAAACTTCGCTATCAATTTTTTGTCCTATACTGTTAGAATACATATTAATGTTCTAGATTTTAAATAATGATATCTTATGCGTTTTCTTTATTTTTAAATTAAAAAAAAAAAAAAAATTTTACAAAATTAAAATTTATTGCAAAAATTCATTTTTTTGCAGATTATTATACATAATTCTAATATAGTACCAGTAAATTTCATATAATTTTTACGAAATTCTTGAAATTTAATAAGTCTCAATTTTTAATTCCAAGAATAATTATGAAAAATGTGGTTTTATTATTGAATAAAACCAAAATAAAAAAAAAAAAAATGTAAAGTAAAATTCAGAGAAAATTACAATATTAGAATGATGATTTATTTTAAGACACATTTTACACATTTTCAAAATTAATTAAATGTAAATGATAACTCGAGCATATTTTTTGCGCAAAATATCACAATAAATTCCTGCTACACATATAGAATGAAAATTAATTATATTTTTTTTTTTTGTAAATATGTATAGATGATATTAGTTTCTTGTACAAATATGTTAAATTCTTCAGATTTAATTGCTAGATAATTTTGACAAAAAATAAATACTGTAAAAGTTAAAACTCAAAAATTTTCTAAACTGAAATCACTACTTTGAATTGACTCTGCAAATCTGTTCCTTACGATTAAAAATCCCAAAAAAGCTTTGCAAAAATTACATAGCCATAGGCTTGACCTACTGTTAACCTCAAACTACTTATTTTACCAATAGCAGCAAAAATTTGAACCTGAAATTTTTAAAAATTAGCAATAGTTTGGTGCGCAGAAACATATCTCCAGTGCGCAAATCTATCTCTGTGTTTCTGAGTACACATGTACAGTCTAAACGACTGAGCGAAATATTTTTAAATTTCATATAAAAGATTGAATTGTTAATTAATTGAATTGATAAGCTTTTGGAGAAAACGAATAACCTCAGGGGGACACATTTCTAAGCAAATTTTAACGTTATTTTTGCGAATATTTTGAGTATCAAAAATATTACGAAAAAGTTTATTAAATAAAAATTGTTATACAAATAAAGAGCAATAAAAAGTATTTTAATCCAACGAACTTTAGTCTCCCAAAATTTGTTTTTTTGACTTCTAAATGCTTAAATCAAATTCTTTTAACGGTATCTACATGAATACGTAACGGAATAAAATTATATTTTGAAGTATTGGCAATTTAATAATTTGAAAGTTTGTTTATTAGAATAATATTTTCATATACTTACTTAGGGGTTGACATATACTTACTTATATGTTTGCCCTGGAATCTTTTAAAAAAAAACCAAGTTGCAAGTTATTAACACAATAACGAGTTAATTTATCTATCTATATATATAAAAGGGAAAGTTTGTTTATTTGTTTGTTTGTTTGTATGTTTGTTTGTTTGTTTGTTTGTTTGTAGCGAATAGACTTCTAAACTGCCCAGCCGATTTTCATGAAAATTTGTATATACGGGTTTTTGGGTACGGAAAGAAATCGTGGCCCAAAAATTTTGCTCTAACGGACCGCCAAGTTGGGGCTGTGGTGCAAGTATTTAAACTTCTTTGTTCTAAAATGAAAACGGTTTGACCGATTGTCTTCAAATTTTGTATACGTGTTGCTCTTGAAGAATTGATTAGGCACTATTAACAGTTTTGGAATTTGTTAACCCATGTCGGGCCGACGGGTGGTCAAAAAAAATTTTGGGTCCAAATTTTGTCCGATTTTACGAAATTCTGCTTTGGCTTAAAAGAAAGCCCAAAAAAAAATTTTGTTGAGTTCCATTATCCCATTGCGGCCCAACAGCTTTTTATAGGTTTTTTCAATACTTTACTCTAAATTCGAAACGGTTTAACCAATTAACTTCAAATTTTGTATACGTGATGCTCCTTGAGAATTGAGTTGACAATATAAACAGTTTTGGAATTTGTTAACCCATGTTGAGCCGACGGGTGGTAAAAAAAAATTTTGGGTCCAAATTTTGTCCGATTTTACGAAATTCTGCTTTGGCATTTATTGTATTAATTTATTGTATTGCATTAACCCATTGGGGCCCAACAGCTTTTTATAGGTTTTTTCAATACTTAACTCTAAATTAAAAACGGTTTGACGGATTTTCTTCAAATTTTGTATACGTGCTCCCCTATGAAAATTGAGTTGACACTATTAACAGATTTGGAATTTGTTAACCCATGTCGCCCCGACGGTTGGTCAAAATAATTTTGGAAGCTAATATTGTCAAAATTTGCGAAGTACTGCTTTGGCTAAAAAGAAAGCCTCAAAAAAATTTTGTTGAGTGATTTGGAAGCAAATTACGTCCAATTTTGCGCAATACTGCTTTGCCCAAAGAGAAAGTGTAGTTCCGTTAACCCAGTGGGGTACAGTGGCTTTTAATAGATTTTTGCGTTACTTAACTCTAAATTAGAAACGATTTGACCGGTTGACTTCAAATTTTATAAGTTTGAAGCAACTTGAAAATGGAGTTGAGACTGTTAACAGTCGGTCCTACGATTGGTCAAAAAAATTTTTTTGGAAGTAAATTACGTCAAATTTTTGGAAAGTAGTTTGTACTGCTTTGAATTACAGAAAGTTTTAAAAAAATTCTAGGATAATCCTAGAAAAATCGTTTTAAAAAGATTGCTTTCATACATTTTAAAATTTACATGTGTAAACCGTGTGTAATGTTTGTGTTAACTTTTTGCAGTAACATAAACTTCAATTAAACCTCCATTTAAAGGCGCAGCAACGCGCACCGGGTACTAGCTAGTACTAAATAAAAGCGTTAGATAAGGTTATGTATGATAATTTATAATTATGAAACTTTGTATTGCTTTGTTAAAAATTATGTATCATATTTATTTAATGTAAATTGCGAATCTCTGAAAGAATATTCACATTACGCCTACAATATAGCGTTTGATTCTGTGGTGGACACAGCATATGTTTTTCATACATATGTCAACAATAAGGCACTCAAAATAATTATGAATGCCGCACTCTAATCATCTCTAAACAAATTTATGAAACTTCGATTTTGAATTTAATTTCATGATTCTCCTAATTTTTTGCAAAACTCTATATTTCAACTTTACTTTTGACACACATGTATTAAGGTTCTATAGCCAATGTTTGTACAACATTTAACGAAGGCAAGAGGTTGCAATAGCTGCCATACAAAGACTTGTTGTTTCTCACATTAGGGTTTAATTTGCTGTAATTTAAAACCATTATTATAATTTATTTAGTTCTTATTATCACTCCAAAATTATTATTCTTACACTCAACCTTCTAGCTATTTACAACTTTACCAAATTTAGGAAGAAACACAACAGATTCTTCACAAATTTACAGTTCGTATTTTGTACTTCGTTCTTGAGAATAAAAAAAAACCTCGGTGCCTATAATTATGTAAAAAGTTATTAATTTTTATTTCAAAAACATTAATAATATTTTATTGGTTTGGTAGCACTGTTTTGGCAGCTGTCAGACTGTTGAATATTTTAGAATTGACACAAATTTCGCTATTTTTTATGTCATCTTCGTTTTCAATTACTCTCAAACTAACATCTGAAGTCACGAACCTAATTTCCGGAAAACCATGTAATCCTAAACTTGTTTTATGACTCTAAAATGAAAATATAAAATTATAATGTTATAAAATACTATATACATTACATATATATATTTAAGTATATTAAATGTGAATTTTATAAAATTTACAAGGAATAAATAAAAACATTGATTTAATCCATGTCTACACATGTACGGATTTATTTTTATAGGAAGCAGAGGACATAAAATTCAAATGAATATATTAAATTTAATTTTAGGCTAATATTAAAATCATATTGTTGTGAATTATATGAAATAGAATTAAATGTAAAAATAATTTGTTATAATCTACATAACCTATAAAAAAAAATTATTCCTGTAATTATATGAACGCATGAATAATTTATTAGAGGATCAATACACAAATGTGTAATTCATGTTGAAGTATTAATATACATTTGAATTTTATTACTATTATTATTATTATTATTATTATTATTATTATTATTATTATTATTATTATTATTATTATTATTATTATATTCTTAAATAATATTTGAATGGATTTATTTTATGATACCCAAATTTTTCTTAAAAATTTTTAAAAACTGGAACATGTCTATTAAATGTTAAAACATTAAAGTAAGTTAAGTCTAGTATCAATAAAACGATAAGTTATTATCAATAAAACGATAAGTTAATATCAATAAAATCTTATAAGTGAAGTTATAATTTTTAGAATTAATAACATTTATCTGGTCTGGTGATTTAAAATATAATACAACATTTATATGCGAAAAATGAATCATTGAACGAAATATGGTATTATTAAAGATTTCCTAAATATTAAAAGATTTAATTCCGAACAATTTTCTTTTCTTTTTTTAAAATATGTTTTTTTTGGGACTTTTGCCTTTCCTTTGAATTAAATAATTTCCCGAATTTAGGATCTTTAGACAATTTAGAGTTTTAATTGATTAAAAATTTTGAACAAAAGTAATAATAATAATCATTAAGCACCCCAACAAATTAAAACCCAAAAATTGGTATTTTTATACTTTTCTCAAATATTAAAGAACACCTTGAAAAAGCGTCTGGATATTAGTACAATATACCATAATTGGAATTATGATACTTTGATATTTATGTATATATACTCTTTTCAAATAAATTTAGCCCTTTTTCAAATGAAATTAGTCTAGTTATTCCAATAAATTGTTTTTCAAATTAATTTTACCTTTTTTTAAAAAAAACTGCCTCCGAATTTTGTTTTGTTATATAAATTTATTTCGGATAAATTTTTATTTAGTGTTTTGAAGAAAGCTATAAAATTAAACAAAAACCTTTTTTTTTTTAATTTTAAGGGGATATTTTATTTAATTGGGGCTCTTTCCTACATTTTTGATTTAATTTTAAAAATTATGAATAAATTAAACTTTGCGAGCGAGTTATGTTTTTAAGATTTTTCGGAATCTAATTAAAAAATGTTCACTTATTAAACTTTTAAAAAGTTTCAAAATTTTATCTTCGAAACGATCGCGACTGCGCCAGTTATGTTTTTAAGATTCTTCGGAATTTGCTTATGGATTTGTTGTTTTTACAAATTTATTAATTGAAAGACAGCAAGAAAATGCTAAATTGCATTTCCTGTGTTCAATAATTTATTTATTAAAATATGAATGAGTTCTACATAATTTTTTTAAATTAATCAAGGTTAATTGCTAATGTATATAATATAACTAGCGCGAGATATTATCGGAGGTAAGATAAAATAAAGTCCGATGTAAAAAAATTTTGTTGACACCCTAGAGCATTATTGTACTTTTTAAAGTGCACGAAGACCCCGTAACAAATTTGAAATAAGATCTTAAATTTCCAAATAAAATTGAAATAAGACTTTCAAAGTGCAAAAAAACGCCCTAAACGAATATTATTTTTATTATTAATCGTATTTGCTACATTTGAAAATTAAGATTATTTTATTGTGACGTGAATTAATGTCAAATGAACAAAAGGCAATTTATTAATTCCTAAAATATGATAAATAAAGTCAATTGACCTTAATAACATTTTAAAATGGAAATAAAACATCTTGACTTTAATTATATTCTGCATTTGAATTTATTGCGTATATGCGTACACATAAAAATTCTGGAAAAAAGTGAATACCCTGATTTTGAATCCAAGTCTAAAATCTCTCTTAATTCATCCCTCTTCTATAGTATCGGTAGTTATAACACGGCAAATAATTGGATTTATTTTAAAAAGTTAAGGGCCATTGGTGAGACTAGCGGAGACATCGACGGCAACGCGAAGTTTTGAAAGTGCAAAAAAGGCCTTGAGGAGTTTAAGTTTATATTAAAAATATAATAAGACTCGAATAATAGTGCAACAACACTTGAGGGACCTTATTGCATTTTTTAAATGGCTTTATTACGTCTGGTGTTATTTCACCTCACCAATTTCGGATTATAATATTGATTCTGGTTTATATATCAACTGGAAGGACATGTCTGTTTGAAAACTATAAGAAAAACTTGAATAAATCAGTTAAAAAGTATACATACAATCATCATAATATTTAATCTGTAAATCAAAAGAATTAAGTACATTTTTTCGAACCAATTAGAAACCAATTTTTGCACGTCATTCTAAATAGTTTTTTTGGAAATTTCCCAATTTTTATTTTGAGCCTTTTGAGCCTTGTAAAAATATATATGTATCGAATATTTATGCTTCTTCCTCGAATTTCGAGACTCAGGCAGATACTAATTTTCTTAAATTTTAAGAAACTACAGAATAAAGTAACAAGTTATAAGAAATTTAATATATATATGATTTATATTGGGGCTTCACATTTCCAAATGTAAAACAAACATATGGATTCTTTTTATAAAAAAAATTTAAAAAAAAAATTAGAAACCAATGACAAAATATATGAAAACCTTTTACAATACAATTACAATTAAAAATATTCCCAAAAACCAAAAGAAGATCCAAAGTAAATCGAAAGTAAAGTCTAGTTATTATATTAAAGCTTAAAATTTAATACCATAGAGGGTTAACAAACATTTTAATAATTATTTTGTTTGAGGAAGAGCTTAAACTTAAATTCAGATTAAATTATAGCATGTTAAAAATTAAAAAAGTTTATGTCTAGACATAATATACATATTACAAATACAAAAACAATTTATAAACAGTTAACATAGATTATTTAAAAAAAAAATTAAAAAAATTTAAATAGATAAGAAGCCTTTATACTTTACTTATTTGGATTATGATTATATTTGCTTTATAACTTTTTATGAAGTTAATTTGTTCTGAACATTTATTTATTTATTTTTAGGCTACAATTCAGGTACTTAAGCGGTACTTAAACAATTTTCTAAAAAGTCTTTACTCCTTTAACGGAATTAAGCACAAAAATTCTAAAATTGTATATGTTGATAATATTATTATACATTAACTTTTACATAAAGTAGGAGATTATAGGAAAGGTTTTGATGTTAAAAAAATCAAAAAATTCTATAGAATGTGGGTTTATCTTTAGCTTCGAAGGCGTTATGTAGATTTATAGCTTTCAAAATATGTTATTTTGGATTTCTATCTACCGAATTGGAACAACTTAAGATATTGAAAAAATAAAAAAGTGAATTTAAAGCTTATTATATTAATAGTTCACCGTCATTTTAGTTTGTGGGCGTTTTAGTTGTGGTACCGCCTTTTTAAGGGTTGTTTAATTAAAAGTAAAATTTGTTATTTATATGACGCTATTAACTACTACATTTTATTATTGTTTTAATTATCGAATTATAGTCTAATTATTGTCTACATTTTAAGCGTATGAGTCATGAGGTCGATAAATTGGATAAATAGTGATAAAGGATAGGCAAGGATTTATTGGAAAAAAAATAACAAAAAATTTAATTTCAATATTTTATATAAAAAGACATTTTTTTACCAAAACCTTTACAAAATTAATAATAATTAATTAAATTTATTATCCAAAAAATATTTAAAATAAATAAATTATTTTTAAATTAATTAAGATTAATAAAAACAATTTTGTCATTCATATCCATGATAAATGATAGGTATATTTTTTTTTAAACTTTTATAAAGTTTAACAATTTTTTAAAAATCCATTAATTATCCAAATTTTACAAATATTCAAAGTTTGTTTTTTAGATTTAAATATGCAAAATTTTAGCCCATTTTTAACAAACAATCAGTTTTAACTCATTTGGGAGTACAAATATTTAAGAAACTAGAAAGAATTTCAAGGCTTTTTCCTTTTGATATTTAAATAAATTTAAGTAAAATTCCATTAATGTAATTTTTTTGTTAGAGATATAATATAAATCAATTTTTTAAATGTCCTCCCTTCACAGAATCCATTTTTCAATAAATAATAATAACTTTTCCTAAAATATAAATTTACCTTTTAAGTAATAAATTATAAATTTTAAAAAAAATTTTAAATCCTGAAATTTTTCCATTCAATAATTTTAAGAATTTTGCAATTTATTCAATTTTATAAGAATATAATGAAAAATCCGCCTGCGCTAATCACAAAATAAAGTGTACAAAAACTGCCTTTATATTGGCATATAAATGTAAATTTTTCTCCAAGAAAACCTTTGCAATCATGTTTACAAAAAATGGCCTTCAGACATCTTTTATACTTCCAAAAATCAGTTTCTAAGAATTTTTAATTTCTTGTATATTTTTACTGTATATTTTTATCATTAAAATAGACTTCAAATTAGACTTTAAATTTGTATTAAATTCAGAAATTGGGGGACTCAGTGGGTTAGTCGGTAGGCATTTGTCTTGGATTTAATTCCTGTACGGGTCAAGAATTTTTAATTGAAAAAAAATTATTAAAAAATAATTTTTCTTTACAAATCACCATGGTGACCAAATATATATAGTAAAATATAAAATTTATAAGTTATCTATTCGTGTACAATATAATCTCAAAAATCACAAAATATTTTCAAATAATTTCATTAAAAAAAGAGGAAGAGAGTAGTAGAGTAGACAGTGTCAACTCTGGGATACCCGTATGACCGTAATATAAACATTAAATCATCCAGTTAATTACTTTTTGCAAAATTTCAAACGTACAGCTTTTTTAGGTGTAGTGTAATGCTCATATAAAAGAAGGAGTTGTATGGCAGCTATTCGAACCCTCTGCAGTGGACCAACCAAATTTTACAGTAATTTTGGCCATAAAACTAAACTACTTTTGGCAAAATTTCATACACCCAGCTTTAATCAAAAAAGTGGACCAAAATGCCTGGATTTATATAGCGATGACGACTATTGCATAAAAACGAATTTGTGAAAATCTCAAAATCCTAGCTCCTTTATTTTTTGAGTTATCGTTCGGACGGACAGACGGACATACTTAGCCGAATCGATTTATTTCTCGATTGTGATCCGATCCATGCACTTGAGTCTATATCTACGCTCCCTCCTTCTCTGCGTCACAAACGTAATGGCAAATTTAGTATACCCTTTTGACTAATAGTATAAAAAGGAAGTATTTTATCACAGTTTTAGACGTACAGACTATCCTTGTTTCGTCGTTTGAAATTTTCAATTAAATCAAATAAATTAAAATTATAATGTTAATACTTTTTAATTAAATTTTCAGAAAACGTAGGTAATATTATATTTTCTTTAAAATATATTTCATATTTAAAATATTCCTGCACCCAAATAAGAACCGACGATTTAAAAAAAACTCCCATAAGGCTTGTTTATAAAAAAGAACTAATTTTAAAGTTGCTCTCTGACCACTGTAGCCTTTAGCATATAGAGGTATTATTGTAATTATAAATAAATAGAAAGTATATATTAAAAAAAAATAATCCAAATTCCATTTCTTGTATTCGTCATCAATCTTGTATTCGTCATTGAAGTTAATTTCGTGGCTAATATTTGAAAAATATTTGATTCGAAGTAAGAAGGAAGAAATTAAAGTAGAGTAATCACATCTAGAATCTCCGCACGAATATAATTAAAAATTATCTTAACTTCTTTTAGCAGATTATACGTTACAAACGAAATGGAAAATTCAGTATGCTCTTGGAAATACAATCCTAAATGGTTAAAATTATTTTAAAACGAGCAGGCGAATACATAAAGCAGCCCTCTTAAGGTTTAATAAAATTGCATTATAACATTAAAATACTGGTATAATAAAAGAAGTAAATATTGAATACAATTTTCATTTCATACATCAGAAATTTTTAAAATAATTTGATGTTCAAAATTTAAAATCAATGGAAGCTAAACCGTTTCAATAAACTAAAGTATAATTTTCATTACGGAATTCTACGCATTATATTAAAGTATTTGACTTAAAACAACAATTAATTAAATTCAAGTTAATCTTATTTAATTATTAATTAAATTTTAAATATACTTAAATTAAATAGCGAAAAAACGTTATAAAATATATTTATTATGTATACTCTATGCTAAAATTTTAAAATGTATTAAAAATAACTTAAGTATTAATGAAATCATCATCATCATCAAATGGCGTCACAACTCGGGGTGATCCTTAGCCTGATTTACTGCTGCCCGCCATACTTGTCGATTTTGTGCTGCAACTTTCCAATATTTTCGGTATTTCCTCTCTTTTAATGCTGTCGAAGGCTTGTTTGAAATCAAAAAATAGTATATGCAAGTCAACATTATATTCGTAGAATTTTTCCATGTTTTGCTTTATAAGAAAATGTTGATCTGTTTGGTCTAAAGCCGCATTGATACTCAGCTAAGATGGTTTCTGCTTTCTCGTTTCGTCTTTCGTATAAAATTTTGCTAAAAATCTTATATGCAACATTTAGTAGCATGATACCCCTGTAGTTACTGCAATTGAGTTTATCTCCTTTTTTGTGAATAGGGAATATGGTACCAATTTCCCATTCTTTCGGCATGCTTTCATTCCTCCATATTTTACACATTAATCTGTGTAAGTGATGAAGCAGCTCTTCACCTCCTTTTTTAAAAAGTTCTGCCTGGTGATTTTCCGTTTTTAAGTTTATTAATTGCTGCTGTAGTTTCTTCAATTGTCGTTTCCTCGGTATTAGTATTCCGTTCATTATCTCCTTCTATGTGAAATGTAAATGTTACTCCATCATTATTGTTATTATCAATATTGAAAAGTTCTCCAAAGTACTGTTTCCACCTGTCTATAATTTGTTGTTCGTCAGATAGAATAAAACCATTTTTATCCTTGCAATTTGGAAATTTCTTGTTTCTTCTTTTAGTCCTTTGTAAAAATTTTTTATGTTTTTGTTGTTGAAGTTGGATTCAATTTCTTCAACACGTTTCTTCATGTAATTACGTTTTTTTTGTCTAAAAGCTTAGTGGCATATTTCCTTTTCGTTTTATAGATCTCCTTGCTTCTTCTTGTATTTCTTTGTATCATTTTTAGCCTGGCCTCATTCTTGTCTTTAATTGCTTCAGTACATTCTATGTCAAACCATTCCTCGTTTCTTCTATTCGTCTTTATGCCTATGATTTCTTGAACTGTTGAGTTTATTGCACGTTTAATATGTAACCAGTCTTCTTCTATAGTTGTTAGTTCTGTAGTCATATCTCTTAAGCAATTCAGATTATCTGCGACAAGTACGTACATTCATTACTGAGGACGTTCTTCTTTTGGTCACTAGAACATGGTCAATCTGGTTCGTTCATTCATTTGCTGGTATTTTCCAGGTACATTTATGTATATTTTTGTGTGGGAAATGACAACTAGCGATGTATAAGTTGTATCCTGCTGCAAAGTGACACAATCTTAAACCGTTGGCTGATGTTTCGTCGTGTAGTGAGTTCATTCCACCGATGCCCTCGATAAACGGCTCTTTACCGATTTTAGCGTTGAAGTCCCCTAGGACTATTAAAGTGTCATATTTCCCAACCGTATCACACGTCCTTTCCAAATCATAATAAAATTCATCCTTATATGTTTCTGTAGCGTCCTCTGTGGGTGCGTAGGATGATATCAGAGTTATGTTGTTAAATTTTCCTTTAATTTTCAGCGTGCATATACGATCATTTATTGGGGTGAAGCCTAATATTGAATTTTTTAGTTTTTTCATTACGATGAAGCCAGTATTAATGTATTAAGTATTAATGAAATACATTTTTCAAAATATTTTTAAAAAAAATGTATTTAATTCTTTGTAATTATAAAAGTTGCTCTTGAATTAATATTAAATGAAACTTTAAATTTATTTTTTTAAAACCTATTTCGTTTAAATATTCAACGAAGTGATTAATTAAAAATAAATGAAAGTACGATTAAATAATATATTTTTTTCAATTTTGTAATTTATTTTTTTATTTTAAAAAACTATAAAAATATTTTTATTTAAAAAAAGATTATTTAATTTATTAATAAACCTTTAGTAACTTTAAAACTTTACAGTTACGGAAGTTTTTTAGATAGAAAACGATTTTTAGATTTTAAATTAATTTTAATATGAATTCATTTTTTAATCAATTGATATATTGCAAAAATCTAATAGACACTTAAAAAATTTCTTATAAAAATTATAACTTTAGCTGCCCCGATTTTTAAATTCACATTAAAGCACGATTTTGTTTATTTGAAAGCTGAAATGTAAAACTTAACTTAAAATAAAGATGTTTAAAATAATTTTTTTTTATATTATGGAAGACAAGTGCATAAATTTACGCCTTAAAATATGCAATAATCATATAATGGACTAAATGGACTATAATGGACTATAGGTAACTGTCATGTTATTTGTTTTATTATTTTTAAAGAATATCCGAAATTATTCTAGAAGTAATTTATATAGGATATAGTTCGTGGTTTATAGTTCGTGGAATATGGTTCGTACTAGTGTAATAGGTTTGAATAACTTCATTGTAGCTTCTTCTTAAAATATTATAAGTTCTTCAGTGGAAATAAATATAGAATTTTTTCTATTCTAATAACAAGTGTTCCATTTTGTTGGTAACGCATAAATCCGAAATTTTATCTTAGTGTTCGCGTGTGTTTGTGTGAGTGTGGATGTGAGCACGATTACTGGCGCAAAATTCAACCAATTTTAATTAAATTTTGTATCGATGCTTTCATTGTCAATGGTAAAGTTAAGTTCGTGGATGAAATAAATCCGACCACTGGATCGAGACTCTCTCATACAAAAAACACCAGACTTTTCATGTAATATCGAGTTCTAATCGTCGGAATGATTCAAATTTTGCACAGAGACTATCAATGGATCCCCATGAAAAATAGCTTTCATAAATTAATTCCGATTTCATAGAGTCTAGGGATTCTAGAAGTTGTGACAATATCAAATTCTAATAATTTAACAAAGTCTCAACCGCTTTTAAAGAAATTGGGTATGAATGCTTTTTTTGCAAAGAGAAAAAATGGTTTCGCGTATGGGCCAAATTCGCATATAAAATAACTGAACTTGAACTATAAACAAACTTTTCTTACTTTACAATACAAACCACATTACGCAAGAAGAAAAACTTAGCAACCCATCTTCGCTTTATTTCTATATTTTTCTTTAATGCTCGTTGAAGAATAGTAAAAAATAATTAGATTTTAAAAGAGTACACTTCACACTTAAATATTATTAGCACATTTTTAAAAATTTTTTTTAAGATTTATAATTGCATAATTCCAGTTTAAAAATCTTTATTTAAATAATTTATTAGGGAAAAAAATATTAAAAAACACATTTATGCAAATCCAACCACACTATAGAAAAAAATCCGCATTTAAAGAATTACTCAAATTTACACTTGAATCTCTTAATCCTTAAATAAGAACATTATTTATTCAATAAATCAAAATACTCGTTTTATTTT
>OY720442.1:117054288-117111777 GCA_963082915.1 Dolichopus griseipennis | reverse complement strand
TTAAATTTAAATTAAATTTTTATCATCAATATTTCAAAAAAATTTAAGTACGATTTAAAAAAAAAAAATTTTTAAAAAAAAATTCAATCTGTTAAATATTTGTATGTAAATACTGATATATATGTATTTAAATAAATTTGTAAATACTGCCTGAAGAAAAAACATGTAATCCTTTTTTTATATAAGTATATTACTAGCGCATGCAATAATCACGTAAATTTAATTTACATTACATAGAAAAAGTTTGTACATATAAATTTATTTTATATAAATTTCATTAATATATAAATATTATATACATATATAAATTTAAATTCAAAAGTACTTTGATTGAATATTATATAATTGATTTTTAGAATATTTTTCAAAATATTTTGAAAAAAAATGGGCATATATGATCAGTTCTATCCGTCTTTCCGGGTGTTTACCAAAACTCCGTCCTTTAAGGAGTTGATCTGCAAAAATTGCCTTATATCTAAATTGTTATAACATCATTAAAAAAAAGTTTATATTTTCAATCTGAAATTAATATATAAGATTACCAAATTGTATTTTGCAAAATTCTATACCTCGTATGCCTTCCAAACGGTTTGAGTTGCAGACTTGAAATCTTGAGTGGAGTTAGATCTTAAATAAGTATGAATTTTTGTACAACTCACATTTTAGAACCTGCAGGAAATCAAAAACTCAAATATTTAAAATTTTTAAACATCTGTTACCTTAAATACCAGTTATTAATTACTTTGAAGAAATTGCAAAAAAACGAAAACTTCAATATTTTATTTTAAAAGATTTATTAACAGATTTCTTTAATTAAAGAGGATTTCCTTGAAGATTAGTAGAAAGTGATTAGAAATTTGTAAAATGTGTCTCTTGATTTTGGACAATTTTTGATAATTATAATTAGACTTATTTATTTATTTATTAGGAAATATATATATATATATTTTTTTTTTATTTAATAATTTTTTATTTAATTATAATCCGACCAGGGTTTCAACCCGAGACTCTTTACCTAAATCTTATTTTAGAAATGAGTACAATTTTTAAAAATGTGCTTCTATAAAAAATCCTTGGATTTTTCATTACTTGATTTTTTATAATTTTCGTTGCTATTGTTTTTTATGTAATGATTTTATAAAAAATAACCTGTATTAATTTTTGGAAAGGATTGTTTAAAAGCCATACAGAACGAGTTGTTTATTCAACAGATTACCATAGAAAATAATAAGTTATTAAATTTCGAATATTATGAAATAATTTTTTCAATATCTACTTTTATTACAGTATTACTACACCCGTAAAATGTAGAAAATAAAAAATTGATGGTAGATCTAGAAAATTTATTACAGTTTTAATATAAATAAAGAACAGTTCAATTCTCTTAAGCTTAAAATATTAAAAATTTCCATTAACGAAAAATTAATTGCAGATCTTTTGCATTTCAAAGCGTTTTAATATAAAATTAAATTGCTGGACTAAGGTTAATGGGAAGAAAAAATATTTCCAATTTCAGCAATTTACTTTTATATTAAAACACTTTAACACCATAAATTGTTGTTAGATTTCGAATATTAAGAATTCACAGTGTGACAGATATAAATACTTTTTTGCCAAGTGTGTATTTTTTATTGATTTTGGTGGAACAATAAGTGCATTGGGCCCAGTTTATCACTATGCGAAGCCTTTCTTGAAAAATAAGATTTCTTAGTATACACATAAGTTGTTTTATATTGTACAGCATTCGTTTGTTTTCGTTTTATATAGGTTCGTTATTTCTATAAAAATTTCTGGTACCTTTTCAGTTAAGTCAAACTAATTACTGACTAATTGAATTTAGAAATTAAGTTCGAAAACCAATTACAGCTGTGTAAATCAAATCATTATATAAATTTAGGTTCAGAGTTTAATTAATCTAAAGATACTCTCAGACTATATGTATTTGTCATTTAACTTCAAGTCTGTATTTTACAAATTCCAGAAATCACATAGTGTGAACACAAAAACAGTGTCATACATTATCAATGTCATACATGGCTTTTTTGAATATTAAATGTTGCTTCATAAAAATGTAAATATTTTTAAATTAAAAGTACTATTCAACAAAAACCAATCCTTGCAATATTCTTTTAATTAATATGTTCTCTGGAATAGAATTTCATTATTAACCATAAATCTCTATCAGACCATAACATATTTAAAATGTATCTCCTTGACCTTTAAGTTTGACCTCTTCAAATATTTCAAATATCTCAATTTTTGGGTTTTTAAGAAAGCACATTTTCAAAATAATATAGTGTTTCATACTAAGTATTTTATCGGAATATAATGTTGAAGCTTCAATATTAACGTTTAATTTAGGAAATATATACGTTGGTGACTAAGTTACTGCTTACCTATAATAACAGTAAATTTTTAAGTCCTAGCAGCCCCTGTATGGGGAAGGTTGTAAATTTCTCAAGGATATAATGCTCACTACTCCCCTTCCCCCAAACTTTTTTAGGTTCTAGAAATTAAATTGTGAATTCCACCAAAATTTGAAATTTTTCTTAGAATTTTACTATTTAGGCAAAAATGGTTAAAACTGAGAGACACTTTCTTCAATTTAAAGAACCCCTTTTAAATTTAAGAAAAACCTTTAACATATGTTAAAATATAATGTTAGACCTTTAAATTTTGTATATTAAGGAAAAAATATTTAAACAGGTATTCAAGCTACAGGTGTTTAAAAATAGCAAAATTTCAGTTTTCGAGCCCTTATAGCTCCTGAACATGGGGCTTGACAAAAAAAATTTGTTAACCGACTCCTACTAATTTCTGAGGATCTAACTTCTCCCAAAATTTCAAGACCCTAGCTTAAACCGTTTAAAAGATATGTGGGGCCAAAAATTTAGCAAAAATTGAGTTTTGCATAATTGTAAATTTTAGTACCGTATGGCAACCCTAAAAATTCAAGCGAAGTATTTTTGTAAAGTCTATAAAAGCAGCTCGCTTCAACCGTTTTTCAATTGGAAATAACCCTATCAGAACTCTTGTTATATTAATTTAAATATAGGGCTTTTTCGGAATTTGTAGGGGCTGTAGCTTCGTCACCCTTCAAAATTAAGAAAAACCTTTGACACATGTTGAAATATAATTATAGTGCTTTGAATTTTGTATATCACTAAAAAAAAATTTGGACATGTATTCAAGTTACAGGTGTTTAAAAATAGCAAAAATTCAATTTTCGGGCCCTTATAGCTGCAAAACAGGGGACGTGACAAAAAAAATTTGTTAACCGACTTCTACTTATTTCTAAGGATCTAACTACTCCCAAAATTTCAAGACCCTTGCTTGGCCCGTATAGAAGATATGGGTAGCCAAAAATTTTGCAAAACTTGAGTTTTGCATAATGGTAAATTTTAGTACCGTATGGCAACCCTAAACATTTGTCTTTTAAAAATTTATAAAGTTTATAAAACCGGCTATCTTTTGCCGTTTTCAGATTGAAAATACACGTAATAGAACTCTTGTTATAACAATTTGAATATAAGGCTTTTCCCAACTTTGGGGGGCTGCAGCTCCGTAACGGGTGGGGCTACAGAAAAAAATTCTTCTACGAAATTATTTTTTTTGTAATACCTACTCGTGGTTAAAATTTCTTTTCTCTATTTTAAACGATGTAAAAGTTTTTGTAAACATACGGACAGACAGACAGACAGACAGACAGACGGACGGACAGAGTGAAACTATATAGGCACATTTTTACAAAATTTTTTGAAAATGTGCTAAAAATAACCCTTCCATTAATTGGAATTCAAAAAAAAAAACATTTTAAATATTATTAAAATAATTTATATAAAATTATAGTTCAAAAACATAGTAAGATCAAAATTCTTTTGTTGATGTAATACCAGTCTTCTTATTAAAACTCTTGATATTGTTACCAACCATATTCAGGATCTATCCTAATTCGGAATCCACGGAATTTAAAAGCTTTTTTGGTAAACAACTATAAGGATTTTTGTTTTGGGGATTTTGCATATTTTGTAATTCAGGATCTTGGATTCTAAGTACTTTGTGCTGATCACTTCTTCTTCGATCATCGCTTTAAAACAAATTAATTTTTTTGTTTATTCACATATCTGAACCAATAAGTTATTCTAATTATCAACATCCTTATTAAAATCAGGGTTTTTGAATGTCGAACACATATTGATTATTAGTAAAATCTCTTTTACAAATTTATTAATTTAAAGAGTAAATAAAAAATTGAATTGTTTCCTTTTAATTGCACTAAAATAATTATTGTTGTAAATACAAGTCATCTATGACGAAGAGTACGCGTTTTAAGAAGCCTGCAGTTTAGTGGTTGCATTTGAATTCGAAGCGACTAGATTCAGAACCTTCAAAAAAATTAACAGAATTCTCTTTTAAACCAAAAAATTTGGACCAATTATATATGTTTTGATCTGACAAATGGCGTTATGGTAAAGACATCTCCTTTCATGTGGAAAGTCTCGGGTTCAAACCCCGGTCATATTATATCTAATATAAGGTCAAATTTAATATAAATATATTAATAACTCTTGTGTAGGATAATAGATGGTGCTCAAAATATATTGTATTTTTGTGTATTCATAATCTCATACAATAGCTACAGCCAAGTAATCAACGACTTTGTTGATATAACGATTAAAGAAACTGAAGCCTTGTTTAAATAGACTTGGTAAATGCCCTGTACTCCTTAAATGAGCGGAAATGGGGTAAAAAAATATACATATATCTTTTGACTCCTCTCAGAATTTTTAAAAACCTTTATAAAAACTTTATACATAAAATTCAAACTAAATGAAGATGAATTCAAAGGACAATGTAATACAAAAAAAAAATTTTAATAACTCTCATATAATTTACTTAGATTCTAAAAAAAATTCCAAGATGTCTAGAGATTTTCTACACACTTTATATTCAAATTTTAAACTATTTTGCAGTTTACAATAGATGGAAATTATCAAAAGTTACTCTAAATAACCATACAAGATTTTTCTGAGTCGTACAAGGTTCCTCTAAATTGTACAAGGTTTTAAACTTTGATCAACCTTCTGAGACAACTCCTCAGTTTTTAAATTCAAATTCGAAATTGACCTTAGATAAAAATTTAGTTCTAGGTTTCAGGAATCGGAATTAAATAAAGATTATTAAGAATATTATGAAAATTGATATTCTTCTTACACTTTATTATGGATTACAAATATGTTATTCATAAGCTTTAGGGACATGTGAAATATTAGATACAAAATAAACAGCTTCGGATTAACACAGTTGCAAATGTCAAATTGAGTACAAATACAACAATTTTATTGAATTTCCACCTTTTCCAAATTTAAATATCCATTTCGGTAAATCTCATCTTCCATGTTTTATTTTGTTATTGTTTTTTTTACAATTCCCTTCATTTTGATGTCCTGTAAAATTTTATTATTTGTATAATATAAAAGAATAATATTATATCAATATGTGTTTTTTTTTGTATATATATATTTATATAAAAAAATTATATGTATTAAATTTCATACATATAAAAAAAAGCAAATAACAATAAAAATTTAAAAAAAATAAACAATTGAACATATTAATATAATACAACAATACAATTATTATCATACATGTAGATGTGTGTGGGTATGGATGTATATATAAACGAAAGGTATTTTTAAAATTAAAATTAAAAGTATGACGATGTTGCTGTGCTGTTACAATAAATTTTATTTACATTTTTTGTTTTTTATTCTTATTTTATTCTTCTGTTATTTTCTTTGTGGTGTGGTTGTTCTTTATGAGAACCTTTCTTTAACTTTGTTTTTATAACTGGAAGGTCTCATTTATATGTATATATATATAAAAATGAGACAGAAAAAATAAGAGAAAATTTAATTTTTTGACCTTGTAACAAAAACTTGAATGTTTCATAATGATATTAAAATATTAAAAATAATCATTTTAGAAGACAGAGGTTTAATCGTTATTATAATATAAGCTGTTTATTTCTAAGAGACAATTTAAAATACACGGTTGATATTCTATTATTAAAAGAGATAATAATAGAAATATTCGTATAACTTAATGAATACTCTGTGGACTACGTTTTATATAATGATTGCCGGTGTATTAAAAATTAAAAATAAAAATCATCCTAAAATTATGCAAAAAAATTTAAATATTAAATAAAATTTTAAAAAACCGGTGACCATATTAGTTAAGGATTTGTAAAATAAAGATTCAATCCCCACCCAGATTTTACGTTCGTATTCTCCCTGACGATTAAATATAACATTAATATAATAAAATTAAATAAATATATAATTAAAAGTATACAACCTAATAATAGTATTAAAGCATATAAGCCAAGTTAGCTATAAAGAACCCGATCAAAAATTTAAATATAAAGCAAATTAAGCAATTTATACAAAACACTAGAAAAGCTAATTGGGATAACATATATAGCTTTTTACAGACACACTGTCTTACAGCGTTAAAACCAGAATACGAAATCGGTAAAGGAAGAAAAATTGACATAAAAATCTGCCGCATTAGACTTGGCCATACAATTGCAACAAAAAAAAATTCTGTTTGACTAAACAGAGCCTGCCTCTTGTCCAAAATGTAGACACACACTCTCTGAGAAACACATTTTCACCAAATGTCCTTTCACATTAAATATTTTGACAAACAATAATCTAAACACAGAACATCTTCTTCAACCTAACCACAATAGAATAGATCTAAAAAAGATGGCTAGGGATTTTATTATTTGGAATAAAATTTTGATATAATTGAAAAACAGGAGAAAAAAGTAAATTCTTAAAAGTTATAATTAAAAATGGAAAACTAAAACAACATAAAGAAGTAATATCAATATTATTGTACATTATATAAAACGAGGAAGAGTGTAGTAGAGTAGACTGTGTCAACTCTGGGATACCCGAATGACCGTAACATGACCGTACATTATATCATCCGGTTATTTACTTTTGGCAAAATTTCAAACATTCAGCTTCATTTGGTGTAGTGTAATTCTGATATAAAATTAGAAGTTGTATGGCAGGTACTCGAACCCTCTGCAGTAGACTAACCAAATTTTGCAGTAACTTTGGCCATGACACTAAACTATTTTTTGCAAAATTTCAGATACCCAGCTTAATCAGGTGTAGTGTAAAGCTCATATAAAAGAAGGAGTTGTATGGCAACCACTAGAAGCCTTTGCAGTAGACCAACCAAATTTTGCAGTAACTTTGGTCATTATACTAAACTATTTTTGGCAAAATTTCAAACACGTATCTTCCATAGGTATAGAGTAATGCTCATATAAAATTACAAGTTGTATGGCAGGTACTCGAACCCGTGGACCAAAATGCCTGGATTTAAATAGCAATTCCGGTTTTTGCATAAAAACGAATTTGTGAAAATTTCATAATCCTAGCTCCTTTACTTTTTGAGTTGTCGTGATGACGAACGGACAGACGGAGAGGCGGACGGACGGACGGACATACATAGCTAAATCGATTTATTTTTTGATTCTGATCCGATCCATACACTTGAGTCTATATCTACCCCCCCCTCCTCTCTGCGTCACAAACGTAATGGCAAATTTATTATACCCTTTGACTATATATAGTCATACGGGTACAAAAATCATCCTAAAATTATGCTAAAATTTTAAATTTAAAAAAAAAATTTCAATGAACTAGAAACCGGGGCCTGATGCATTAAGCGAGAGAGTAAAGATCAATCCCCACCCAGATGTTAAATTAAATTTAAAATATTGGTAATAAAATTAATAAATAAATAAATAGAAGATAATTTTTGTGTTACCTAAATTACCTCTGCTAATTGTGCTGTTTGATAGAACTTTTCCCAAACAATTACATTTGTTTCTGCTTCCTTTCATAAAAATTAAGAATTAATTAAATTTACGCTTTTTCTCGGTCAAAATTAGGATAGAATTTTAACACTGTTCGTTTATTAAGAGGACGCGAAACTTATTTAAAGCATCTTCTAACAGTTCTGCGCCATGTTGCATAATGCTTCTGATACTGCATTTTTCTTGCAGTTTTCAAATTATGGTCATTTTGGTCATCTTATCTGGGTTATTACACCTTGCTGATGTTATAATCATAGTTTTCCAAGGAGTTTGTAGGCCTTATATATTAGATGTGTCAGACCACTCTATGATTTTGCCTTGGTGTCTAAGAACTATAATTTTTAAAGTTTGTGTGCCAGGTTTCACAACAATATAATATTGTAACACAAGACTAACCTAAAGTCTCTTTCTTATTTTCAACCCATAACTCTGAAACTATTCTTATTCGAAGTGTATCTTTTGCTCTCTCCCAAGAAAAAAACCCCCTTCTTAATTTTACCCAAAAACTTTTATTTTTAAATTGATTAATTATTCAATGATCAACTCAAACTTGTATTTCTTATTTCAAATACCTTTCTTGTACCTTTCCGTTTCGCTTCAAAACTTAAATTGAAATTATTCACTCAGTTTTAAAATTTCAACTAAACTTATTCTCATTTTGATTAGAATAACAAAAGGTAAAAAAAAGTCTTTTCATAAAATTTTTTTACCAAGATTAACTTAAACATTTTGGGAACAATATGATATATTAATTTTAATTTAAATCACCTGAGGTTTTAACTCTAACTATTTTTTTTTTCAATGACACTTTTGTTTTAAAAAAAAATTAATTAAAAAAAAACTTTTAAATTTACATTTACAGTAAGAAAAATTTTAAATTTTGTGTCTTACTTTAAAAAATAATTTATAATTTTATACATAAAGACTTATAATTAATAGATTTTGGACTCAATGTAGGCTAAATACCAAATTTCTTATAGTATTCTATATTTTATAGTTATTTTTAAAATTTTTGAACCAAAAAAAAAGTAAAATAAATAAAAAGTTTAAAGTTTCAGCAACTAAAACTTGAATAATTTTGTATAACTTAAATTACTGAACTTTGTTTGGGAAAACCCAAACTTAACCAACCAAAAGAGTCTTTAAAAATAAAATTTTTTCTATTAAATGAGAAATCCCCAAACTTTAGTTAAAATTGGTTAAATTTTTTTATAAACTTTAATTTAGTGTCACAACAACTAGAAGTATTAGAAGGATTAAATTATGTTTTTCAATAGTTAATATCTACCATTCAATCTGCAACGAATCAATAATTATTATAATAATTATAATTATAAAAAATATATTATCATTATCATAATCATTACAGGTAATAGTTCCCATTAAAATATTTAAGTTATTTTTAAAATTCAATAATAAGACAATGTAAACAGCCAATTTCTAATTTCAATCTTTATCAGGGATTGCCATGGAATTCCCAAAAAAAAAAGTGTTTAATGACATAATTCGAAATTAGATATAAAATAAAGAACTACATGAAATCCCTTAAATTCTACATCCAAATTTTAAAATAATTTTAAAAACTCTATAAAGATTTTAGAATTACTATCAAAATTGGAGCATCGATCATTTGTATAAAAGATATTAAGGTGATTGTTCGACTCTCTGAAATAGTCCATCAAATAATATGCCCAAAAAAAAAAGGAAATTACACCGCAAAAATTAAAATAATCCCCAATTTTTCAAAATATATAAAGTAATACACCAATTTTGGGCTTATTTCATAGAAATAATTCCCGAAAACAAAATAATTTAAAAAAAAAAATTTAATTACCCCTCAAAAATTCATAAAATTGGTTAAAAATTATTTATTTTCAAACCTTGCGTTTATTAAATGTTTGAAGCTAGATTTTACATCCAACGCTGTAATCAAAAAACTTATTTATGAATACGGGATATCATCTTTCATACAAAAAATAATCCCAACTAATTCAGAATGATTAGGCATATGCATCATAAATATTTTAGAAAAAAGGAATAACCTAATATTGAACATAACTTTAAAATATCTCCTAACTCAGAATCTTGCACATACCAATATTTAAATTTCCTGGAAAAAGAGAATACCCTGTTTTCGAATAATTTAAATAGTTCTAAAAACACATATAAGCCAATTTAAATTCAATTTTGTTGTTCGTAAATTTGCATGGATACATTTACGGACATTGAATTTTGTACAGTGATCCTTTAATTAGTATATGTTATTTATATTTCCTTAATATATGACATCTTCAAAGAATTGGAGGATTCTTTCAGTTAATTTTTTGGGGGTTTTCATTTCGAATTTGGGATATTATTTTTTAATGAAAATAGGATGTTATTACAATTTTTTAGGGTATTATTTCCTTTTTTTGAGGAGAATTTTGTTTGCGAGGCTAGTTCCGGCAATCATTTTTCACCGGAATATTATTTCACCTAAATATTATTATATAATATTCTGAGTAACGGCTATTTTATATGATTGATTAAATGTCAGTCTTTCTAAAAAAATTTCAATAAAACCTTCTATTTAAATCTTTATTTCTAAATTTTATTTAATGAGTTTTGGAATTTTTAATTTTAAGATTTTATATATTAGGACATTTTGTGCCAAAACTCTTTGTCATTGCATTAATTTTGAAGTAAAACCTTACATTGACGGTTAAAAAGTAGCATCAAATAACAAAACGTCCTCGAATAAACCAAGCAAAACTAGGTTTGTATATATATATTATTCCCCTCTGATTAATTTTTCCTAAAATTATACTAAATTTTTTGATTATAACCATCACTTAACTTTCATCTAAACTAATTAGTTAATTAGTACACAAATAATAAAAAAACTGATGACAATTTACAATTAATAAACCAATTAAAGAAATCTGTTATATCATAAGGTCATCATTGAAGTTCTTTTTATTTTTATTACATAATATAAATAAAACTGTATATAGTTACCACATATATATACTGTGAATGAAAAAAAAATTCTCATAAAATATTATACCTAATATAATTGTCAAAAGTTACTGTACAAAATTAATTGATAATGATTGAAATAACATTTTCATTTATAATAAAAGTACCATATGTACGTTATATCGTACATATAACATATACATACATACGTTTATTATCAAAAATAAAATTCAAAATAAAAAGAAAACAAAAAAAAATCAAAATAAAATGTTAAATTTATATAATACTTATTTCTTAAACATCTTCTTTTAATATAATATTAATATATTAAATATGTATGTATATCAGTTTAAATTAAATACAATGAGTATATAATAATACCTATAATACGTGATAATGTGACGGTTTTTTTTGTTTTTTTTTTTTTTGTTTTTTTTTTTAAGTCTGTAAATGTGATAACATTTTCTTTTTTAACATTATATACACGAGTTACTCTTTAATTTTACTTTCATGTACTTGTATGTATTTAAAATATTTAAATATATATACATATACATATATGCAATTTTAATATGTATACATATATTTTTAAAAGAATTAATACCTATAAAATTCAATTGAAATTTTACAACATAATTTTTTTTTTCTTCCCCCTCTGTAAAATGTAAAACAAAATGAGTACTCTAAGAAATCGTATTAAGTACATATAACATATACAGTACTGTCAATAATCGTAGCTTATCCGGTGTTCAATATTTATACCCGTGCATACATATATGACATCGGGTATATTAGATTTGCTCCTCCGTTTGTAACGCATCGATCTAGACGAGCTAGATATAGTGTCAAGGGTACGTATCGGCTCAGAATCGAAAAATTAGTCGATCTAGCTATGTGTGTCTGTCCGTCCGTCCGTCCGTCCGTCCGTCTGTGTGTCAGCACGATAACTCAAAAACTAAAAGAGCTACAGTTTTGAAATTTTCACAAAATATTTTTCAATCAATTTCTAGGTTCCCTATTTTTTTTGGTTAAGATCGGACCAAAACTTCGGGTAGCTCTCGAACAGCTAACTTTTTTAACTCCAATATTTTCATACAAAAATTTTAACATGAAGTATTTAATATGAAATTATATGAATTTTGTTTGTTTTTGTTTTTTTTTTGTTTTTTGTTTTTGTTACAAAAAGTAGATAAAAAGTAGATTTCGAGTTAGAATTTCATATGATTTAAATGATGCGTAGTTTATTTAAGATAAGCAAAAAAAAAGAAGACAAAGATTTTTTTAAGTAAATGGCTTATTGATATTGATAGATAATTATGAATATATATGATGAATCATCTGATGATTATTATATGAATAATGATCATATGAAGTTGATTTGGCTTAAGTTTAATATATTCGTGAATTAAAAATTAATTATAAGAGATGGAATTGAAAAATTAGAGCAAGAGTTTTGAAATTCACACAAAACATTTTTGGGACATTTTTGAGGTTCCCTATTCTTTTTGGTTAAGACCAGATCAAGGTTTCGGGGAGCTGCCACACAACTTATTTAAATCAATATGAATTTCTTCAAAAGTAATTATACCAGGAAGATGAAAATTACACACGGTTAGTTTTATAATGAATCAAGAACTTATATGAAGTTTCAAAATGTTACGACTTCATTTTCGGGGGGCTGCCATACAACTTTTTTGCACCAATATGAATTTCTTGAAAACTGATTATACTACGAGGATGAAAATTACACACTGTTAGTTATATAATGAATCGAGCACTTATATGAAGTTTCAAAATGTTACGGCCCCGTTTTCGGGCAACTGCCATACAAAGTAATCAATTCGATAACTGTGAATCTAATGAAGCTACGAGGTTAAAATCAAAACTGGGCAGATAAAGTAATAGGGCAAGTTAGTTGGCAAAGTTGGACATCACTCGGACCAACTTTTAGGGCGGGCTATTTTTTTTTTTTTGTTTTTAAGCAAAAATTATGGTAGTATAATGGAATTAAAAATTTAATTTTTTTTTTAAGCTAAAATTATGGGATAAAAAGGTAAATTTTTTTTTAACTATTTTACTTTCTTATATTTTTTTTGTAATATTTATAATAGCATAGAGGAAATAAATAACGGTTAGTGGGTATGCACGGGTATCTAAAAGTTGACAAGGGCAACTATAATCTTCCTCGTTTTTTTGTAGAATTTCTATAAAATATCGTATGTTGTAAATGGTAAAAGTAATTAGATTAAATTGATTTTGAAAATATTTAAAATAAAATTAAAAATGAATTTCAAATACATGAATTTAAAAATGATGTAACATGTACTTTTAAAAATGTAATTGTCATTATTAAGTGAATCTGATAGCTGGTATTTAAATAGGTTAATATTAAAAATGAAACTCTGAACAAAATATATAAAATTATAAATAATATTCAGATACATAAAATTACTTGAAATAATAAAATAAGCGCTCAATACGCTTGGTGCGTGATTACAAGTAATAATGGGAAAATATTGAAAGGGACATATTAAGTTCGTCAAGAGTTGTTTCCATTCAAAATTTGATTACTTTCTTTTTTTTTCCCGGCACCTCTACGTGGTAACTGTTTACTGTTATATATGCACATTATATATATATGTGCATGTCCGAAAGGGGGAAATATATTCATATATTATAACTGATCAAATGTTACACACCAATTCCACATCATACAACTTACACATGACATAGTACTACGCCTTATAATACAAAGAAATGACTTAGATTTTCAATAGATACAGTTCTATGTTGTTTATATTACAATAATTTTGTATTAGAATTATATGGTATTCTATATCTGTGAGCTATATTATTTAATTGAATTTTTTGTTTACATTTTGTATTTATGTATTTTTTATTAAAGAAATATAATTATTAATTATTGAATAAGCCATTAATTTGAACCGAATGACAAATGGTAATTGAGTCGAGTCGAAAAACAAAAAACTCTTTTCACTTTCAATGAGATTCGAACCCAACCTTACGCACGAAATGCCGGCACTTTAACCAGTACACCCCTAAGCATTGAAATTTTCTAAATCATAAGAATTTAAAACGCATACGGTGGTAAAGTGCTCCACACATTAGAGGTGCGACTTAATAAAGAGTTTCTATGTTTCAGGATTTTGATTTGAAAAGACTCTACAGTATACGAATTAGATTAAGTTGCTTAACAAGTATTATGTGGGAAGTGTGTTAAGTAATAGATATTTATATAACAGACATACACTTCCTACATTTCGACTTAGAGTACTTATTTATTTTTATTCCGAGCTTAATTCCGATTAAACTTGAGACAGGATTAACTTGTTATATTTAAAGAACCAAAACCATTCCTATTAAACTGTTGATCATAAAGTGGAACTTAATTACAAAGTTCAAAAATAAAAATATATTTAATAAAATTCAAAAGAAGAATTTAATAGATAATATGGAGATTAGGAAAATTTTTGACATTGAAAAAAAAATAATAAAATTTAATTCAAGAATAACTGTGTATTAACCCAAATAATAAGTACATATACGAGTATATACATATAGGTGCAGAATTAAATGTTTATTACTCAAAAAATACTTTTAATATTAAGGAATTTTGTTCTTTATTTTATTCTTTTGTTTTTTTTTTCAAACATACTAACTGTAAATTTCCTACCTCCCACTGTTCCAAATATAAAATGGCAAAAAATGTAATCACTTAAAAAATATCCGAAAGAAAAAACCAAAAACAATAGTACAGAAAACCCATACACCCAGTGTAATTGATATTAAAAACATGTGTCGTTAATACAAGTAACAATATTACCAGTTTGTTATAAGGTTATATTGCATGTATATATATATGTATTATATATGTACATCCTTTTTTTTGTAAGAAGCTTTTATGTCACATACTTGAAATTTTCTGAAACATTTTTTTGTTTTTTTTTAAGGAAATTCCTGAGGCATAAATTCCATTTAACTGCTATTAGAAGATATAATATGCCTCCTGATATCCTGATTTACTTATTCTATTATTTTTTTTTTTCTTTTATTTTGTTGTAACGTTTTTGTTATGTTTTGTTAACTGCGATCCCTTTGAAGATTAGTAGAACACATCAAAATGATTTTGATTATATGTATACAATATTAACCTTCACTTACACTGCATAGGTTTACATCAGTATATCTACTGATATATGAATGCATGAATTTATATGTAGGAATTTATAAAAAAAAGAACAGAAACTATTTTATTAAAACTTCTTAATTGGTAATTTTTAATTCAAGATACTACTACTTATGCATGTAGACAAGTAAAACTTTAGATTAAATAAGTACTGTTATGAGCTTCTAGCAGTGAACCTAAAGGAAAACGTATTTAATTTTTTAATACTAAATTTTAAGTTCGCGGTTTTCCATCATTCATTTAAGACTTTTAAAAATTTAATTTAAGAAGTCTGTTCATAAGGCATAAGATTAGGGCATATTGGAGCAAGAGAGTGTGTAATGGGGGAGTAGTTAATAAATATTGGGAAATATAATGTTTTTATCATTAGAATTAAACTTAATGAATATACACATTCACTACGTACATCTTGTACATCTTGGCTTTATCAGGTGCAAAATATTTAACAATTTTAGTCGATAGAATACTAGATGTTCAAATATTGTAATAAGATTTTGTATGAGTTGTTTTTTTTAGTAAAGTGTTATAGAACTACAGTTTACTAAAAAAATTCCGAAACCCGTGTGAAAAATTTTGGAAAAAACAATTCCGAATCATTTTCATTTCCGAAAATACCAAACTCCCAATTTATATCAAATCTGGAAAAAAACCAGATAAAAAAATCATTAAAACCAACTCCAAATATCATGGAATTATTTGCAAAAATCTGGATACAGATTATACACTAGTATTTGTATCCAACTCTAAAATTCGTTTTTCTGATAAACTTAAATTCGGTTTTTTTTTTGTGGTTTTTATAATTTTTTTTTCAAAATTTTAATATTCAGGATTTTTTCTTCAAAATTTTAAATTTTATTTCGGTATTTTTTTTCAGGAAACTAGCATTAACCCCCCGAATATTAACACGTGTACTTGGTACTTAGTATATATAAAAATTGTTTGAAGGTCACAATATACTAAGGCACGCACAATAACAAAAGTACTAGACTTTAATTCAATTATCATTATTATTCACGGCCTTCAATATACACACAAATACCTAATTTACACATAAATTTTAATGTTTATACAATTTACAGTTATATAAATGAGCAAAAATATTACATATGTATAAGTGTCAATTTTCAGACGAATCTAACTATATTTACTAACTGTAACATACGCATACCAATTACAAAATTCCGTGGGCATACCAGAAAAAAAAACAACCAAATAATTTTTTAAACATCCCAATTATTGTGTGAAGATTTTAATTCAAGATACGTTTCTTTAATTTAAAATATTATATGTAATTAGGGGTTATAAACCTTTGGGTTACGAACCAATTGAAGTAGAATACTACAAATTTAGAAAATTTAAAAATTTTTTTAAACTTTTTTAAGCTATTCTATCACTTTTTGATAACAAAAGTTCTGCCTTAAAAAAATAATCCAAAATCTTTAATATTACTTTAAATGAAGATATTTTGATTTTAATTGAAGAAAAATGCAGTTTTAAACTTAATCACATATTTGAAAATATAATAACAAATTATATCTTCTTTTTAAGTGGACTTTTAGGATTACCTTAGAAGTTAAAATTTCTCGGGGATTTTTAGCTTATATTTTGAGGCCAAGACGGTAGGACCTTTGTTATAACGCTAAATAAAGCGTAAAGTAACGATTAAATGTCGTAACGCTTTGTCGTAACGCTTAAATAAAACGTAAAATTCATATATTGATTCAAAGTAACAGTTAAATACAGCTTAATAAAACTTAAAAATACAAACAGGGATCTCTTAAAAATATAAATCTAAGATATGTATATAAAAAGTAAGTTTGCAACAAGTATTTAATAAATTCTTTAAAAGTAATGTAAAATTTTGTACATAGGAGCTCAGAACCAAAATGGTCTAACCACCAAAATAATTTTATAAAGACTCCCAACACTCAGGCAACTTTAAAACTAAAAAAAAATTAGATTTAAAAAAATGGTTTAGACCAAAAAATATTTCTGAAATGCACCTAAAAATTAACGTTTTCCAAAGACACATTTCAATTTTATATCCAATTATGCGATTTATGCACAGATCATATTTATGAACCAGAATTGTTTTCTACCACTTAACTTCAATATTTAAAGTAAAAAAAAAACGAATGGGAAATTCCTCACATTTTGTTTTTTCCTAAACCTTTGGAATTTGACTACTTGGCTTTTTAACTGTTTATTTTGTGACTTTATTTTTTTTTCTAAATTTTTTTTTCCATCTTAAAAGAAAAAGAGACAAAAATTTTAAATTGATTCAATTTTAAAAATCCATGTATTTCAAAATAAAATCTTTTCTTTTTTTTCTGTACGGTTCTTCCCTTTCCCTTTCCGGGATATGAAAACATTACAAAACATTAAATACAGATTTCCGTTTCTTGTTTTTTTCCAAAAAAAAAAAACCAAAAACATTTTTATATTTTCATTCACTTGCTTCTTGTTTAGAAAAAAACAAAAACAAAGGATTTATTTTAGGATAGAAAATCATCAAAGAAAAAAACATTATACAGTGTTTAGAATATTTAAAATTTTATTAGATGTACAGGAATTTGAACATGCCATGTTTTTGATTTTTTTTTAACTCTGTGTAGATCCCAAAAAAAAATGGAAACGTGATTCCTTTATTTGTTTGTTAAATTAAAGTGTAAAAAAAAATAAAAAAAAAAAAAAAAACATACAAAAAAATGTCGATTTGAAATACAAAAATATGATGACACCGTAAAATAAAATTGCCCTTCTGGAAAGTTCTTAAAAAAATGTTACAAAAGATTTTCTAATCAAGCCTAAGTATAAGTTGTACCAGAATATAAATATAAATTGAATAGTTGTTAAATAAATACCATTTGATCTGATTCACATATTATTATATTTATATATATATATATATATAAGTTTATTGAATATTGATCCACATTTAGTTTATTATTTTTCAAAATCATATAGTTATATATGATTATAAATTTTTTTTTTATATATCCTATAGTTTATACACAGATTTATATTAAATTCTGTTTATAATCAGTTTTTGAAAATTACATTTGATGTACATTTATTTAATAGGTATTATAAAGCTATAGTGATCAAATAAATATATCATTTGATATAATAAGTTTTTATGGTACTAACATTTTTTTTGTGAAATAATAAAAACTCAAGTTAAACAAAAAGAACGACAACTGTTCTTGTACTTGGAAATTATCATAATATTTATTATATGGTATTAAATCAAAAAAAAAATTGTGTACATATTAGCATGCCAATCACCAAAAGATTTTCATAATTTTTTTAATTTTTTAAATGATAGATTTTCACTACCAAATATTTTTTCAAAATTTTACAACTTTCATTCATAATTTTCTAATTTTCATTTTCAGTTATATAAAAATATATACATACTGATTATTTATAATTCTTCCTCGAATTTCGAGGTGAAGGCAGATTCTATTATTTAACTGTAACCTTGCTTTAAAAAATTTTGACATTCATATCATTGACAAATTTCGGTTATCTCGAAAACTATCAATAATATGAGAAAAAAACAATAACTAAAATTTGAAGATGAAGAATGTGTGATTTTAAAAATGAAATGAAATTATTGCATTAATAACGGTTTTTAAAGTAAAAATTACAGTTATTTTTAAAAAAAAATGAAGAATTCTAATATTTTTTGGTATAAAACCTTGCTATAACTTTAACTATGAAACATAAATAGAAAATAAAAAGTTGACTTATTGGAGCAAAGGTGTTGTTACATCAATGTTGTTACAGGAGTGAAGTTAATTGACGAAAATACTTTTAAGACAGTTATCTCGAAAGCCGTTAGAAATTGGTCCCTTTTCCAATAACAACTTTTTTCTTTTTATGTACTCGTCTATCTACATCCTACCTTCCATATTTTCTGCATAAGAAAATATAGTGAGTTACTTCATTCCCCAAGACCTTACATAGTGTTTCACTTATTTTTAACTTTAAATAAATTAAATATTTTTTGTTCAGGAAAAAGTATAGCCACTAACGTTAAGACATGTTATTCTAGAAAATTTTAAACGAATCGATTTACAGTTTTATTCTAATTAAGGCTGCTCTAGTGATTCTCTCAAAATAAATTTAATTATGTATTTTTTATGTCAATTTTTTTTCGAAGCCCCTGCTTGCTTCAATGTATTGATCGCAGCGCCATTAAGGCAAATAAAATGGGAAAATGATATGTCAAGTAAATCTTCACAATGTCAAAAATAATATGCCATATTGAAAAATTAAAGTGAACAGAAGGTTTGTAATACATTTAGTTTCCATAGAAACCATAAAATATTCTAAGTAGCCAATCTATATATTAAATATATTTTCTATAGCTAAAATATGTTTATAAACTCTAATAGATGTCATCCCTATCTATTCTATAATATCTTGGACTTTCAGCGCTACATTCTTCATTGAAACAAAAATATTTATTATCTACTGATAAATAATACCACTTTTATAATTCAAAAGTTGGCATTTTAATAAATTTTTACTTAGCAAATAATTTTTAATTAATTTTTTTTTGAAACATTTAAGAAGAACAACTTCATAAACGCATGGAATATTTTCATATGTATATATTAAAAACATATGTGAAACCATCAATTATGTGTCGCTATACAAACACAAATACATTTTAAATCATACAACAAGTTTAAAGAAAATATTTTATTTTAAGTTAAAACTGTGTGTACCTAAATTTTTCTTTTTTCCAAATATTAATTTTAATAAGAATATACACATTTAATATTTTATAAAAATTAAATTAAAAATAACGGGAGTTCCTCTGCAAGTACCGTTTAAATTTTGTAAAATTTTATTCTGATATAACCATATGTTTTATATGTTTTCTTATTTCATGTTAAAAATATAGCGGTTATCAAATTAATTTGAGTATTACAAAAGTATAAATAAATTAAATGTTGATTGTATAAGCTCTTCTACTTGCATAATGTGGTTTGTACTGTAAAGTCTGTAAAGTATATTTACATTTCTCGTAAAGTGTGGAAATTTTATATAGAAGCGATGTCGAGGTCCAATTTGGTCCATCTGCGAAGTCGTTTTCTCTTAAGACAAAAAAGCATTCATATCCCAAATTTCATCAATATCAGTTGAGATTTTGATGAATTAATAGAACTTTTCTTTTCCAAAACTCCTAGAATCTCTAAACACCATGATACTAGCATCAATTTATTAAAGCAAAAAGTCATGGGTTTAAGAATACACCTACCAAAAATCTATGGACCAGTAAGTCTAATAATATGTGTAATTTGAACTTATTCTAACGGTTAGAATTCGAGATTTCTTGAAAAGTCTAGTTTTTTTGTATGGAAAACTCCTGATCCCGTGGTCCATTTTGCCCTATCTATGAACTTAACCTTACTATTGACGAAGAAAGTATTCATACCAAATTTCAATAAATTTTGTTGACATACACACATACATAAATACAAACTCTCACACAACAATACAACAAAAAATTTGGATTTTAAAAAAGTTTGAAACACTAAATGGAACAACTTCCCAAGTAACATTTGCCAAGAGTAATACTCTAGAAAATTTGGAAAAGCTCTCATAAGGCTCTAATAACACACTTGGAAGCTCTCATAACATATTCTTATTACAAGAGTTAAATTAAATCTTAAAGTGTTCTTGTTATGAGATATCAACACTTCTAGTGTTAAAAATTCTTTTACTCTCGTAGTAAAACTATTTTCATATATCTCCATTAAAAGTAAGAAAATTTCTATTCTCATAAAGTCTTTTTTATGAGATTTTAACTCTTATAGAATTGTGCTCTTATAAGAATTCCTTTGTGAGAGTCTAACTTAAATAACACATTATAATAACATTGTTGTTAGAGTGTAACGACAAAAATAAGTTTAATTTGACAAAATGAATAAATTTAATTGGAGAAAGTTCAAGAGATCTGGTATTTTTCGTAAAAAAGTGAGATCAATACTCTTGTAACAAGATCAATATTCTCATAACAAGAGTAAAAAGACTGATTTATACTTGTAGGAAGAGCAATATTCTCTTAAAAGTAAAAAGACTAATTTATACTTGTAACAAGATCAATGTTCTCATAATAAGAGTAAAAACATTAATTTAGTTTATGAAATATGAATTAAATTTCAAATTAATCTCATAAGAAGATCAATACTCTTGTAACAAGATCAATATTCTCACAAAGAGAAAAAAGGCTGATTTATACTTGTAACAAGATCAATATTCTTGAGTAAAAAGACTGATTTCATAAAACATGCATTTTTTTTGTTTATATGTAAAACTATAAAGAAAGAGTTGTCCTGCCAACTCTAAATATCAACTTTACTGCAAAACATGAAATTATATGAATTTTATTTTTTTTTTTGTTGTTTTGTTTTTTTTTTCTAGATAACGATTTCGAGTTACAATTTCATATGATTTAAATGATGCGTAGTTTATATAAGATAAGCAAAAAAGAACACAAAGATTTTTAAGTAAATAAATAAGTAAAAAAATAATAAGTTAATCAAAAATTATGGGATAAATTTTTTTTTAACTATTTTAATTTTTTTTTTTTTTTGTAATATTTATAATAGCATAGGGGAAATAAATAAATATTGAACAGCTATATGTTATACTAATTTAATAAGTTTCATGTGGTACAAACGTAGTATAAATTTTGGCATACCTGAAACTTGTTTGTTTAGATATAAAAATAAATTAGAATTTTCTGAGAAAAAAAAAATATATTTTGACACTGAAAAAAATTATCAAACAATACGTTTGGTCGAAATACTTGGAAATTAGAACAAATAAAAATTCAACAATATTATTTTTTTAATATATTTCATTGATGATACTTCGTACATTTATAAAATAAGTATTTTTAATAAAAATTATTTAAAGAGTTGAAATTTAGAGAAGAAATTTCATATAGGTTTATTTAATTTCTTGCAAATATAAAGAAGTATAATATGTAGGCTATAAGACACTGTTAGGTAATGTCAGTAAAAAATAATTTTAATGGTATTTTTATTTCAATTAACTTTTTAATAGATAATTAATTATATTAATTAATATTAATTAATTATATTTATAAAATAAGTATTTTAATAAAAATTATTTAAAGAGTTGAAATTTAGAGAAGAAATTTCATATAGGTTTATTTAATTTCTTGCAAATATAAAGAAGTATAATATGTAGGCTATAAGACACTGTTAGGTAATGTCAGTAAAAAATAATTTTAATGATATTTTTATTTCAATTAACTTTTTAATAAATAATTAATTATATTATATAGATATGGTGTTATCTAAATTCTAAAGTGACATACAGACTTTTAAATACATATAGCCGGTTAGAAGATGCGAAAACTCTGCTTGTTTTTAAATTTATTAGAATTTATACAAAAATCAAATTTTAATATAATGCATAATAGACTACTTATACTATTTCTAAATTATACTTCTAAAGTTATTTAATGCTTAAAAACACGAAATATGTATTACATTAGTTAACTGTTTTTTTTTTTAATTTCGTTTAAAAATAGGATTATCTTTTAATTTTTATAGCATAGCATGAATTAAAAATAATTTTTAGATTTTTGAATTTTATTCAAAACTTAAAAACTTATTCATATTTTTGATGAAGACGGTAATAATAATTATCCAAAATACAAAATTATAAATTTTTTGAACCTGGTTAAATATATTTTATGAACTAATAAGGTTTGAAAATTATAATAATATTTATATTAAATATTAATAACCTTGCCAGCTAATGCTATTAATAATAATAACAATAATAATGTTACATAGGTATTTATAATATTATTAAATTTTGTTCAGAATTTTAATAAACGGACAAATCATAAATGTGAAAAATTTTGCACTTTATTTGATTTGTTAATAATTTGTTTCAGTGAATTATTCTCATATGAAGAGTTTTACTCTTATAAGAAGATCAATTACTAATCTTATCAAATAGCGGCCATATTATTCAGACTTTCTTTATTGTTCTCAATCTTAACCCTTAGATTACTAAGTAATTTTTTGAATTAAAAAATATGAAAAAATATTTCTTGTAAAAATTATTAAATTTTAATAATTTACAACATAAAATGATATCTTCAATTCAATTTTAAAAATAATTAATTGTATTTTATATTCAGTTTTACAGAAATTTACTCGAATTTTCAAATAAACATAGGTAGAAATAGAATAATAAGCCTTTAAAGGGTTAAAAAATTATTATTAAAATTTTTTAAATTTGAATTATTTTTGCCGCGCGTTGTTTTTTTTCGAGGTAAAATGCCTACTTTTATTAATAAAATTTCAATGCCCGTAGTATTTTGGCTTATATTATTGACGAAAAAGTTATTTTAGTTTCCTATAAATTATATGTTCATATTAAATCTAATATACTTTTTTATGATATTATACACATACATATAATTAAAAAGTTACTTTATTTAATCGCCACCAAAAATAATTCTAAAAAGCAATACGGACACATTTATAGTATAATATGTTGGTTTCTCTTTCTACCAATACTCGGAGAATCCAGCCCTCGTAACAAGAATAAACTACACTCTTATGAGTATTGTATGAATGTATTTTATTACTCTCATAGTATTGTTCTTATGAGCGTTTTATACTTATAGAACTCTTACAATGAAAGCTAAACTCTTGTTATGAGTGTTAATTAACTCTCATAACTGCGCCCTTTAACTCTTATAATGATCTCATAAGACTCTAGAAGAATTTCTCAAGAGTAAACTATGAGAGCAATACTCTCAGAATTAACTCTTAAAGAATTCTTCTAGAGTCTTATGAGATATATTTTGTTACTTGGGTTATGCTTGGAAGGAAAAAATTCTACTTTTTTTCACCTAAGAACTTTTAACCCTTTCTTCTACACCATTGATTCTGAAGAAAAGCTAAAACCAATTTAATTTTTAATAATAATAAAATAAAATAATTAATTAATATTCTAAAAAAAAATTTTGCAAATTTATTGATATTTGAAAAATTATTAATTGGAACCTTGAAAATATTTTTAAAAAAAGAATAAAACAAAAAACTTTCAAGGACAAAAAAAATAAAAATGAATATTAAAAATTTAATTAAAAATAAACACTATTCTATTCTCAATGTTTTTTAAAACAACACTTCCTGTGAAAAATTTTGATATTTCCTTATTTAACCAAAAATTTCTAAATTTTCCTCATGCATTGCATAAATTTAGGATGAACGAGGAAGAGTGTGGTAGAGTAGACTGTGTCAACTCTGGGATACCCGTATGACCGTTATATAAACATTATATCATTATTATTTTAAATATTAATTACTTTTGGCAAAATTTCGAACATACCAGCTTTATTAGGTGTAGTGTAATGCTCATATAAAAGAAGGAGTTGTATGGCAGCTACTCGAACCCTCTGCAGTAGACCAACCAAATTTTGCAGTAACTTTGGCCATTGCACTAAACTATTTTTGGCAAAATTTCAGACACCCAACTTTAATAGGTATAGAGTAATGCCCATATAAACTGAGAAGTTGTATGGCAGCTACTCGAACCCACTGCAGTAGACCAACCAAATTTTGCAGTAACTTTGGCCATAAAACTAAACTACTTTTGACCAAATTTCAGATACGCAGCTGTAATAGGAACAGAGTAATACTTATATAAAAACAAAAGTTGTATGGCAGCTACCCGAACCAATGGACCAAAATGGCTGGATTTAAATAGCGATGACGGCTATTGCAAAAAAACGAATTTGCGAAAATTTCAAGACCCTAGCTCCTTTAGTTTTTGAGTTATCGTGGTGACGGACGGACAGACGGACGGACAGACGGACGGACAGACGGACGGACGGACGGACGGACGGACATACATAGCTAAATCGATTTATTTTTCGATTCTGATCCGATCCATACACTTGAGTCTATATCTACCCCCCCTCCTTCTCTGCGTCACAAACGTAATGGCAAATTTATTATACCCTTGGACTATATAGTCATACGGGTATAAAAATGTACACTTGTGCCAAATGAGTTATGACAGATTTTTTTTTTTATTTATTTCAAATTCAATTTTTACCTGTTTCAAATTTCACAAACAAATAATAAATCAAATTAAAAAGATTTTTTTTTTGCTTTGTTTGAATTTTTCTTAAAAAGGATATGCAGGATATATGGAGACTTATTTACGTATTGCATATACAGGTTGTGTTTACTAATAAAACGTTAAATTCAAAAAGAAAATGGAAAATGTATTATTCGAAAAAAAATTGTTGATCATCATTTTCTAAGAATTTCAACAGCTAAACTTTTCAATATTTATTTTTTATTGATTTTTTTATGTTTTTTATTAAATACAGACTTATTTTTGTTGTTGCTGCAATTTTAAATCAACATTTTAATCGAAATATGCGCATCACTATTGAAATAAAAAGTCAATAAAAAATTTTAAGAAAATTAAAGAGAGGAATTTATTCATATTATTCATAGCAGAACTCCCCGGGGTTTTCTATGGGTTAATTAAATTTTTAAAAAAATTTTATTCCTATATTGCTCAATTTTTTTTCGTGACAAGTTTTGTGCTTCTTCTGAATCAAAGTTGCGTGTTAAATTGGGTAATAATTCGATGTTTTTGTTTTTTTTTTTTTACGAGTGAATGGAACGCTCGAAAGCCACCCATTAAAACTATGCGGTGTTTCTTTGGGTAGTGTGCGAATGTAACCCACCAAAACTACAGCCTTTTTGAACCAAACTTTAGGAAGGAACCTGTGATACAAATGTACAGTTTGGTTACATGTATGGGAGTATGGAAGGATTTTTGGATTGTGGAGAGGTTATTTGGGAATTTAAGATTATTGGGCACAATTTGGAGGGGTATTGAGGAGAAAGATGTTAATATTCTTCTTAAATTTAATTAAATCGTACACCTACGAATTACTAACTTTAGGAAATACATTGGTCGGAATATGGTTCTAAAATTTTGACATACGTATAACAAACATTAAATAATAAGACAGAGTAGGGATGAGCATCAGTTCCACTCCTTGTTTCACGTTGGAAAACTTTAAGTGGAGTCATTAATTGTTTTATTTCATTAGAATAGAGATTCGTCCCCACTAGGTATCTATAAAACAGTTAAAGTGACCAGACTTAATTGCATTACAAAAAATGTTTTGAAAACTTCAAGCTCAGAGGGATTAGCTCATTACATATGTGTTCCTATCGTCAACTTCAGGCGACTTGACAAAAGTTTCAGAGACATAAAAATTAAATAAAAAATCATTGAGTTATTATAGATCCTTGGGAAATTCTTTGAAATACACTAGTCATGTAAGATTATAACTCCAATAAGGGATTCAAAAATTCCTCGGAATAATGTCTTTCACTTAAAGCATAACATCATATACAAAACGTCTTTTTACATTTGACTATAATTTGATTTCGAATTATTTAAATACAAAGAGATAATAAATTTACAACTTCGTTTTCGCAACAGTTGATAGTAAATTAAGAATATTTTTATTTCCTTTCTTGATTGGTATATTAACTTTACTGCAACCATAGATTAGTTTTAAAATTAAGCGAATTTTTTGAATTCTGATTTTTGCAATTTTACTATTTTTGAAATTAATCCAACAAAAAAAAACAGAAATCAATGAATACTCTTGTGGAAATTTTCATAAAAAAGTTATACATTGTATTAATCTAACTGGGATTATTTCTTTTTTACAAAACTTTGTAAAATATATGACTTTAAAATAAAACGTAAATAAAACTGAATGATTAAATATATACAAATATACTTAAACTAAATATAATTTATTTTCTCAAGATATCTCCATTAAAATACTCTGTAACTAAATGTAAACAAAACAATTCCTATTAATTTATTATATTTTTTTTAAATATTACTCTCTTTTCTAAATATAAACTTATTCCAAGTTATAGAACTTTATTAAGAAATTTTAATAATAAAAAATAAGCTAATATATTCAAATTTATTTGTCCGAACATTTTTTGAACTATGTAAAACAAACTGTCCAACAAAATATGAATAAGAAAACCTCTTTTATATAGTTTCAGAAGTTTCTTGCTATCCAACCCCTCTGACAGTTGAAACTAAATTTATCAAAATTTTAAATTCTTCGTAGCTTCCTTTAAGTTGGAAATTTTTTACTTTAAGAGAATTAAAATTATTAAAGGCTTCGCTGGGAAGAATTTACAAAACTCGATTATTGGCAATATTTTTTCAGTAGCCCACAGCTTGACACCAGTGGAATCTTTGTCATTAAAATGATGGGGAGATGGACAATTTCCATAAAGATTATAACATTCAAACAAAACTGTACTTAGAAAATGCTTGTGGGCTGCATAACTGTTCGAGTATTGACCTTCCAAACGAGAGCTCCGTGTTCGAACCCCAGTAAATGTAAAATACTATTTTCTGGTGTTTGCCTCGATTCAGTTGTCACTCACCCTTGGAACCAAATTAAGATTAAGTACTTTATCATGTATTGATTGCATGTGGGAATTCATTAAGATAAATTGTAATAAATAAGAATATAATATGCCCTTCTACTCTGTTTCAAGATGTTCTTATGATATAAGCCCCCTTATTAGCCTACCAGTCGAACAATTAACACTTTAAAAAAAAAACGAAGAATACTTTACTTAATTGAAATGTTCTATTTAAAAACTCTTGATCTTATAATAGCCAACATTTCTTTTCTATTTTAAATTAAATATTTAAATTAAAATTTATCTACGATGATGATTTTACAACTTTATATTTAAAAAATTTAAAAAAAAAAATGAAACAATTCATTATTAGAAATACAAAATGTCATTTTAGAATTAATCAAATTAAATTTTATTTGTGATACCATGTAACAAACCAGAATAAGATTATATTTCTAAATTCTAATAAACTGTTTTCTTACATATTTAAATTTTTTTTCAAGTTTTCTTTTTTCTTTAAATAAAATATATTACTGAATTACAGTAGAATCTCTGTATAAATTGAATATAAATTTTGAGACAATACAATGTTTATGGCATGGTGTTGCTAAATATTTTATGATAAATTTGAATGAAAATTGCAAGATTGCAATAACTGAGTAAAAGACGAGGATCAAATTGTTAGTAAAACTGTATCTGCACCTTCTTTAAATTGAACATTGAACACAAATTCATCCCACAAGTTCATTAAGTTTGGATTTACATCAAAGTAAATGTTTCAGTTCAAACTGGCTATGCAAACTCTTCACTGACTGAGTACGATTACATTACCAGCGGGAGCGTCATATAATCTCGGTTAAGTAAATCCTATTTTTTAAATCTCGTTTTTAGAAAATGTCACATTTTTTAAAAACTTCGTATTAGAAAATCTCCTTTAGAAAATCTAGTTTTTGGAAAATCTTCTTTTTCGTTTTTGAAATCCGGTTTATTAAAATATTGTTTCTTAAAATCCTGTTTTTTAATATCCTATCTTTTAAAATCTTGTTTTTGTCCAAATCCGGTAAGAAAAGTTTTAGTGTTGGTTTCAAAACAGGATTCTAATAATTTGTTTAACAGCAATTTGGAAGCGGCATTCCGCATAATATTAAATGTTTATACCCGTATGACTATATAGTCAAAGGGTATAATAAATTTGCCATTACGTTTGTGACGCAGAGAAGGAGGGGGGTAGATATAGACTCCAGTGTATGGATCGGATCAGAATCGAAAAAAAATTCGATTTAGCTATGTATGTCGGTCCGTCCGTCCGTCCGCACGATAACTCAAAAACTAAAGGAGCTAGGATCTTGAAATTTTCGCAAATTCGTATTTTTTGCAATCGCTATTTAAATCCAGCCAATTTGGCTGATGGGTTCGGGTGGCTGCCATACAACTTCTTTTTTTATATGAGTATTTCTCTGTACCTATTACAGCTACGTGTCTGAAATTTTGGCAAAAGTAGTTTAGTTTTATGGCCAAAGTTACTGCAAAATTTGGTTGGTCTATTGCAAAGCGTTCGAGAGCTGCCATACAACTTCTTATTTTATATGAGCATTACTCTATACCTATTGAAGTTGGGTGTCTGAAATTTTGCCAAAAATAGTTTAGTGTAATGGCCAAAGTTACTGCAAAATTCGGTTGGTCTACTGCAGAGAGTTCGAGTAGCTGCCATACAACTCCTACTTTTATATGAGCATTATATTTCACCTAATATGTTTGAAATTTTACCAAAAGTAATTAATGTTTATAATAATAATGATATAATGTTTATATAACGGTCATACGGGTATCCCAGAGTTGTCTACTCTACTACACTCTTCCTCGTTTTTTTCTATCATTATTTTTAAAAAGAAGTTCAGAGAGGTCTTAGAGTTTAATACAAAATTATGGTTTCGAATTTGTTTAGCCCGTTATATTAATTATTTGAGGATGAGTTTTCAGAGATAGATACAAGAATTAAGACTTTTTTCAACATATTTATATACATGTTTACATGAGATTCTGAAAAAACAGGATTTTAAAAAACAGGATTTCAAAAAACTAGTTCCTAAAAAAACAAGCTTTTGATAAAACAAGAATATCAACGTCTACTTGGAAAGAAGTAATAAATACTCCTAAAATTAAAATACTCATAAAATCATATACTGAAGTATTGAAATACAAAACAGCTGCTCGTAAGGCCTTGGTGTTAAAATCAAATAAAATATTTTATCATTTCATGGGATTAAAGTTTTAAAAACTCTGAATGTGGAAGATAATTAACGCATCTTCATATCCTTATGTTCATCATTAGTAATGATGAAATGAGTAAATTAATGATTTGAATGTTCCATTACCAACTATTGTTATATATTCAACATTTTCCAACAATGCAACAAACTTTACTTTACTAAATTTACTATTGAGTTACTTTTTAATTCAAAAACTTTTTTAAATGAAAATTTTACTGTAACATGTTTTTTTTTAAAATACCATTATTGCAACATTTTAATTAAAAATAAAATTGTAATTAAAATGAAAGTTTTTGGTTTTAACATAATCAGGAGGTGGGTACTCTTCCCTTAATCCCTTAAAAGAGTAAAAATAAAATAATATGAAATTATAATGCAATCTAAGGTATTTAATTAACACTTAAAAACACCCACCTCTTTTTTGTATTATATTTATAACCATTTTAATAGTTTTTTATTTTTTATAATGGCTTTACTCATCTCTCCCTCCCCCTCCCCTTTTTTTAATTATATGTAGATCAAATTTATCTAAGAAAATAATAACTCCCAACTACATAATTCTCAAAAACATCATGAATTTTACTTAACCATTAGAATACAGATTTAATAATTAATTTTTTAACTTTAATTTATTTGTTGCATGCGATATAACGATTTTTATTTCATTACCAACACAACAGAATACCTTTGCCGGTAATAACTGTGTTTTTTTTTTTAAAGTATACTGTGATTAAAATTTATATCCAAGAACAATAAGTACAATTCTATTACATAAAATCATTAAATACCAAAAAAAAAAAAATTAAAAAAATTAAATTTTATTATAAAACTAGCTAATACCCGGTGCGCGTTGCTGCGCCTTTCAACGGAGGTTTAATTGAAGTTGATGTTATTGCAAAAAGTTAACACAAAAATTACACATGGTTTACACATTTAAATTTTAAAATGTATGAAAGCAATTTTTTTAAAGCTAATAATAGTAATTTTTGGAAACTTTCTGTAATTCAAAGCAGTACAAACTACTTTCCAAAATATGACGTAATTTACTTCCAAAAATTTTTTTTGACCAACCTTAGGACCGACTGTTAACAGACCAACTCCATTTTCAAGTTGCTTCAAGCGTATAAAATTTGAAGTCAACCGGTCAAACCGTTTCTAATTTAGAGTTACGTAACGCAAAAATCTATAAAAAGCCACTGTACCCCAATGGGTTAATGGAACTTAACTTTCTTTTTGGGCAAAGCAGTATTGCGCAAAATTTGACGTAATTTGCTTCCAAATCTGCCAATCGTCGGGCCGGCATGGGTTAACCAATTCCAAGTCTGTTAATACTGTCAACTCAATTCTCACAGCTGAGCACGTATACAAAATTTGAAGAAAATCGGTTAAACCGTTTCTAATTTAGAGTAAAGTATTGAAAAAACCTATAAAAAGCTGTTGGGCCGCAATGGGTTAATGGAACTCAACAAAATTTTTTTTGGGGCTTTGTTTTTAGCCAAAGCAGTGTTTCGTAAAATCGGACAAAATTTGGACCCAAAATTTTTTTTGATTAACCGTCGGCCCGATATGGGTTAACAAATTCAAAAACTGTTAATAGTGTCAACTCAATTCTCAAGGAGCATCACGTATACAAAATTTGAAGTCAATTAGTCATACCATTTCTAATTTAGAGTAAAGTATTGAAAAAACCTAAAAGAAGCTGTTGAGCCGCAATGGGTTAATGGAACTCAACAAAATTTTTTTTTTGGGGCTTTCTTTTTAGCCAAAGCAGTGTTTCGTAAAATCAGACAAAATTTGAACCAAAAATTCAAAGAGAATCACGTATACAAAATTTGAAGTCAATCGGTGAAACCGTTTTCATTTTAGAACAAAAGAGTTTAAAAACTTGCACCACAGAACCAACTTGGCGGTCCGTTAGAGCAAAGTTTTTGGGCCACGATTTCTTTCCGTACCCAAAAACCCCTCTATACAAATTTTCATGAAAATCGGCTCGGCAGTTTAGGAGTCTATTCGCTACATACAAACAAACAAACAAACTTCCGCTTTTATATATATAGATTCTTTCATTTTCTTGTAACACTTTTTTTCTGAGATTCTCTTATCTTCCATTAATATATAAAGCAAGTACTACTAGCTAGCAACTTATACAATGCATAAAAATAAAAAAAAAAAATTTAATTTAATCTTTTCAATGTTATTTTCTATCAGTTATTACAGCAGGATGTTACGCAAAATGTAACACTAACAATAACAACAAGTACGTGTTGCCCTCAATAATTTTTTTTTCTTTTGATCCTTTTTTTTAAAAAAAGAAAATGGACACAAAGAACTGAATACCACTAATAGTGTAAGAACTGAACAAGATGCAAGTACTATTTCTAATATAAATGTTTCTTTTAAGAGATATTATATAAAATTTAACTACTATATTTAAATTAATTGTTATAAAAAAGGCTGGTATTTTACCATAAAACCACATTTTTTTTCTGTAATTTTTCTTCTTTTTATTTCCTTTTTCAAAAAATAAATTGATTATTAGTTACACTGTGTCTGTTTGTTTGTCATACTGACAACAAATCATTACCAAATTTGAGATAAATTAATATCATCCTAAAACTATGCAATATTTGTAAATCAAAATAATATTTTCGAAATAAAAACAAGTGAGTTGGTATTGAATAACCAGGGATTTTTGAATAAACTGGGATTTTAAAAGGGTACGATTTTTAGAAAGTGGGATTTTGGAAAAGTAGGATTATGTAAAGCCGGATCTCGAGACAAACCCAAATTTCTAATCAGTTTTAATATACATATACTATTTTCACAAGAACTTGATCCAAATGAAATTTGTCAATTTTCAAAAGAATTTGGAGTTTGTATATATATAGATATCAATATAGTTTCACTTTGTCCATCTGTCTGGTGAATGTGTTTACAAAACTTTGGCACCTTTTGAAATAAAGAAAAGAACTTTTTCTGCACCCCCTTACCTGTTACGGAACTAAAGCCTTCCAAAGTTCGAAAAAGCTCTATATTTAAATTGCTATAACAAAATTTTTATAAGGTTTATTTTCAATGTGAAACCGCCTAACCCTTTCAAACGGTTTAAGATAAGATCGTGAAATTTTAAAAGAAGTTACATTTGAAGAAATAATGATCCTGTTAAGAAATGTTGTTGTAGTATAACCCTATGTTAAACAGCTGTAAGGGTTCTAAAACTGAAAATTAGCAACTTAAATACCATTGTTTAATTTTGAAAATGTGCTTTTTTAAAAACTTTTGTTTTTTTGATCATCTGTTTATTTTTTCTTGTTTTTTTAAATTTTCTCTTATTGTTGTTAATATATACGCATTCTAAAAATAAAGTCCTTAACATTAATAATGGAAGAGAGATGAAAATTATGTTGAGAAATACAGAAAGTCTATAGTCTATGCTCCATACCAAATGAATGATGACCAGTAAATAAATGATTTTGAGAACTGTTGCAAATTCTTTTCACTTGAAAATGTACATTTATTTTAATATGTTGTTCCTTCATCCTGTCAATTATTACTTGTTATACTAATATGCAATTTTCTATAGGGCTAAGTTAATATACCTTGTGTAGATGAACCTTTATAAAATTAATTTTTTTAAATTATCTTTTCCATTGTCAAACATGAATCAGTTTACATTATATAATATTTATAAAAAAAAGTAATAAAACAGTTATAACAGTTGGGTGCTACAATGGTTAGAGTGTCGACCTTTCATACAAAAAACCCGGGTTCGAGTCCCAGTCAAAGTGAAAAAGAAACTTTTATCTGGTATCCGATTCCAATCAGCTACAATTCGCCATTGAGTTCAAATTAATGGATTAATCAATGTTTAATAATTATATATCTTTAATAAAAAGTACCTTAATATAAACATATAATTTAATTGAATAATATAACTCACAGTTATACCATATAACTCAAACACAAAATTATTACAAAATAAAAACAAAATAGAATAGTATTTAAAATTTAAGCCGTTTCTACATGTTATAAGGCGTGGTACTATCTCATGTTTATACCCGTGCATATATATATGAACATCGGGTATATTAGATTTGCTCCTCCGTTTGTAACGCATCGATCTAGACGAGCTAGATATAGTGTCAAGGGTACGTATCGGCTCAGAATCGAAAAATTAGTCGATCTAGCTATGTGTGTCTGTCCGTCCGTCCGTCCGTCCGTGTGTCATCACGATAACTCAAAAACTAAAAGGGCTAGAGTCTTGAAATTCACACAAAGTCATTTTTAGACAATTTCTAGGTTCCCTATTGTTTTTGGTTAAAATCGGACCAAGGCTTCGGGGAGCTGCCATACAACTTTTTTGCACCAATATGAATTTCTTCAAAACTATTTATACTACGGGGATGAAAATTACACACGGTTAGTTTTATATTGACTCCGGCACTTATATGAAGTTTCAAAATGTTAGGGCCCCATTTTCGGGGGGCTGCCATACAACTTCCTTGCACCAATATGAATTTCTTCAAAACTAATTATACTACGCGGATGAAAATTACACACGGTTAGTTATATAATGAATCGAGCACTTATATGAAGTTTCAAAATGTTAGGGCCCCATTTATGGGGGGCTGCCATACAACTTCTTTGCACCAATATGAATTTCTTCAAAACTAATTATACTACGAGGCTGAAAACTACACACGGTTAGTTATATAATGAATCGAGCACTTATATGAAGTTTCAAAATGTTAGGGCCCCATTTTCGGAGGGCTGCCATACAAAGTTTTCGATTCAATAACTGTGAATCTAATAAAGCTACAAGGTTAAAATTAAAATTGGGCAGGTAAATTAATAGGGCAAGTTACTTGGCAAAGTTGGACATCACTCGGACCATCGGACTTTTAGGGTGGGCCAATTTTTTTTTTTGGTTTTTTTTTTCTTTGTTGTTTTTTTTTTTTTTTATTTTTTTTTTTTTTTTTTTAAGCTTAAGTTATGGGACAATGAATGAAAACTTTTTTTTTTTTTTTGTGATTTTTTTTTTTTTTTTTTTAATTTTTTTTTTTTTTTTTAAGCTAAAGTTATGGGACAATGAATGAAAATTTTGTTTTTTGTTTTGTGACTTTTTTTTTTTTTTTGTTAATTTTTTTTTTTTTTTACGTCAAAATTATGGGGTAATGAGTTAAATGTATAAGAGAAGTAAATTACGGTTTATTTTATACAACATAGTGGGTATGCACGGGTATCTAAAAGTTGACAAGGGCAACTATAATCTTCCTCGTTTAATTATATGTGCGATTCATTAAGATAAATTCTTATAACACGAATATAAAATGACCCCCCTGTTATTAAATTTACATATAGCATAGTTGGCAGATAAACAGTTAGCACTTAAAAAAATAAATTGTTTTGCTCTGAGTTTTTAAACACGATTGGAAGGGGCATGGAAGGTGTCCGAACTACAACTCATATTTATCCCAAATTTACACAAGACACAGAAGGGATATATGAAGTAATAACCTTGTATACCAAATTTAAAGGTTTCATCTTTTTTGGTTTCAGAGATGTGCTCATTTGCCCTTGACTGCACCATTTGTAATCCCTGCCTTTCTTTGATAATTCGTACAGTACAGTATAAATTTCATCAAGATAGCATATTTATTTTGTATCGTGGGAACGGACTGACCGCCATCATTTAAACGGTTCAAGAGATGGCGCTCATCATGAACATCTTATATTTCCAAACATTATTATTATTATTATTTTATTAATATATTTGTCTAGAATGAGGTGTAAGCCTTAATTATTTTCAGTGAAAATCTGAAATAACAACGACGAGCCAATATACACTTTGTTGCTTTGCTTGATTTGCTTGTTTTAAAATCAAAGTAATTTCAAAGTTTCCCTCATTTCTCCCTCATCCCTGCACATATACAAAACATTTAAAGATGGAGAAATAGATCATTATTGAAACAAAATAAAGCTATAAAAAATTTAAAATCTTTTATTAATTTATTTAATTTAAGCAAGTGTTAAAATATTAAAAATTAAAAAATTAAATTGAAATAAAAAAAATTTTTTACCAAGAAGGGATATGAACTATCAACGCCAACATTTTATCAAATACAAAAAATACAAAAGGTAGATTACATAACTTATTCATCTTCAAGTTTTTAAGATACAACAATAAATTATGTGAGTCATATGTTTTTTTTTTTGTGTATCTTTTACTAGAGTCCAATCATAATCTGCGTTATACATAAAGTAATGGTTGCGATTTTATTTAAGAATATGGTATTGATACACAATATATGTATATGTGTATAATGAAATTAAAAAAAATCCTTAATTAGAAAATGTTCTTCTTTCAATTGACCTTCCGTCATTATGTGATGGGCCAACAGCTAGTAAATTTATATTTTTTAATTATATTTCCATAAAATACTAAGAGTATAAGTCTAAGTAATCAGATATCTGAACCGTTTTTTCAAGTCCCACAATCGCAAATTCCCAAAAAAGTAATAAACAGGATATTAGATTAAAAATTGGTTTATTTAAACTAAAGAAGATCTTTAAATATAAGGTAAATACAAATAACCGCTTAATTTTTAAATAATATTAAATTCTTAAAATAATTAAGTACATAATTTATTCTTTTAGAACTTTAATTTTGTTCCTTATATTTAATTATTATTTGGTTAATTGTTCTTGCATTGCTTTAAGAAATTAGAAAATAACCATTTGTATTACAATTATTTCCTTTAACACTCACATCTAACAAATCCTGCTTTATTTTCCCTATTTTGTGTATGTTATAAAAGTATATATATTTATATAACATTACTATGATTTATAATTTCAAAATAAACTTGTTTAAATGTGCTGAAATCTATGTAATATATGTACATACATAAAAGCTTTTTGTTTTTAAATTACCAACAAGTGAACGACTACTAAAGGATTTCCCATTTATTTTTCTACTTGACTCAACCATTTTGTAATTACAAATACGGTTTTTTTTTTTTAAACTGAAAGTGGTAGAAAACACCAAGTTTTAAGTACTTACCATAGGTTGTTTGACTATTAGTGTTGACATTTTTTACAATTTTTATATATTTTAAGTGCATTTAATTGTTGACACGGCAAAATAAACATAACAGAGTACCCACAATACAAGAGTATGTAACTACTTTAATATTTTATGATTTTTTAAATTTTTTTAAAATATTTTTGTCCATTTGGCTTTGGTGCCACTGAATCACCTAAAAAATTTAAATAGTCTGCTATAGATCACTGATATAAACATAATCTGTATGGTTTATAGATATAAACTCTGGCTAAAGAACATTGTAATGAAGTAACATATCAATTGTGATCACTACTCTATTAATTTTCTGTAAATTTTTAGAAAGTCTTTGACTCGACCAACCTTATCAGTGGAAGTAGGTGTCAAACAAGGATGTTGCTTCATGTATAAAATCAACTCTTGAACACATAAATAGAATATTGTGACTAAAATGGATATAAAGAATACAGACTTACGGGAATTTACCAATTTAGTACCAGCTGTAAAACAAATTATAAAAAGGAAAATTTAATTGGATTGGATTGTATCCTATGCTGGCCCTATGCTGAAACACTCAAGTTGGACTCAGGAGCAAAGAAATGCCTACAATAATATCCACCATTCCACAGTGTTGCAAGCAATTAAGCAGTTGTGAAATGTCCTAGAATAGAATAATTCTAGTAACAACAAATAGAGAACATTGGAAACTTCAATTTTGTTTTCTTAAGAAGGGCAAACTTTTACCACATTACTACCACTGGTAGTATGAGGATGAGTTTGTTTTCTACTCTAATATAGTTCTTTAAGAGACACTTGGAACAACTACTTTTCTAAAATATTTACAGTAATCGCGATCACTAAAAATCTATAATAGTGCAATGCACCTTTAATGACCACTGGCTTTCAATATGAACAATGAATTGAAGGATAACCAATAATAATTACGTAATCACATCATCCTCGAAATTTTTCTCACAATCATTAAAACGATTAAATAATTCACTTCATTTTATTTTTGTTTCCTGTTATTTAGGGCATGATTTCCTTAAGGATTCGTAAGGTTTTTATTATTTTTCTTACATTGCATATTGCCATTCAAAAACACACCAACATTTAATGATAAGTAGCCTTCTTATGAAAACTAAATGTATTTAAAAGTTTTTTGTTTTTTAAATTATATGGAATAGTGTATTTAACATGAAAATTGTAAAAGTATTTTTATTGGATCTAAAACAGTTAGCCTAAAGTCATTTGGCAAAAAGATATTTCAATTAATGCAATTTTGATAAAAAGGGTACTTTGAAAAAAAACCTTTAACAACAAGAAGACAAGGGCAAAAAGATTTTTAATGAACAATTTATAAGCGTCACATAAGTCGATTTGAACAAAATCACAAAACAAAAGAATATGAACTTAAAAAGTAATTTTTTCAAACAGAAGGTCCCAATACCATAATTAAAAAAATATGTTCTGGAAAAAAGTATTATAACTTTGTAATGCCTACTAAAACTATTTAGGATAAGATTCCCTTATGTTAAAAGACTTTTTGCAATTAGACTTTTTTATCAAATGGCATTGGGCAAATGGTCTTTTTACAAACTGGATTTAAACAAATTGGGATGCTCTCATTTTTATAAGGTATGAATTTTTAAATTAAATTAAAGCTGAACTGGATGATTTTAAAAGCGTTTCCTTCTTAAATTAAATTGTAAAATTATTATACAAACAATGAGTTTAAAAATAATTTAAACTTATATAATACATATAAATATATTATGACCAAACTTAACTAATTAATAGTTCATATTTGAGAAAACCCACAACAGCAGCAGCATATGGTTTCTTCTGACGTTTTCAATTTAAAAGAAATGGAGGAAAGCTATAGCGCATTAGGAAGAGCTAAAGTGAATTGGGAAGCGACAAGGAAATTAAAATAAACATAATTTTAAAATAAATATTCTGTTTTTGTTTAAGGAGATAGATTGTAATAATCGAAAATCAAGTATTTTGTACCTGCACTATCAAATATCGGACTTTTACAAAAACTGCAACCATCTACTTTTGAAACCAAACTTATAAATGAGACTGTTTATACAAAATCATACACAAAAACAAAAGTTTGTTGATTTTTTTGTTTATTTGTATGTAGCGAATAGACTCCTAAACTGCTTCGCCGAATATTACGAATATGTGTATATAGACGTTTTTGCGTATGTAAAGTGTTTTTGGGCCAACAGTTCTGTTCGATCGAACCGCCAAATTGAGGCTGTGGTACAAGTATTTAAACTTTTGTGCTCTTAAATTAAAACGATTTGACCGATTGACTTCAAATTTTCTATACGTGATGTTCCTTGAGAACTGAGTTAACTTTATTAACAGACTTGAAATTTTTTTAACCCGCATGGACACGATGATTGATCGCACCGGGTAAGGAGAGGAAAATTATTTAAAATAAATTTCAAATTGCATTTACACACTACAATTTTAAAAACGTTAAAGATTTGAATAAATAAAAATAAAAAAATAATAAAAGAAATAATTTTAGCAAATTTTAAATAAAAAATAAATAAAAGCACAAGTTCATTGAACGTCATCAAATTAATTTTATTGCGAATTAAGATTTAATGCGAAGAAACACTTATTTGAAAACTATGTGCATTATTAATATAATTTTAAATCTATAATTTATTATATGCAATGTAAAAATTTAGTATTCAATCATCTGTAATGAAACTTATTATTAAACTTTTATTAAGATTAAAAAAAATCATAAAAATAGAAATATTATTGTTCTTAAGTGTTCATCTATATATATATATATATATATTAAAGCGAAAATTTGTTTGTGTGTATGTAGCGAATTGTTAATGAAAATTTGTGTATAGAGGTTATAAGGTACAGAAAGAAAACCTGGCCTAAAAATTTTGCTCTAACGGACCGCCAAGTTGGCGCTGTGGTGCAAGTATTTAAACTTTTTTGATTATTGATTTGACACTTTTAACAGAATATGAATTTGTTAGCTCATGCCGGCCCGACGTTTGGAAAAAACTGCTTGGGTACAAAGAGAATGACTCAATAAAATTTTTGTTGAGTTCCGTTAACCTATTGCGGCACAGTAGCTTTTTACAGATTTTTTCGTTAATTCACTCTGAATTAGACAGGGTTGGGCCGGTTGACTTTAAATTCTGTATACGTGTTCCTCTTTGAGAACGGGGTTCACTCTGTTAACAGATTTGGAATTTGTTAACCCATGCCAGCCCGACAATTGTCAAAAAAAAAAATTTTAGAAGTAAATTACATCCAATTTTGAGAAAAGCTAATATCTTTTGAATTATTGAAAGCTTAAAAAATTTTTTTGGTCGAATTCCTTTAACAAATTGCGAAACAAAAACTTTAAAAAATTTTTTCTAAAACAGTTTAAACGATTATCTTTAATTTTCCTTACGTTGTGCTCCTTGACGATTGCGCTTGAGGATGGTGGGTTTCTGGTTAATAATATTAACTAAATTAATATTTCTGCGCATTATTAATAATTATGAAAAGTTTCAAGTGAAACTTAATAAATTTGTTGAAAAATTGCTAGAACAATCCTAGAAAAATCATTTTAAAAAAATTCCTTTAATACATTTTTAAATTAACAATCTTACCGATAGCTCATTGGTAAAGTGGCGGCTTTTCAATTGAAAAGTCTCGGGTTCAAACCCTGGTCGGATAATATCAAATAAAAAAAAATATAATGTAATATTAAAATAATTAATTAAGAAGTCCAAATATAAAATAGGCTAGTCTGGTACATCAAATAAATAAATAAATAAATTAACATTTACACCATGTGTAATTTTTATGATAACTTTTTTCAATAACATCAACTTAAATTAAACCTCCATTGAGAGGCGCAGTACCGCGCATCGGATATTAGTTAGTTATCTATAAGATACAATTTTTTCTTACACTATTTTATCTTTTCACAATTTTACTATTTAAAAAAATAAGAAAAAAAAACTGAAGCATGAATATAAAAATGATTTTATGAACTGGAATTAATTTTATTACTATATTTTAATAATATGTCAAGTTATACTTAAATAATATAAAATACAGTAACCACTTTGAATCTTTAAATAAAACATATGAATCTATAAATTAATTACCTATTTTTTTTTCTAACTATCTTGTATATATATATATATTTATATTACATTATATATTAATATATATTTATATTAGATGATATATATATAAATATATATATATTTAGTTATATATTTTTATCTCTAATTACCTCGAGATTTAATTATCTGATCCTATATATAAGAAATAATAAATAGATCTGAACTCAATAACACCTACACCTATACACCTTTACAAAAAAATTAAATTATATTGTGTATGTACAATAAAATTAGAATAATTTTATATTCTTTTAAATTTGTATATATATATATTCAGGATACAAAAAAAAAAAAGGATTTACAAATAGTTTTTTTGTTCTTTAAAGAATAAAATTATAATAAAAAGGATTAAAATATATGTACATACTTACATACCTTTAATCTCATCCTTAATTCTGTCACAACATTATAGTATAAAGTATTAAAGTATGTAAATAAAAAAATCCTTTTTTTGAAAGAGAAGTCATTACATGAATATAAAAGTGTATATTTTTAATAGTTCTGACTAAATAATAGCCATTCTTTTTTTATAACAATTACAACAACAATTGGAAAAAAAAAATTAAATTACAGTAAAAAAAAAAAAAAATTTTATTTCTTTTTCACTTCCTTTTATTATTACTATATATTGTTTTTTTTTTTTTTTTTATTTTAACAAGTTCAGATCTCTATTTGTTTTTCCAACATTCACATACATACAATTATATACTCAATTATAATAATATCAACATTCATTATGTTATTTTTATGTACAGGACGTCACAGGAGGAATAGGTTTTGTAGTTTTACAAAGAGAGTTTGAAGGTTAAAAAATCTGAAGAAGGGGCTGTTTTAATCAGATTTTCGGAATATAAGTGCTTTAAGTTTTTTCTTATTTCGCAATGATTTGGGATCAAATTTTTTACTGCCTTAGCAAGGTCATCTTAGGTTCTTTCAATTGCAGTTTTAAATAAAAATACATATTATTTTTTGGAAATATTATATTACTAATCGGGGTACTCTTTTTTATTGAATGAGATGTAAGCCCTCCGGATTTAGCCCATGAATAAGACAGCCCAGGGTTCGCTTTCAACTTATTTTAGAATTAAGACCACAGAGAGTTATTTATCTTTTAAATCATGCTTTTACTTTTTGAGAAATTATGCCCCATATTTTCCTGAGTCATCAAACATCCTTGAGTCCAATTTCTTATATCTTGGCATGTGCAAATTTTCAAATTAGGAGAAAATTAAGAATTGTATTTGGAATCAGGACAATCCCATTCCTAGAATATTTACAAATTTAGGTAAAATTTTGAATTAAAATTTTAGAATTTGGCACAAAATTCTGGAAAAGGATAATATCTGACCTGATTTGTAATATTACTATAAAATCCCTTCAGAATCTCATCTATAAATAAATATATAAATATTCTTGGAAAATGATTAAAATACAGAGATTTTCCTTTATCAATAAATTTTAAACTCCCTTGACCTTCTTGATAAACTCCTTGGCTTGTACCCATTACCTTTCGATCCTCAAATTACAACATTTATATTAAATATATCTACAGTTTTATCTATCCAAAAATTTTACAATTACCAGCAAAAATTACTTTTGTGATTTACAAAAATTACTTTTGAGACATCTTGTATATCTAAGTAAATAACAGGTAGTTAAAATTTTACAAATACTGGTACTTTGGGAAAATTTTCATTATTACCAATACACATTTGACTAATTAAAGTAATTTAAGTTAGTAAGGTTAGTTAGCTGTTATAGTATAGAAAGTTACCTTTCAATGATTGCACATAAAACAAAAAAAAATATTAAATAAGGATAAAAAGGATAGTAAATATCCTTGTAAAATAAATCTATAAAAATAATTTATGAATAAAAATTAAACACATATGTATGTATATGTGTATATATATTAATGATCTATTTTTACATTGAACTCTTGAATAGACTCTTCTATTAGGTATATATACATATATATCAGTATATAATATTATATTAAATAATTTATGTAGTAGGTGCTATGGTACAAAACCAGGATATGTGAAGGATATAATATAATATAAAATACATAATATTTTTGTAATGCTTATATTTTAACCTTTAATATAAAAAAAAAAAAATAATAACAAATATAGATAATATAATATAATTCTATATAATGTATTTAAGGGCTTATTACTTATTATTAAACAAAAGAATTACTTCTTGTTTTTTTTTTAAATATTGCAATTATTAACTATAAAAAAATATGAATAGACTTAAATTTAATAAATAATATTACAATGAGATAAATTAATAATAGAATTATGTATAAATGTACATAGTAATTTTTAAATAGTTTATAACATATACATATATGAACTCTACAATATAGTTTCTGAATAAATGGTATTATGAATAATATGATTATTTTTAATTTTAAAAATTATAGAAAAACAAAACTCTAGATTAAATTTAATAGAAAACATCCTTTTGTGCTATAAAATTAAATTTATTAACAGGTGTTTTGAAAAATAAATAATAAAATTTCGTGGAATTCTAAACTTTAGAACGCTTATTTAAAAAAAATTAAATAAAAAGTTTAGTGAAAAGATTCATGAGTAAATAATTCCATTTGATATAAAAAGGAATTTAAATGCAACTATTTATAATCTATAACAGGTGTTCTAAAAATAATGAAAACAAAAGTTTGTTTCGAACGAATGAAATGAAATATACTTTTATATTAATTTACTAACTCTTTCTCAGATCGCATAATATCAAAATGTCAAATGTCTAATAATTAATGAAAAATGGGCAATTTTCACTAGTTTAATAAATAGAGGATTACTTTAATTTGAAGATTAAACCTCTTTCTGACAGAAATTGGTTTTCTTTATAGATTTTCTTATTTGTTTTCAATTTAAAAAAGTAATTTTTTTAATTTATAATTTAATAAAATATTTTAATCTAATATTGTTCAATTAATTCTGTTAATGTTAGCAAGGGTATTCGGCTACAGAGACCATATTAATATTACATTATATTACATTTTAGTTTTTACTAATTTATTATTAATTCAATTTTAATTCAATTAAAATTATTTAATTCGTTAACTAAATAAATCATTTAACTAAATGATTTCCCAAAATCGCCTTGGTAACCAAATATATTTAATATAAGAAAAATGATTGCTTTAAAATTCAAAAGTCCATTACAATTATTTCTGCTTTTAAATACAAATAATACACACATTAAAGTACCATACACAATAGTATTAAAAAATATTTACAAAACAAGTGATGAAAAAAACCAAAGGCTTTTAAAAAAGCACATTTTCAAAATAATATAGTGTTTCATACTGAGTATTTATAGGAATATAATGTTGAAGCTTCAATGTTCACGTTTAATTTAGAAAATATATACGTTGGTGACTAAGTTACTTCTTACTTATAAAATCAGTAAATTTTTAATTTTTAAGTCCTAGTATCCCCTCTATGGGGAAGGTTGCCAAATTTCTCAAGGATATAATCCCCCTTCTCCCAAACTTTTTTAGGTTCTAGGAATTAAATTGTGAATTCTACCAAAATTTGGAATTTTACTTAGAATTTTACTATTTAAGCAAAAATGGTTAAAACTGAGAGGCAATTTCTTCAATTTAAAGAACCGCTTTTAAATTTAATAAAATCTTTTAACATATGTTAAAGTATAATGTTTGACCTTCAAATTTTGTATATTAACAAAAAAAAATTTGAACAGGTATTGAAGTTACAGGTGTTTAAAAATAGAAAAATTTCAATTTTCATGCCCTTATAAAACAGGGGACGTGACTAAAAAAATTTGTTAACCGACTTCTACTTATTTCTGAGGATCTAACTACTCCCAAAATTTCAAGACCCTAGTTTAGTCCGTTTAGAAGATATGTTTAGCCAAAAATTTTGCAAAAATTTATGGCAACCCTAAACATTTGTTTTTTAAAAAATTTATAAAGATTATAAAACCAGCTATTTTTTGCCGTTTTCAGATTGAAAATACACCTAAAATAACTCTTGTTATAACAATTTGAATATAGTGCTTTTCCCAAATTTGGGTGGTTGCAGCTCCGTAACGGGTGGAGCTACAGAAAAAAATTCTTCTCCGAAATTATTTTATTTGCAATACCTACTCGTGGTTAAAATTTCTTCTCTCTATTTCAAATGATGTAAAAGTTTTTGAAAACATACGGACAGACGGACAGAGTGAAACTATATAGGCACATTTTTACAAAACAAACGAGATAGAGTGTAAAGTAGATTGTGTCAACTCTTAGATACCCACATTAACGCAACATTAGTTCTTGCGCCAAACCAATTTTGTTCAGACAATCGTCATTGAACTTGACAAAATTTCAGATCCTCAGCTTAATTAGATATTAACTTAATATCTGCTCAATATTAAAAAAAAAGTGATATGGTAGTTACTCAAACTTCCTAGAATCGACAAACCAAAATTTACGAAATTTTTGACCACAAAACTTTACAACTTTTTCAGATATCCAGCTTTAATAAATGTGGAGTTATGTTCATATATAGAAGAAATTTATATGGCAGCTACTCGAATCCGTTGATAAAACTGGTTAAATTTCAATGGAAAAACGGATACACAAACCGGAGATGATCGGAAAGACAGACAGATTCAAATAGCTAGTTCGACTTAATTTTTTATTCTGATCTGATCCATAAACTTCAGTTTTGTCTACCCCACCTTCTTTACAGTGTCACAAATGTATTGCAAAATTAAGAATATCCTTCTAACTACGTTAATACGGATACAAACGCACACATATATGTATTTATCTATCAAAATACCAATTATCTTTAATTTATATAAATTTATTTTCAAATTGAAATTATTTAACCAAGACATTAAAATATTGTTCCATTTTTTTTTTTGGTTTTTTATTCTAAAATTTTAAGCTCTTAAAAATTAAACAATTTTTGTGTCGTCCCATCCTTTAAGTTTACTGTGTATATCTAGAGAACCTAGAGAACCATCTCTATTTCAGTATATGATATCAATTTATTCACCTCCTACACAAACACAAAATAAGAAAAGTTTGTTAAATGAACAAAATTGTTTTTATTTAAACTCTTGAAACATTTTTCAATATATTTCATTGTTAGTTTTACTTTAATAGTTGGTTTTTCCGGATATACGAGATGTTTTTCAGTAATTTGAATTTCCCTTTATTATTATTTTTCAGTCTTTTGTTATTCACAAAAAAAAAAAATTTCCCCATCTTTATACCCGTATGACTATATAGTCCAAGGGTATAATAAATTTGCCATTACGTTTGTGACGCAGAGAAGGAGGGGGGGTAGATATAGACTCAAGTGCATGGATCGGATCAGAATCGAAAAATAAATCGATTTAGCTATGTATGTCCGTCCGTCCGTCCGTCTGTCCGTCTGTCCGTCTGTCCGTCTGTCCGTCCGTCCGTCATCACGATAACTCAAAAAGTAAAGGAGCTAGGATTATGCAATTTTCACAAATTCGTTTTTATGCAAAAAAACGGAATCGAGTTTTAAATTCAGCCATTTTGGTCCACGGGTTCGAGTACCTATGTATACCTAATGGAAGCTGCGTGTCTGAAATTTTGCCAAAAGTAGTTTAGTGTAATGGCCAAAGTTACTGCAAAATTTAGTTGGTCTACTGCTGAGGATTCAAGTAGCTGCCATACAACTCCTTCTTTTATATGAGGATTACACTACACCAAATGAAGCTGGGTGTCTGAAATTTTGCCAAAAATAGTTTAATGTAATGGCCAAAGTTACTGCAAAATTTGGTTGGTCTACTGCAAAGGGTTCGAGTAGCTGCCATACAACTCCTTCTTTTATATGAGCATTACTCTACACCTAATAAAGCTGAATGTTTGAAATTTTGCCAAAAGTAATTAACCGGATGATATAATGTATATGTTACGGTCATACGGGTATCCCAGAGTTGACACAGTCTACTCTACTACATTCTTCCTCGTTTTCTGGTATTATTCTTTTCTGTGTGTGCTTTTCAAACTCTTTCTTTCCTTTTCTCACATTCAAACTCTTTCTCTAAAACACAATAGAAACAATCTAAATTAAGTAGAAATAAAAATAAATTGTTTTTTTGTTGTAATATTTGTTATTTTTTTTTTTAGTATTAGTTTTTTTTTTTTTTTTTTTTTTTTTTTTAATTTTTGGTTTTTGTATTAGAGAAAAGATTTAAGGCGCCTTCCAAGACAACAAACAATTAAATGGAGTGTGAATTGGTTCTTTAGTGGTTTTTTTTTTTTTTGGTTTTTTTTTCTCCTATTTAATAATTAATAATAGGGTTTAATAGAATAGAAGAATAAAGGAATCGATTAAATAAAAAAATTATAATAGAAACAGGATAATATTAACAGGATATTAAAAATAAGTTTAAATTTAACTATTAAAGATATTAAAACTCGTATGTGAAAAATACGTGGGAACAATGTTTTTGAATGTAAGGTAACTAAAATGACCTTGATTTAATAAATTTTTTAATTATTTTAATATCCGTGTGAAGTAAAAATATTCGTGAGGATATAGATATATTTAAAATGTTCCTTCGTTTGTAATGCATTTATTTATACCTGCGGTTAAATATGGAATCATGTATAAATAGAATACCGTCTCATGATGCATTTACCTTCACTTACGATACGATAACAAAAAAAAGATCTAACCGAAATTCTATTTCCAGCAATTAACAAATACTTTTGCACTTTTGGTTACGAGCGAAAAATACGAACTCGCTTTGTTTAGCTACAAATCATACAAATTTATGAATAATGCTTTTGTATATTATATGAACAAACGGATCTGCTTAAACTATAACTTTGTTAACATTTCAGATTGGGTTTCTTAATCCACTACATTTAAAACTTTTTTTTAAAACACTTTTAAAAAGTAAGGATAACTGCCTTACATATTTTGAACCGCAGTTTGAGTTATATAAATTTTTATTAACTATAGCTAATAACATGTGCGTGTTGGTTTGCCTCTCAATGAGTTTAAATACGAATGAGTTTTGAATTCAAGTTAACTTTAACATCAGTTAATGACAAAATTACCACAAATATTAGATAAATCGTCGTGTCAATATGGGTTAATAAATTCAAAGTCTGTTAAAAGAGTCTATTGTCAAACAGCAACACGTTTTCAAAATTGTAAATCAACCTCCTCAAACCGTTTCCAATTAAGAACAAAGGAACGAAAATATGTTAAGAAAGTTTTTGTGCCGGTTAACAGAATCCAACAGAATAGAAACTTCGTAAAACTGCACGCACTTCACTTTAAAAATTTTTTTTTGACAAATCTTCGCGACGCAATGGATTAATAAATTTCAAGTCTACGAATACAGTTAACTTCATTGTCAAAAGCGCTTCTCGTATACAAAATTTGAAATCAATTCGTTAAACCCTTTTTATTTTAGAATAAAAAAGTTTGAATGGTTTTACCACTGCCCAAACTTGGTGGTTCGATAGATATGCAATACCAATAGTCATGGCCGGTTAACTTGGAACAATTTGTAATTATTAGAGAATCAGAAGATAGTTTTGGCTGTAAAAACATTTAAATTGTATAGCAGCTGTGATTCCTACACCACCTACAAAACAAAAAACAAAAACCATACTGAGTACCCAATTTAAAATACGTTGTATAGCTTACACTCAAACTCACCAAAGATTTTATGTATTAAGATTAATACAGAAAATATTCCAGTTAAAACAATTACTCAATACACTAAATAAATTTTTTACTAATCAAAACTGTATTGAATTATTAACAAGTAAGGTTTTAATATAAAAACTAATCATAAAATTTAATTTGATTATTGCGGTTAGTGGTAAGTTTAAGTTCAGAATCATCTAAATTATAAACTCAAATTAATGCAAATATGAAAAGCTCAGAGTATTATATTATTAATTATATATCTGACCAATGGCGTAGTGTTAAAGACGCCTTCTTTAATGCGGAAGGTCTCAGGTTCAAACCCACGGTCAGATCATATCTAATAAAAAAAAAATATTTTAAAATTGTATAACTATATCGTTGTAGTTTATATCGTTATATAAAATAAGAATAGGATTTAATAGAAACAAAATAACTAACTCTTGTATAAGATAATAGATGGCGCACGAAATTAGCATTTGTTTATTTAAAATCTTATAAAATAGCTACAGCCGAGTAATCATCGGTTAAGTGAATATAACGATTAAAGAAACTGAAGCCTAGTTTAAAAAGACTTTGATGAATGCCATATGCTTTTTAAAGGAGTCGAAAAGGAAAAAAAATTGTATAATTGTATTTTAAACACTATAATAAGTTTGCACTCGTATCACATTGTTGGCAAGGAAAACTGAATATTTTCAACTAATTATTTTTGAAAATTCCATGGTTTTTCTTCATTTAATCCTTCTTATTAAAAAATGTGCAAACTCCTTTAATAAAAACATCATATAAAAACTAAACCTTACATATACACAATTTTTATTTTATGGAGTGTGAGAAAAGAACGGTTAAAAACTCAGGATTAAAAGAAATGTCCCAAACAAATATACAATAATATTAAAATTATAATTTTAAATATTTTATTACTAAGGTACATTTTTTTTTATAAAGAATATTAAAACAAAACAAAGAATATATTATGATTCACCTTAATAAACCTTCAAGGACTAAATAATAATAATAATAACTACCAAAGAAAAATGGTAATTAAAAATATATATATATATATATTTATACTTTTTTTTTAAAAAACATTGTGGTGAATATTTTTGCGGTTAATCTGTTATATCAAAAATAAAAAACCAAAATTTCTCCCGGAAAATAATGAAAATTTAAGAAAAAAATTTCCATTTCGGGTAAAAAAAAAAAAAATGATTGTGGGTTTATGAAAATTTTTTTTTTTTTTTTTTTTTATTTAAGAAAATAATAATTATGGTTTGTAATATTTTTTTTTTTCTTAATTTAAAAATATATTGTAAATATTATTTTCAATAAAAATATTAAAGAATTTCTATAAATTTAAAGAAGTTAACAATTATTTTAATTAAGATGTTATTATACGTTGTTGTTTTTTTTTTTTTTTTTGGAATGGAATGGAATAAAAATCGTTATAGAATAATATGGATACAAGGGTATATAAATTGAAAGTTATGTTTACATGGGATTTAAATAAAATTGTTTTGAATTTTTAATTTAAAAAAAAAAAATCTTAAATTTTAAATTTTCAGGTATCGTTGTTTCGAATATTCAACCAAACTTCAAAGTCAAAAAAAAAAACTTGATAGTATGTAGAATTAATGGAATTTAAGGGTTGCCAACAAGACAATTAAAATCATTCAGACTGTTGGAATAAAAAACTTTTAATTTCACTTAAATTATTTATTTTTACAAATACCAGTATTTCATATACAACATGCAGACTTCTTTAGTGACAGTATTTTATTTTATAACTTTCAATTAACTTGTTTAAATTAACAGATAACACAACTAAATATGCGCTTTTTGCTCTAACTACTTATCATATAAGTGGCCCGTAATCCTACTTTATTAAATTTCGCTTAATCAAAATCCCGCATTTTTTGCAATTTTTTAATTTTGCTTTTATTTTTTTATTTTTTATTACATATTGAGTGGCATCAATAAAATAAAATAAATTCTTTAACTCCTAGTATTAAAACAAATGCCTCCAAAATTTATGAACAAATAGAAGTATTTACTTCATACACATTTGACGTATGTGCTTCATATTTTTTACGCTTGAAGCTTATCCTTCAGTGATTGTAATACATGCTTAATTTCATATGAATAAAATAAAGGTAATAATACTTTAAATTAGAAGGAAAAACCTTCACAAAATTAAATAATTTTAGTGTTTATTTAAATTTTGTTTTAAATGGTTGAATTTATATCTTTGCGGAGTACAAAACTATCTCAATCTCGTTAAAAAACACTGAACACATTTATAATCATCTCTGTTATATCGATTCGCACAAAAACATTTCACGTCACATGGCTAGGTGATCGATGTGGAAATAATGAAAGATGAGGAGGTGCTCTAAGTAATTTTCAAAAAAAGAAAATTTTTTTGAGATAATTAGAATGATTAGGATTCCGAAGTGTGGTGTAGGTAAAGATATTTGTATACATCAGACAACAGTGTTTAAAATTATTAAACTTCATTGTATCACCAAAAAAGCTTTTTTTTCTTTTATACTGGCCTCGCATATAAGATTCTTATATCCGAACTCCAAGTTTATTGGAAATAAAAATTTTCTTTAGATATTTAAAAAGAAAGCAAACCTTGAAAAATTGGCAGTTGAAATTTAATACGTACAGTGGAAAGGAGAATTTGAAATAAGCTCTGTTGACGACCAGAATAAATATAAAATCAAATGCAAAATGCATATAAAATCATGAAGCAAATACTTCAATATGTCGTATTTGTTTCTTTTTATAATTAGTTATATACAGGGTGTTTTCAAATTAAGTGCGACTAAGCTGGGCCTCTCCTAGTTTCCCAGATAGGAGGCTTAAATCAAATTTCAATATTATTTTTTAGTTCTCATAATTTTCCTCTTAACTCTTAATTTCTAGACTACTTATGAAAATTCTGTAAAATGTATTAAGAAAGCTTAAGAAATCCTCTTTTAAACAAGCACCTACTTAATTCTATATTCTACAGTATCAAAACTGCAAGCTTCTACATTTAAAAAATTTTGAATTTTGACAATTTTTTTTTTTTGAATAATTTACGCTATGATGTTACATGATAAAGTTTCAAAATTTTATACCTAACACAAAATTTATTTACTCTTAAGTACCTATGCAATGGTATATAGCAGTGCACTTAATTAGGAAACACCCTGTATATATGGAATTTTAGGCTCTACGAAAGAAGTCGACAATGTTGAGTAATTTTTTCAAAGGCAAAAACTCCCAAAAGTGCACTTTTTAAAAAAATCCCCAAATTATATATCTTATGGCTCACATATTATTTATGCAAAAAAAAAGTTGTAGAATACTTGTACTATTTTAGAATTTTACAACTTCATTAAATCAAAATTTCAAATTGTTTATATTTCAACTTAAATTTGGAGCCCACTAATTAAATTATTCCTGTGTTAAGAAAACACGGTGGAAGAAAGTGTACCCAACATTAGATTGGCATCAATTGTCAAACTGATATTCATTGCATTAAATTTGAGAGCCTAAAATTTTGAATTTGACAAATGAATCAGTAACTTCAAGTTTCCCAAGTAAGCTACATAGCAATTAATATACCTTTTAAAATTTCTTTTGAATTGACTACAAAAAATAAATCAATTTAGATGACATGTGTATAAAAATATAAATAATATATCTTTAATTAGAATAACAATCTATTTGTCATCTTCATTTAAATTTAATTTACATATGTCTCTTGAAATGTCTAAAATAACATATTTTTGCTTTAACAACTCTAAAAACTTGTTATAATAAAACAAGTCATGTTTAAAAACAAAAAGAGTTAATAATAGAAAATTCTAAGAAATGTTTTGACTTATTTATAATATCAATTTCAACATATTATTGTTCTAACACATTTTATTGTTTCGTCCTATTATTTTTATGAATTAAATTTAACAAAAAGATTAAATTCCGAAAAATCTAAATACATACGAGTATATGTATAATAAATATAAATACATATGACAATTTCTAAAATATATTTGAGTCTGTTATCATAGTGATTAAATCACTCCAAAAAAGTATATAGTATATGCACATAGTACAACTATTTATTCATACATGATAAATTTGTGCACATGCTTAAGTACTGACAGTCTAGACTCAAAAAAATTTCAAAAACAATATGTTTCTTAATTTTAATGTCGAAAAAATACTCAAAACTTTATGTCAAAAATTTAAACATACAAAAAAGGGAATCATCATGTCATTGTATGATTTTTTTTTAAGCTTTAAGTAATAAAATTTAATTGCATATTTTATAGACAGCAATTTAAACTAAAAGATGAGAAAGATAAAATTAAGAAAAAAAAATATATATTCTAAATAAAAAATTATTAATAAAAAACCCAAAGGTTTTCAAAACATATTTTCAAATTTAAACAATGTTCTATTCCATAATATGTTTTGGGTAAAGTGTGCATAAAAAAATTACACAAAAGGATTTTATTACACAAGAAAAAAATGTAAAAAAAAACCAAGAGCCTTTTTCAATTTTAGGAATTCAAGACCTCTAAATTGAAAAGTAATGTTAGCACAGTTTATAATATAATGTTGGAGCTCTAATTTTTGTACTATCTAAAAATTTGGGCAGATGTTTATAAATTGCAGAATACTAAAATTTTTTTAAGGTCTAATTTTTGTCAAAATTTTAAGTTTCTAACTCAAACCGTTTCAGAGATAAAAAGAGTCATTTTTAAAATATTGAGTTGCGCATAACGGTAAATTAAAGTATCGTATGGCAAACCTAAAGATGTATTTATAAAAACAGCTATTGTTTGAATATTGCAGATTTAAAATACACCTAATAGAATTGTGTTATAACAAGTTAAATATTGAGCTTTTCAGGCTTAGAGCCACTTTGGATCTGTAGCTTTTTAACGAGTGGAGCCGCAGAAAAATCGTTCTTTGATGAAATTAATACTGTTTGCAATACCTACATCTTGTTAAATTTTTTTTTAAACAGAGTGTAACAATATAGTTTTAAAAATTTATGCATATCAATTTATTTATTTATTATTCATTTATAGTACTGTACCAGACAATAATATATATTGCCTGATAATATTAATACTTTGCTTATTTGACATTTGGACTTCTTATTAAATTATTTTAATATGCACTAAATTTTTTTTATTAGATATGATCCGATAAGAATTTGAACCAGAGACTTTTCGATTGAAAAGCCGAGACTTTACCACTGAGCTATCATAAATTACATAATGTTAGGCAAGGAAAGCCTACTTACATTCTTAATACCATTGCAAGTATTTAAAATAAGTAAAAAAAAATATAAAACATAACCGAACATTAAATTATCAGAAATTTTTATCGGACTTTATTCATAAATAAATGATAATAAATTATTAAAACAAGTAAAAAACGAGGAAGATTATAGTTGCCCTTGTCAACTTTTAGATACCCGTGCATACCCACTAACCGTTATTTATTTCCCCTATGCTATTATAAATATTACAAAAAAAATATAAGAAAGTAAAATAGTTAAAAAAAAATTTAACTTATTATCCCATAATTTTTAATTAACTTATTATCCCATAAAAAAAAAAAATATAGCCTATTAGGTTGGTCCGAGTGATGTCCAACTTTGCCAACTAACTTGTCCTATTACTTTATCTGCCCAGTTTTGATTTTAACCTCGTAGCTTCATTAGATTCACAGTTATCGAATTGACAACTTTGTATGGCAGCTGCCCAAAAACGGGGCCGTAACATTTTGAAACTCCATATAAGTGCTCGATTCATTATATAACTAACAGTGTGTAATTTTCATCCTCGTAGTATAATCAGTTTCCAAGAAATTCATATTGGTGCAAAGAAGTTGTATAGCAGCCCCCCGAAAATGGGGCCGTAACATTTTGAAACTTCATATAAGTGCTCGATTCATTATATAACTAACAGTGTGTAATTTTCATCCTCGTAGTATAATCAGTTTCTAAGAAATTCATATTGGTGCAAAGAAGTTGTGTGGCAGCTCCCCAAAACCTTGATCTGGTCTTAACCAAAAAGAATAGGGAACCTCAAAAATGTCCCAAAAATGTTTTTGATTGAAAAATATTTTGTGAAAATTTCAAAACTGTAGCTCTTTTAGTTTTTGAGTTATCGTGCTGACACACAGACGGACGGACGGACGGACAGACACACATAGAAGCTGAGCCGATACGTACCCTTGGCACTATATCTAGCCCGTCTAGATCGATGCGTTACAAACGGAGGAGCAAATCTAATATACCCGATGTCATATATGTATGCACGGGTATAAACAGTCAGTCGGTGCAACTGACTTAGAAATACCCTACACCAATTTGGTTTAAATTTAATCATGGAAGATCATAAGTAATTTTAAAACCATAAAAGCTTGTATTAATTTGATCGAAAAACCTTATAGCTCCTAAACAGGGGGCTTGACAAAAAAATTTCAAGTTACAAAAAAAAGTTTTAACATCAAATTATTTTTATTGCAATACCTACCCGTTGCTCATATTTTTTAGTCAGCCGTAGGAAAAAAGTGAAGGACGGACAGACAGAAGCTATATAAGCACATTTTTTGAAAATGTGCTAAAAATAGGGATTTTTACTTTATTCGATTCTGTGTGTCATTTTCTGTCCTTTTATTATTTTTTTATGTTAAAATGACATCTAATCTGTTTTTTTTTTCAACATAAATTTTATTTTATAACAAAACTTTATCTATTTTATATCTCTAGTAGTGATCACGAATTAACGCTAGATTTGCTCTAAAACGCTTCTAAAGCCTTCAAAATGAGTTTAAAGTTTTGAAAGACAAAATATATGAAAAAGTATGAAAATTTTTTTTTTTTAGGACATTTTGGTAGTGATCCCGAATTAACGCTAGAATTGCTCTAAAACGCTTCTAAAGCCTTCAAAAACATGTTTAAAGTTTTGAAAGACTTTGGTTTTTAGGAAATTTTGGAAGTGATCACGAATTAACGCTAGATTTGCTCTAAAACGCTTCTAAAGGCTCCAAAAACGAGTTTAAAGTTTTGAAAGACAAAATATATGAAGTATGAAAAAAATTTGCTCTAAAACGCTTCTAACGCTGTAAAAATCAATTTAAAGTTTCCAAAGACAAAAATTTCAAAATTTTGATAAAAAATTAGTTTTTCATGAATTTTTAGTAGTGATCACGAATTAACGTCAGAAATGCTCTATCTCGCTTCTAACGCTGTAAAAATCAATTTAAAGTTTCCAAAGACAAAAATTTCAAAATTTTGATCAAAAATTGGTTTTTCATGAATTTTTAGTAGTAGTGATCACGAATTAACGTCAGAATTGCGCTATCTGGCTTCTAACGCTGTAAAAATCAATTTAAAGTTTCCAAAGACAAAAATTTCTAAATTTTGATCAAAAATTGGTTTTTCATGAATTTTTAGTAGTGATCACGAATTAACGTCAGAATTGCTCTATCTCGCTTCTAACGCTGTAAAATTCAATTTAAAGTTTCCATAGACAAAAATTTCAAAATTTTGATCAAAAATTGGTTTTTCATGAATTTTTAGTAGTGATCACGAATTAACGTCAGAATTGCTCTATCTCGCTTCTAACGCTGTAAAAATCAATTTAAAGTTTCCATAGACAAAAATTTCGAAATTTTGATCAAAAATTGGTTTTTCATGAATTTTTAGTAGTGATCACGAATTAACGTCAGAATTGCGCTATCTCGCTTCTAACGCTGTAAAAATCAATTTAAAGTTTCCATAGACAAAAATTTCAAAATTTTGATCAAAAATTGGTTTTTCATGAATTTTTAGTAGTGATCACGAATTAACGTCAGAATTGCTCTATCTCGCTTCTAAGCTGTAAAAATCAATTTAAAGTTTCCAAAGACAAAAATTGGTTTTTCATGACTTTTTAGTAGTGATCACGAATTAACGTCAGAATTGCTCTATCTCGCTTCTAACGCTGTAAAAATCAATTTAAAGTTTCCAAATTAAAAAAAGCAATTGGTTTTTCATGAATTTTTAGTAGTGATCACGAATTAACGTCAGAATTGCTCTATCTCGCTTCTAACGCTGTAAAAATCAATTTAAAGTTTCCAAAAACAAAAATTTCAAAATTTTGATCAAAAATTGGTTTTTCATGAATTTTTAGTAGTGATCACGAATTAACGTCAGAATTGCTCTATCTCGCTTGTAACGCTGTAAAAATCAATTTAAAGTTTCCATAGACAAAAATTTCAAAATTTTGATCAAAAATTGGTTTTTCATGAATTTTTAGTAGTGATCACGAATTAACATCAGAATTGCTCTATCTCGCTTCTAACGCTGTAAAAATCAATTTAAAGTTTCCAAAGACAAAAATTTCAAAATTTTGATCAAAAATTGATTTTTCATGAATTTTTAGTAGTGATCACGTATTAACGTCAGAATTGCTCTATCTCGCTTCTAACGCTGTAAAAATCAATTTAAAGTTTCCAAAGACAAAAATTTCAAAATTTTGATCAAAAATTGGTTTTTCATGAATTTTTAGTAGTGATCACGAATTAACGTCAGAATTGCTCTATCTCGCTTCTAACGCTGTAAAAATCAATTTAAAGTTTCCAAAGACAAAAATTTCAAAATTTTGATCAAAAATTGGTTTTTCATGAATGTTTAGTAGTGATCACG
>OY720442.1:116971944-117054088 GCA_963082915.1 Dolichopus griseipennis | reverse complement strand
ATTTAGACAATAGGCTTCAGATTCTGTAATCATTATATCCACTAAGCCGTTGATAGAGCCGTTGACTGTAGCTATTGTATATGATCAGGAATAAAATATAAATATTGAGTTATGGTATTTTAATTCAAATAAAAATAAAATATTAAAATAAGGTATATCTGAATCAAAATACCGCCCGAGTTAACGCTCACTTTTTTTACTAAATACTTACTTATAAAAGGAATTTTAAATTTATAATACATATTTAATTTTATTATCTGTAACTCTAAAAACAAGTAAAAAACATTAAAAAAAAAAGCAAATATTAAAAAAATATTAAATTTTCATTCATTGTCGCTTTAAATAACAAAATCACTATAACCAATAAAAAGACACAAAACAATAGTTGATTTTCTTTTTTGTATTTTCTAATATTTATTTTATTACTCCTATACTAAATCTTTATAAATTTATTTATTTTTTAATTTATTTATTTATTTTCTTTTACAATTTTAATTCTATCTAGAATCAAACGGTATAGTACAGTGATCTGAATAATAGTTCAAGGGTAAAACAATATAAAATTAAATAAATCCTATATAGAAATAAATTAGAATTTTAAAAATTTTGCCTATATCAAATTACAATATTTTACTACAAAGACAAGAAAAAAGAAAAAAAAAATAATAAAAATAAAAAAATACTTTAAATAATACATAATATTATATATATGCATATACAAACAATTTTAAAGTAAAAGAAATAAAGGGGATAAAAGTTAAAACAATATATATAAATAAAAACTTTATCTACAGCTTGATTAGAAATTATGATGATCCAATATCAGGATTATGTACTATATTTTTCATATTCTATTTGTATTTGATCTAATATTGCTTCAATAGAATCAATATAATTTTTATTTTTCCTTTTATCATTATTATTATTATTATTGTTATTATTATTAGGATTACTCAGAATTGTTGTTCTTTTTTTATCTAAAATAACTCTTGGATTACTATTAGGATTCAGTTGAACTCCATAGGTTTTACGTATTACCTAAAAAAAAAAATATTACAATAAACAAAAATTAATTTATTTAAAAAATTGTAGAATTTAAAATTTTATACAAGTTACTACCACACAATTAAAAAGAAACCATATAACATTATATACTTAAGTATTAAAAATTAATCCTAAAAGTATGCAAATAATTTAAACAATATCAAAAGGAAGTGGAAAAATTTCGCCCAGGCCAGAAAAGCTTTTACAAATTGGTAATAAAGTTACAGAAATTAAGAAATATGACAAGGGGGTTATATATAATATAAAAAATAAATGATATTATTTATAAATTAACTATATATAAACTATATGTTGATCGGAACTATAATGGAATAAGTTAATTGTATTAGTAATGGTGTTTAATATTGAAAATACATAAAAATAAATAAAAAATCACTAAAACGCTTAAAAAAATTTTTTTTATTCATTCTTATAACTCACAGAAGATTTTCGTAAAATTTTCTATAAGTTATAAAAATTAATCAAAGTATAATCAGGAATTTGTTTATACAATGTAATACTACGTTCCACTGAATACTGATGAGTCCAGCAGTTCTGCAGAACGAAACGCTGCCAGAAAACTCAAACAAATAACCATTTAAAAGGGGTTTTAATGGTTCTACCTATTTTATAAATTGTAAATGTTTGTATAAATATGTATAAACAACAACATATTCTTATCATATGCAGCCCAAAACTTGATTTTTAGAATAAACAAATCAATAAATTTATTTTAAAGAGTTATCAGTAGTAATATATAATTTAAAAAATAAATTTTATTGTAATAGACAGACAACTAATCAGATAAAGTAAGAATAAAAGAAATCATTTGTAAGCATTTTGAAACTAAAAAAAAAAGTATTAAATTAATATAGTAAATAAAATAAAAGCAAATAGAAATTGAGAGAAAAGAATCAAATTCATAATATATATATATATAAATATAAAAAGGAATATGATTTTAAATTATACAATTTATATAGTAAAAGATATTATAAATTATGTAAATAAATATTGTAAAAGATAACTAGTCAGTTTGTCCAATTTTAAAACGTTATCAGTTATCACTAATCATAAAGTATTTTTAAATTGCCTTTCTTATTTTGTTAAAAATTAGACTAAATGTCTAAATTCTTAAAACCTTAAAAATAGGATTTAAATTGTTATGTTTAAATGCTAAAATTCTAGCTATTAATGTTTTTAATATAGACATCAATATATTCATCAGATTTCGACTCTCATATAACGGTCCAAAACCGAAAAAAATTTATTGAGAGATAGGAAATTCAAGAATAAAACAAATTTTACAAATAGATGAACGAATACATTAAAAATATTCCTAAAAACCAAAATTTACTAAAAATTATAAAAAATTGATTAGGTCCCAATAAAGCTAATTTGTAATTGTTTGGATAAATTTAAAAATATATTTATGCTTTATATTAGCATTACAATTAAATTTTTAAAAATGAATACGTAAATTAGAAAATTTCGAATGAAAAACAAACTATAGAAATCAAAAATAAATATTAAAATTTTTCCTTTTTATTTATTGATTTTTTAAAATAGATTATTGTTCATAATAATTTAAATTGAAACAAAAGGACCTGTATTTATTGAATTATATTCTTTGGATTACTACATTTATTCTTTAAAATTTAGTTTTTATATTCATTTTTTAAGGTGAATCACGTAATAACGTTAAAATCTCTGAAAAACGTCTCTCAATGCCTTAAAATTTAATTTATAGATTTTCATATAAAAAATAAACTTTTTTAATATTCGTAATCACTTCGTTTTCATTTAAGTTTTCATCGAAATCCCAGAATTTTTTATTAAGAAGAATAAATTGAGTTTTAAACCCTTTAGAAGTGTTATTTCACATTTTTCAGCAAAATCACCTCGAAAAATTCAATTTTTCATTGAAATTTCGAATATTTTTTTAAAAATAGATAAAATTCAATTTCTTTAAATAATAAATTTTATAAGATAATTAATATTAATTTAAAATTAAAAATGCAAAATTAGAAATAGAGCTTTTGAAAACATATTTAATTATGCCCGTATGATTGAAGTTTAAAGGGTAAACTAAATTTGTCGTTACGTTTACGATGCTGTTAAGGAGGTGGGATAGATACAGATGAAGTTTATGGATAGAAACAGAATCGAAAAACTCAAAAACTAAAGGAACTAGGATTCCGAATTTTCACAAATTATTTTTTAATCGAAAACCGTTTTTGCTATTAAAATTAAACCCTTTAGAAGTGTTATTTCACATTTTTCAGCAAAATCACCTCGAAAAATTCAATTTTTCATTGAAATTTCGAATATTTTTTTAAAAATAGATGAAATTCAATTTCGAGTTTTTAAACAAATTTCGAAATCACTTCGAAAAATTCAATTTTTAATTGAAATTTCGAATATTTTTATAAAATAGATAAAATTCAATTTAAGCCCTTCCGACGCGTTATTTCATGTTTTTAAACAAAATTCAATTAGGAATCGAAATTTAGGAATCAATTCATGATCATCTCACTTCAAAATGGTTTAAAATTAAATTTTAAAGTTTTTTGTATAAATTTCTGAATTTCGATGAAAAGTTGGATATTTTCGAGGTGCTCAGAATTTTCTCTGAAATTATTCATTTTTATATGACATCGCATTAAAAAGAAATTCTAAATCAAGTTCAAGATCAAATTCATTAAATAAAATAAACTAAACTTTAACAGCTTTTAAAATGTTTCAGTGACAATTAATTGTAATAAACTTGGAAATAAGTTTATAAAACGCATTAAAAGCTAATTTACTATAAAGCTTAATATTAAGGTTTTTAATCAAAACAAATCAAACTTTGACAACTTTTGAAATATTTATCAGTCATTATGGAAATAAAGTTTTTAAATAGGTTTACTAATCATAACTTTTAGAAACAAACTTCTAATCAAATTCAAAATAAAGTTTATTAAAAAACTTTAAAAGTTTTGAAAAATGTTCAGTTATAATTAAAAAAAAAGTGAGAAAATTCATAAATCACATAAGTTTTAATAATATGGATATAATATTTCCCCATGTTTTGACATACGCATTATATAGTCAGGCTGTTTAGTCTAGAACAGTGAAGAGATAGGCCGTAAAACCACCAACATGGTTTTACAACTATTTTCTAATTGTATCTCATCATTTGCATTTCAGGTTTTTTTAACTGTTACATTACGTCGATTTTCTCCTAGATTTCACTCTTGATTATCTTTTGGCTGACTTAACTTAAATTATTAATTAGAACTGATAATTTTTAAATTGGTTTAAGGATTTTATATGTTATAATTTCAATTGAAGTGAATATGTACGTACTTACCAGAAAACTATTTTTTTATTTGAAAAACGGAGGGAAATTATGCTATGTAACTGTAATAGTTAGAACTTTCTTATTTAAATAGTTTTATTGTACTGTATATTGTACAATTCTTTAGTTTCCGTTCATAGTTCACTAAACGGGCATTACTGAAATTTTTTGCTTTAATTTATTTAGAAACAAATACCCCTAAATAAACCTAAGATATTTTTATAGTTTTAGCTATACATTATAACTTTAAAAGTTTATCTTTATTTTAATCAAAAAGATTTACACTCTTCAGAAACTTCAGGTTTCAGGTTTATTATTTGAGAACGCAAAACTAAAAATTATGCAAACAAAATTAAAATATTAAAATCACATTAGCATAGATTATTTTTTTTATTTCAATATTTAATAACTATAAAAATCAAACTTTGAATAACACTTTGTACAAAACCATTAAAATAAATACAAAGAATAAATAGTAAATAATATTTAAAACTAAAGTATAATATTTTGCCATTTTATAACGTTTTTGTCCTTCTGGTGAGCATATTTTACCATATTTAAGTAAGTGTTTTCTAATTCCATCCAACATTATAACAACATATTCTTGATCAGTTACATTTTTATATTTCGAAAGATAAGAAAATTTTTCATATTCTTCCTTTGGTATTAACTCATCATTTTTTTGAAAATTTTCATTATTAAATACCCAATTTTTTGAAACAAAATATTCTAAAATTACATTGGCTTCAACAAGCGATCTTTGCGTCTTCATCATTGTTGGTTTTTTACCCAAATATTTGGAAATATTATCCAGAATTAAAGATGGAATTAAATGATAAACACAAAATCGAATGACATTAACAAATTTACAATTTGATGTATCTAATTTTGGGGGAGACAAAATTGTATCCTCGTATGGATTTTTTTCAACAATTGGTAGGCCAGTTTCAAAAATATTTTTACCTGACATTGTTCTATATGAACTTATAGACGAATTAACAACATTGACAACTCCCTTATTGTTTTTAGAAATTGATCCCTTATGATATGCAGCAACTATTGCACCTTTTATTGAAATGTCAACTGGAATTAAAGATAGTTGTTGGCAATAAAGATTTTTATCGACTGTTCTGAAAATTCCATAAGAGCTGGCTACCACAAACCCAATAATATTATTGAAATTTTCAACCCATCCAGGGAACGGTTCCTCTATAGAAGAAATAACAATTGCTGGACGGTATATTACACACGGTAATACATCTTTGTGATCATTTATAATGCTCTCTGCTAAATTTTTTGTATATGTATAAGTGTTTGGTGTTTTATTTGCACGATATTTTTCATCTAATGGTCCCAGAACACTGTTATCAAAGTTTTCAGCTATTTTAATGGTATCTTCCCAGTTATCATATCCTGGATATACTTTTTCTTCTAAAACAGGTTCAGTAGGATTGCAATATGCTGTTGAAACATGAACTAAAACTAGCAAATTTTTTAATGTTTTAGCAAAATTTACAATTTCAAGAGTGCCTCTTGTATTTAAAAGTATAGTTTCATTTAGTGGACCGTTAAAACGAATTGTTGCAGCTGAATGAAATATTATAGAAACATTTGACATTTGTTTATAATCCATTTCACTGATTCCAAGATGTTTTTCTGATGCATCTCCACTAATTGGAATTATTTTTTTTAGAATTTCTGGATTATTTGTTCGTAAATTTTCAAATACAGGCAAAACTAGTAAATTATTTAATCTTTCTTCAACTGATTTTCCTTTCTTCGGTCTCAACAAAATATAAATCTTTTTTAAATTTGGACAGGAGCGTAACAATATTTCTATAAGAACTTTTCCCATAAATCCTGTACCACCTGTCACAAAAATTTCTTTATTTTTATAAAAATCTGCAATTTTCATTTGCTCCATTTTGGTTTAAAACGTTTTTTTTTTTTTTTAATTTTAACGGACAAAATAAATGATAGTGAAAAATAAAAAAAAATTAATTGCGACACTGACAACAAATTATAAACGCAACTTAGTTTCGAATGAAATATAACAAATGTAATAAAATGTTACAAATGTTTGAAATATATAAACTCATACGTCATAAATATTAATAAATTTTATAAGATAATTAATATTTATTTAAAATTAAAAATGCAAAATTAGAAATAGAGTTTTTGAAAACATTTAATTATGCCCGTATGAATGAAGTTTAAAGGGTAAACTAAATTTGTCGTTACGTTTGCGATGCTGTTAAGGAGGTGGGATAGATACAGATGAAGTTTATGGATAGAAACAGAATCGAAAAACTCAAAAACTAAAGGAACTAGGATTCCGAATTTTCACAAATTATTTTTTAATCGAAAACCGTTTTTGCTATTAAAATTCAGCCTATTTGTTCAACAGATTCAAGTTACTGCCATACAACTTTTTGTATATAAGTATAACTACTATATACCTAATATAGTGAGTATCTAAAAATTTTTTAAAAGTAGTTAAGTTTAATGACCAAACTTACCGCAAAACTTAGTAAATCAATAATGCAACGAGTTGGTAAAGAAATTTTACTGCAAAAAAAAAAATGTATTGCAAAAAAAAAAAATAATTTCAAGCAAGAACACGCCAAGTCGTCAAATTTGGGAATTTTGGGGGCTATTAAAATTTTTCGGTCACAGCCCATATTTAGGGCTCGAAAATTGATATTTTGCTATTTTTAAACACCTGTAACTTGAATACTCATTTTAAAATTTTTTGCTTAGATAATAAAATTCTAAGTAAAATTGCAAATTGGAAGTCCCAAATTAATTCCCAAAAGTCAAAACTTTCTATTGGGGGAGGTGGGGTTAGATCCTTGAGAATCATCATAAGTTTGCTAAATAAAAATTTGGGCTATTCGGACTTAAAAATTTTCCATTTTTATGAATCAGTATAACTTAATCACCAGTAGTGCATATACTCTCAATTAAACTCAGTATGAAGCACTACATAATTTTTAAAATGAGCTTGTTTTAAAACCTTTGTTTTTATCATCACTTGTTGATAAATAACTCAGAGTCTAATAAATATTCTATTTGAAATACTTATCGCTTTTATTGCTTATAGTTTTTAGATTAAGAAGCCTCAGTAAGGTGTATGAATTTCAAATTGCCAGATTAGTAACATTATAAAAGAAAGATTCACTTTTTTATTTTATTCAAAAGCTTTCCTGTTATTGTTTACTTTGTTTCTCTATTACTATAAACTTTGCTTTTACAACAAAAAAAAGTACACCTGACACGCTTCGTCATTAGAAATATATAACATTATGACCTCTTTGATTATTGACCTTTAATGGAATGCACCATATTTTCTTTTATATTTGTTTTGATTTTCTAATTTTTGTTTTTAGATTATTTAAACCTAACGCTAAATTATTACATTTGCCTTCCTTATAATTTGCGTATATTATTAATATAGTAAATAATGGAGCAATAAAGTTACTTAATGCCAATTATGCAATAAAGTCAGCTACAATTCGTCATTGGGTTCAAATTAATGGCTTAATAAAAAATCAACAATTATTTATTTGTAATAGAAAAACATTAATATAAAAACGAGGAAGAGTGTAGTAGAGTAGACTGTGTCAACTCTGGGATACCCGTATGACCGTAACATATACATTATATCATCCGGTTAATTACTTTTGGCTTTATTAAGTGTAGTGGAATACTCATATAAAATAAAGAGTTGTATGGCAGCTACTCGAACCCTCTATCGTAGACCAACCAAATTTTGCAGAAACTTTGGCCATTACACTAAACAATTTTTGGAAAAAATTCAGACACCCAGCTTCATTAGGTGGAGAGTAATGCTCATATAAAATAAGGAGTTGTATGGTAGCTACTCGAACCCTCTGCAGCAGACCAACCAAATTTTGCAGAAACTTTGGCCATTACACTAAACAATTGTTGGCAAAAATTCAGACACCCAGCTTCATTAGGTGGAGAGTAATACTCATATAAAATAAGAAGTTGTATGGCAGCTACTCGAACCCACTCCACTAGACCAACCAAATTTTGCAGAAACTTTGGCCATAAAACTAAACTACTTTTGGCAAAATTTCAGACACGCAGCTGTAATAGGTACAGAGTAATGCTCATATAAAAAAAGAAGTTGTATGGCAGCTACCCGAACCCATGGACCAAAATGGCTGGATTTAAATAGCGATGGCGGCTATTGCAAAAAAACGAATTTGCGAAAATTTCAAGATCCTAGCTCCTTTAATTTTTGAGTTATCGTGCGGACGGACGGACAGACAGACGGACGGACGGACGGACATACATAGCTAAATCGATTTATTTTTAGATTCTGATCCGATCCATACACTTGAGTCTATATCTACCCCCCCTCCTTCTCTGCGTCACAAACGTAATGGCAAATTTATTATACCCTTTGACTATATAGTCATACGGGTATAATAAAAACTAATACACAATTTAAACAAAATCGAGTAAAGATAAGAATAAGAGGGACAAATTCATATAAACTTTTTTTGTATGAAATATTTTTGAAAAAAAATAATTGTTTATATATGAAAATAATTATTTATTTACCCTTTTGTAATCGCTTATATTTTTTTTTTTTTTTATTCCTTTTCCACTAATATTCACTAAGCCGTTGATTACTAGGCTGTAGCTATTGTATAAGGTTATGAAATATGAATGCACAAATGTTAACTTTGTGCACCAACTATAATCTTACACAAGAATTATTTATATATTTTTATTAAATCTTATTTTATATTACGATATAAACTATTGCGATATAATTATACAATTTTACGATATTTTTTTATTAGATATGATCTGACCGGGATTTGAACCCGAGACCTGACACATGAAAGGCGGCGTCTTTACCACTACGCCATTGGTCGATATATCTTATATATATTTCCCAAAAAATAAAATTTTAAAATATTGTACATACAAATCACACATCAACGCATATACAAACAATACTTAGCCATTACCCGTTACATATTTTCTTAAAAATAAAATTTACATACATGACGTATAAGATTGTTTTAAATGATAAAAATGAATAGTTTTTGTGGAGGGATAAAAGAACGTAATCTTATCGTAATGTATATATATTCGTATATAACAGTACGTTCATAAACTCTAGATTCTGTGAAATTAAGAAAACTTCAAAAATTCAGTAGATTTTCTCCTTTATTTTTCTTGATTTCTCATATAATTTTCAAAAATTTTTCTGTTAATGAAAATCAGCTCACTACTGGTTTTTCTGAAAATCACCTCAAAATCACGTCATTCTTCCAAGTATTTCCGATTTTTGTATTGATTATTTAAAATTGTATTTCAAAATCTTTATGATTGATTTCATATGATAATAGATATTCAATACGAATGCAAGCCATTTTAAATATTTTTGCTAAATTTCCAATTTTCATTTATAAATATTCAATTTTCATTCATAAATATTCAATTTTCATTCATAATTATCCAATTTTCATTTGCAGCCATATAAAATAAAAGGAACCTCACTAGCAACTATACATTTGGAAATGCATAGCTGACAAACAAACAGACACATTGTATTAAAAACACCATTATATTACGTTAAATTATTTCTGCATTTGCATTTTTCGCGGAAATTAAGGTTAATAGGGTTTTTTTTTTAATTTCCGTTTTTATTAAAATTTTAATATTAATACATGACTAAGACAATGTTTAAAACTCCATTAATATTATAAAATTGTTGTTTTGTGTCTTTTTTTTTTTAATGTTCAAATTTTTATGAATTTTAAAAAATAATTTAATTTAGGAAATGTGCTTTTTTAAATATTTTCTTATTTTTGTTCTGACAACACATTCTATTGATGACATTTGACATATATGAACTCAAATTATACATGATACATACATAGGTAAAACATGAAAATTAAACAAATGTTTTTAATGCACATTTAACAAATTAAAAATACATATTTCTCATGTTAATTTAAAAATAAACAAGTGATGAAAAAAAACCAAGGGTTTTTATAAAAGCACATTTTCAAATTCATATTGTATTACTTTGGAATTATTTACTTGGAAATAGTTACTGCTTATTTATAAAATTTACTGCTAACAGTAAAGTTTTTAATTTAAAGTTGTTTTAGCCCTTCAATGGGGAAGGTTGCCAAGTTTCTCAAGGATCTAACTTCATCTAACTCCCCCACCCCCTTCCGTCCCCTCCATTTTTTTAGGGCTCAAGGAATTAAATTGTGAATTCCACAAAAATTTGGAATTTTACTTAGAATTATACAATCTAAGAAAAAATGGGTAAAACTGAGAGACACTTTCTTCAATTTAAGGAACCGTTTTTTAATTTAAGAAAAACCTTTAACATATGTTAAAATATTATGTTGGGCCTTTAAATTTTGTATATTAATAAAAAAAAAATGGGCAGGTATTCAAGTTATTAGTGCTTAAAAATAGCAAAATTTAAATTTTCGAGCCCTTATAGCTCCTAAACAGGGGGCGTCCGTCCGTCCGTCCATCCGTCCGTATGTTTACAAAAACTTTTACACCGTTTGAAATAGAGTAAAGAAATTTTAACCATGGGTAGGTTTTGCAAAAAAAATAAATTCGTAGAAGAATTTTTTTCTGTGGGGCTACGGGGCTACAGCCCCCCAAAGTTGGGAAAAGCCTTATATTTAAATTGTTATAACAAGGGTTCTGTTAGATATATTTTCAATCTGAAAACGGCAAACGATAGCTGGTTTCATAAACTTTATAAATTTTTAAAAGGCAAATGTTTAAGGTTTGCCATTCGGTAGTAAAATTTAACTTTACACAAAACTCAATTTTTGCAAAATTTTTGGCCACACATATCTTCTGAACGATACAAGCTAGGGTCTTGAAATTTTGGGAGAAGTTAGATACTCAGAAATTAGTAGGAGTCGGTTAGCAAAATTTTTTTTTCAAGCCCCCTATTTAGGAGCTATAAAAGCTAGAAAATTGAAATTTTGCTATTTTTAAAAACCTGTAACTTGAACACCTGTCCAAATTTTTTTTTAGTGATATACAAAATTCAAAGCTCTATAACTATATTTCAACATGTGTCAAAGGTTTTTCTTAATTTTAAAGGATGGCGAAGCTACAGCCCCTGCAAATTCCAAAAAAGCCCTATATTTAAATTGATATAACAAGAGTTCTGTTAGGTTTATTTTCAATCGAAAAGCGGTAGAAAAGAGCTGCTTTTATAGGCTTTACAAAAATATGTCGCTGTAATGTATAGGGTTACCATACGGTACTGAAATTTATCATTATATAAAACTCAATTTTTGCAAAATTTTTGGCCACACATATCTTCTGAACGGTACAAGCTAGGGTTTTGAAATTTTGGGATAAGTTAGATTCTTAAAAATTAATAGGAGTCGGTTAACAAAATTTTTTTGCCAAGCCCCCTGTTTAGAAGCTATAAGGGCTCGAAAATTGAAATTTGGCTATTTTTTTGCACCTGTAACTTGAATACCTGTCCAATTTTTTTTTTTTTAATATACAAAATTTAAAGGTCCAACATTATATTTTAACATATGTTAAAGGTTTTTCTTAAATTTAAAAGCGCTTCCTTAAAATGAAGAAAGTGTCTCTCAGTTTTACCCATTTTTGCCTAGATTGTATAATTCTAAGTAAAATTCCAAATTTTTATTCACAATTTAATTCCTAGAACCTAAAAAAATGGAGGAGAGGGGAAGGGTGTGGGAAGTAAAATGAAGTTAGATCCTTGAGAAACTTGGCAACCTTCTCTATTGAAGGGCTATAACAACTTTAAAATAAAAACTTTACTGTTAGCAGTAAATTTTATAAGTAAGCAGTAACTATTTCCAAGTAAATATTTCCAAAGTTAAACTCAGTATGTAATACAATATAATTTTGAAAATGTGCTTTTTTAAAAACCCTTGGTTTTTTTTTCATCACTTGTTTATTTATGAGTTTAAAATAATCGGCGCTCAATTTTTAAGTATTAAGAAATAATACTAATATAATAATAAAGAATTCAAATTTTACTCTACGAGTATTATACTAACAAATGAGTACTCTATATTTTTATTTTAATATGCTGCTTTATGATATAATAAATAAAATTTTATTTTAATAATTAAAACATTTATATAGTTAGTCTTTTGGTATCCATATTATACCAAGCGCATTAAAACTATACATATAACTATTCAAAAAAACGCTTAACATACTCAAAATCAAATAAAAAACCTCTTAAAAATATTAAATACCATATAAAAGAATCATTCTCTAAACACTATTAAAATGATTATCACACCACTACTGAAATATTCTAATTTTCGGCAAAAAAAAAAATCATCCAATAAACATACCACTAAACTTTTGACAGTTACATCCATATGATAATGCTATAAAAATATTAAGTTGCTTAACACATATTTTTTTTTTCTTATTTTTTTTTTTAAATCCATATTAAATCCATTTTAAAAGCTCATTATTATTTCATTGTCATTATTCATAAAAATATATAATAATTCATTCATTTTTTTTTTTATGATTATTATTAACATAATTTTTTTTGGCAAATATAAATTTTCCCTATTGTAGTGTAATTTATTTGACATTAAATTAAGACAAAATAATAAAATTTTGAAAAAAAAACGAGGAAGAGTTTAGTAGAGTAGACTGTGTCAACTATGGGATATCTGTATGACCTTAATATAAACATTATATCATCCGGTTAATTACTTTTGGCTAAATTTTAAACATACAGCTTTATTAGGTGTAGTGTAATGCTCATATAAAAGAAAGAGTTGTATGGCGGCTAGTCGAACCCTCTACTGTAGACCAACCAAATTTTGCAGTAACTTTGGCCATAAAACTAACCCACTTTTGGCAAAATTTTAGACACTTAGCTTTAATAAGTATAGAGTAATTCTCATATAAAAAAGAAGTTGTATGGCAGGTCCTCGAACCCGTGGACCAAAATGGCTGGATTTCAAAAGCGATGACGGCTATTGCATAAAAACGATTTCGTGAAAATTTCAAAATCCTAGCTTTATTTTTTGAGTTATCATGCGGACAGACGGACATACATAGCTAAATCGTTTTATTTTTCAATTCTGTTTCGAAAAATGGATCAGATATACACTTGAGCCTATATTTACTTCCCTCATTCGCTGCGTCACAAACGTTATGGCAAATTTAGTATACACTTTGGACTTATAGTCATACTGGTATAAAAATGTAATATTTTGACTGGTAACATTATAATAATAAAGTGAGAGTTTAGAAAGCATCGTTTTTTTTTTTTAAATTTTATATTTTTCTTAGGAATTTTTTAGGAAATATATTTTAATTTTTGGAAAATAATTCTAGAAATTGTTCTTTCAATCGGAAATGATTAAATTGTATCTTGTCACTATCAAGCAATCACAATGTTGAACACTGTTTTTTAATAAGGACTTGATTTTATGTTTATAATTATAAGGTAATTATTTCCACTAAAAATCATCATCAAATTTAAGAGTGAAATAATTCGAATAGATCGAGTCAAAACTCTCTAAAATATCAAAAGATTTTTTTAATTATTTATTAGTTATACTTATGTTTAAAACAAAATTTAATGATGTAAAAGTGCTAGAATTTTTTTATTATTTTTAATAAAAATTTTTAATCTTTATATCCTTCACAAAACTTTAACTTTTTAAATTCATCCCTTTTTTAGGTGAATTTTATTTATTTATAACTATAAAAAACAAAATTTTAGAATACTCTATTATATAATATTAATAGAAATGACATTGAGTGAATTCTCGTGTGGTTTTAATTACTAACTGTAATTAAAAAATAAATTTTGAAGAAATGCGCATGCACAGTTAGAATGATATGCGTAATTACATTAGAATACATTAAAATACATTTTAAACAAAGGTTAGTCATTTCGACCTTCTTCAATAGTTAATCGTTTGAGTTTTTTTGTGTAAATTTCCTTATAAAATATTGAAAAGATTAAATTAAAAATGAATATGTAATAAATTAAAGATTTTTTAAATAAAATTAAACATTTACCAAAAATAATGAAACCTATCACAAAATTCAAACCTATGCACAAAATTTAAAAATGCATTTTAATTCCAAAAATTTCAATATTTTTAATTTTGAATTTTTAACAAATCTAAAATGGAATGCTAATATCATTAAGTTTCAATTCGATTCTCGCTTTAAGTAAAACTTTCATCGTAAAATTTTGTACAACGTTTTACTTGATCAGGTTTATCACATCAGTCGTCTATTACAAAATCAGTTTTCTTATTATTCCCTTAAGAAACATGGAGCTTTCAAATAGTTTCTTCAATTTATCCATTAAACCCTGGAATCTTTAAAGATCATTTTCGCATATTCATACTTACATAGTTTCTCCAATTTTTGTCATTTTCCTTATTTCCGACCTAAATTTTCCAGATAGATCAAATTATTAGCTTTGCATCATTCTCCCCTTGGATTCTTTTAAGGGTTTTATTAGAATGATTTTTATTTTTATTTTTCGCTAGAAAAATCAAATAGATTATATTCGCTTTGCATCATTCTCCTTCTAGAGTCTCTGGGGGTTTCATTTGTATGCCTTATAATGTGACCAATCCATTTAAATTTCTTTTTCCTTATTTGAACTCATATCGGTTCTTGCCTCATTATTACCCAAAGCTCTTCAATCAGAATTTGCTTAATACAGAACATGCCACATTTATTCTCAAGCATATATCTATAAAGACTTGTAGTTTCTATACATTATTAAGCACTGTTCTTGCTCTCCAGTTTCTGATTTCTGTCTAATAAAATTCATATATCAACATAAAATGATATTATATCATGTAAATCATTTCTAAAAATTGCATTGTTTAAACTCTGTTTAATTTAACATAACGGAACCAATTTAATACTCCATAAAACATGTTTAATGATTTTAGAATCCGAATCCGACACAAACTCACATCTTCACATTCTTAATATAAAATTTAATGCAATAATAACTTTATAATATACCATTTCCATCACTAAAGAATTTTTCATTTTAGAACTTACGATTGTTTATAAAGATATAAAAAGTCTCAAAAACAAGTACGCTAAATATCACTTAATTCATCATTTTTAATTTCCGTCAGAATAACAAATGGAATAATTAAGTTTTTTTTTTTTGTTTAAATTCACAAAATTTCCTTTGAAAAAAAAAACCAACTACCACATTTGATTTTGTCCAAAACACTATCATGTACTCTGTTTAACACAATAATATTTCATTATATAGTAATAATAACTTACAATGACAATCACTCTATTCTAAATGTAAATATGCTCTTCTCTAAAATATTATTACTTTGAACACACTATATAGTATATATATATATATATATATACATTTTATACTTACATTATTTCGTTTTTGAAATTCTTTTGCTAATCTAGTTGTATATTTATGTGCTGTATCTAATATTGATGTCCTTGAATTATTATCCTTTGAACGTGATTTAAATTGTACTGTTTCATTAATATAATTTTGATTCATAAAAATCGCATTCATATTATTATCATTATAATCATCATCATTATTTTCATCATCATCAATTTGATATTTTTTTTTATTCCTTATAATGTCCTCAGGATATTTAACATTGTCATTGATAGTGTTATTATTATTATGATTGTTGTTGTTGTTACTGTTACTTTTCCTGTTAATATTGTTAGGGACAACAGAATTTGATTTAATTTTATAAATTTGTGATAATAAATTCAAGTCGCGATCTTTTAAATCTTCATCAGCTAACATCATATCAGTTTCATCACGAAGTCGCTTTAAAATAAAAAAAAAATTAAAAAAATAAAATAAAAATTGATATAAAAGTACATAATATGTATATAAAAAAAGTATTATGTATAAAATACATTTCATACAAATGTATATATATATATATATATATATATATAAAACAAAGTTGATTTAATTTTTTTCAAAAAAAAAAATTGAATTAGAAATAAAATGATATTTGTAATATAAACAAGTGATGAAAAAAAACCAAGGGTTTTTAAAAAAGCACATTTTCAAAATTATATTGTATTACATACTGAGTTAAACTTTGGAAATATTTACTTCGAAATAGTTACTACTGACTTATAAAATTTACTGCTAACAGTAAATTTTTTATTTAAAAGTTGTTATAGCCCTTCAATGGGGAAGGTTGCCAAATTTCTCAAGAATCTAGCTTCAACTCACCCCTCCCCCCTCATCCTCTAGTTTTTTAGGTTCTAGGAATTAAATTGTAAATTACACAAAAATTTGGATTTTTACTTAGAATTTTATTATCTAAGCAAAAATGGGTAAAACTAAGAGACACTTTCTTCAATTTAAGGAACCCCTTTTAAATTTAAGAAAAACCTTTAACATATATTAAAATATAATGTTGGACCTTTAAATTTTGTATATTAATAAAAAAAAAATTGGACAGGTATTCAAGTTACAGGTGCTTAAAAATAGCATAATTTCAATTTTCGGGCCCTTATAGCTCCTAAAGAGGGGGCTTGACAAAAAAATTTTGTTAACTGACTCCTACTATTTTTTTAGGATCTAACTTCTCCCAAAATTTCAAGATCCTAGCTTGAACCGTTTAGAAGATATGTGGGGCCAAAAATTTTGCAAAAATTGAGTTTTATATAATGCTAAATTTTAGTACCGTATGGCAACTCTATACATTTAAGCGACATATTTTTGTAAAGCCTATAAAAGCAGCTCTTTAATACCGTTTTTCAATTGAAAATAAACCTAACAGAACTTTTGTTGTATCAATTTAAATATAGGGCTTTTTCGGAATTTTCAGGGGCTGTAACTTCGTCACCCTTCAAAATTAAGAAAAACCTTTGACACATGTTGAAATATAATTATAGAGCTTTGAATTTTGTCTATCACTAAAAAAAAATTTGGACAGGTATTCAAGTTACAGGTGTTTAAAAATAGCAAAATTTCAATTTTTGAGCCCTTATAGCTCCTAAATAGGGGGCTTGACAAAAAAATTTTGTTAACCGACTCCTACTAATTTCTAGGTATCTAACTTGTCCCAAAATTTCAAGACCCTACCTTGAACCGTTCAGAAGATATGTGTGACCAAAAATTTTGCGAAAATTGAGTTTTGCGTAATGTTAAATTTTAGTACCGTATGGCAACCCTAAACATTTGCCTTTTAAAAATTTATAAAGTTTATGAAAACAGCTATCATTTGCCGTTTTCAGATTGAAAATATATGTAACAGAACTCTTGTTATAGCAATTTAAATATAGGGCTTTTTCCAACTTTGTGGGGCTGTAGCCCCGTAACAGGTGGGGCTACAGAAAAAAATTCTTCTACGAAATTATTTTTTTTCCAAAAACTACCCATGGTTAAAATTTCTTTTCTCTATTTCAAACGGTGTAAAAGTTTTTGTAAACATACGGACGGACGGACGGACGGACGGACGGACAGAGTGAAGCTATATAGGCACATTTTTACAAAATTTTTTGAAAATGTGCTAAAAATGGGATATAAAAAAAAAACGGGGATTCTTTCCTCTATTTTTTAAGCGATTTTTTATTTTTTATGACATTTTCAAGAGCGAATACAAAAACTGAATACAAAAATTGTTTAATAAAATTTTGTAAAAAAAAAAAAAAAAAAAAAGTATCTTAACAATTTTTTTTCTATATTTATTAAAATAAACCTAAACGAATGTTTCTTGTTTACATTAAATCTAATTTCTCTGAGTTGTATTTTTGCATTTAAAAAATGCAAATAAACATTAAATTGTATTATTTACTTTAATTTTGTTGCAATTTAAAAATAAAAATTGCAATTCATTTTCTTTTAATATTACAAAAAAAAAAAAAACATTGAAAAAAAAAACACTTACTTACAATCTATTTACATTATCATGGAATATTCATTTCACTACTATGAATTATACTTTGAAAATTAGATTTTGTAATCTCAAGAAATAAATCTAAGATATAAATGGTATACGTATACTATATTCAAAATCTAATATCTTATCTGGTACAGGCAATAAGCCCAAATGATATAAAACCTATTGACTTTATTTCATTATCATATTTGGAATAAAGCCAAAAAATTATTTTTTAAATTTTGGTCTTATTTCAATATGAAAAATTGAAATAAAGCCGATTTGATTCTAATTCAAAAATGGTAATTTTTTTTAATTTGCAAATAATGGAATTATTATTTTTCAGAAATTTTGTGAAAATTACATATGTTATGGATTGTATTCGGAGGCAGGGTTGTACGCTTTTTCCAAAATATTTATATACCTACTATAAAATCCCTCCTGATTCAGAATCTGGTATACTCATAGATATATATATATATATATATTATATATATATAACAATTCTGGAAAAAGCGGCAATATGAATTTTGATTTATCTCATGTTTAAAATATTTTTGGCTTTATTTCTTTATAATTTTGATTTTTATCTCTTATTCAAAAATTTTTTAAAAATGAAATAAAGCCAAATATTAAAAAATTATGATTTTGGTTTTATTTTAAATGTGATCTTGAAATAAGGCCAAAAAATTTGGCTTTATTTCATTTGGCCATTTGGCCTAATAGCATGTACTCTATCTTATTTTGTTCTTATCGAGCGTTTAGAAGTTGAAAGGGAACGTATCGAAATCTTGTGAATTGCAATTTTTCAAATTGACGTGCTATAATAAATCTTGTTTTGAAAATCTCGCGTGTCAAAATCTCGTGAGTCAAAATATGGCGTTTCGGCAATACTTTTTCAATATGTCTTCTTTAAAGTTGGTAATTCATAGAGGTATGATTCAAAAAAATTGAGATTAAAAAGAGGAGATTAATATCCATTATCTATACATTATGGAATCCCTCAAAATAGTTTTCCTAACCCCAATTCCTTTCTTAATCCCGAAGGATTTTTGATTTAAAAAAGGGAAAGGGTTTGGGCGATTAAAGTCCAACACCACCCAAATGAACCCAGAATATTGATTCTGGATAGTTTTTTACAGCTTTAAACCCTCGTAAAAAAAAAAACTCACGAAAAATTAAATACTTTGTTGCTGATATTTTACGTATGAAGAAGATTTAGGAATTTTGATATAAAATCAGTTCTTATTTTTTAGTTTTTTTTTAAATTTCTTGATTTTAAGACGCGAGATTTTAAAACACAAAATTTATACACAATAGTTTTATTTTCTCAATTTATATGAATTTAAAAAATAATTAATTAATTTTATAAAAAAAATAATAAAAATTTAAAAAATAATCAATTAAATTATAAAAAAAATTTAATAAAAGTATAAAAAGTTAAAAAAAAAGTTTAAACAATATCAAAACTTTGGAGAAATTCGGCTATGCTGTTAATAGAACTTTTACACTTCTATAAACAGCATATAGAATTCCAAATAGCTGTTTTATACCACAGTTATTACATTAGATTAATTTTTTTAAATTTAAATTATATAATTAATAATTTCTTTTAATTTTTCTGTAATCATAACTTACATTGAATAATTTAATTTCCAAAAAAAATGAACAAAAGATCCGAGCACTACAAAAATTATAAATCAAAATTAATTTAAAAAACTTTAACGTTGTTTAAGTGCTAGAATTATTATAAAAAAATAATTTAAAATAAAAAAAAAATTTTATTTTAATCGTATTTAATTTTAATTTTTGAAAAATTTAAGAAATTAATTTAGAGCACACGCAAGTATAACTATACTTTTTGAGTTACTTAAAGTATTGAGTCAATTAAAAATATTTATTCATATAAAGTATTGAGTCATATAAAGTATTGAGTCACTTGAAATTTTGAGTTACTTAACATATTGAGTCACATAAAGTATTGAGTTACTGAAAATATTGAGTCACATAAAGTATTGAGTCACTTAAAGTATTGAGTCAATTAAAATGTTGATTCACATAAAGTATTGAGTCATATAAAGTATTGAGTCACTTGAAATTTTGAGTTACTTAAAATATTGAGTCACATAAATTATTGAGTTACCGAAAATATTGAGTCACTTTAGGTATTGAGTCACTTTAAGTATTGAGTCATTTTAAGTATTGAGTCGCTTTAAGTATTGAGTCACTTGAAGTATTGAGTACTTACTCAATTTCATTAATTTGTCTAAAAGTCTAAACCCATCCTTTTAAAATATAAAGTAATTTTTAAAAACTGTACAATTTCAAAACTGCACTATTTAAATTACTCAATAAAAATGTTGAATAAACTTCACTTAAACACTTTTTCAAAAATTTTTTATTTAAGCAAATTGAAGCTGCTTGTTGATGACATGTTCAATGAATAAATTTTCAATTTCTAATTTCTAAAAAACAGTATTTTTTTAAAGAACAACTTGTCTTATCAAATCATCTTATTTAATTCTGAGAAAAATAAAATTCCATTCAAATCAATTCAAATGAATATAATTTGAGTGGATTAATTTAATTTAAAAAAACAAAAAAAGTTTAAATTATCAAAATAAAATTTTAATTTATCAAACTAATATATTATTATATGGCATCTAGACCATCTATATCCATTCTACGATCTTCTTTAAACAAATTTGATCAAAATTAATTAACAGTTTTGAAATACTAGATAGTTGATTACTTGAATTTAATTTTCTAAAAAAAAGTTTTTTTTTTTGTTTTATTCAAAATAAAAAAAAAATCTAATTATCAAAACTTTTTTGTTGAAATTTTTAAAAACTTTTTATTTCTAAAAATTTTTTAAAATAAACACTGTAAAGTGCAACGATGAAGTTATAGAGTATATGTAAAATGCAAACCCTGTAAAAATGTTCAATAAAATACTATAGTGGTAAAATTACATTACCGAATATATACATATATATATATATATATATACAACTTCTCATTAACTATAGAATGAAAAAAACAAAACATTTCATTAAATTTAGATAAAGTAAAGTTTTCAGAAAATCTTTTGTCGAATTCTCTCTATTATAATTTCTAGTCTAATTAAAAGTGATTTTTTAAAAAAAAAAAAAAGAAAAGCATAACAATAACATTAACAAATACATAATACATAATATATATATATACATATATATATAAAAAAAATACCTCAACAAAACGATTACTAACTTTTTCCATTAACTCAAAAATTCAACAAATTATTATAGCAAAAAAAAAGAAAAAAAATATAAACTATTTTTCAGACCAAAAAAATATTAAAATTTAAACTTTTTATTTAGCTGGTCTTAGAAAAACTTCCCCTAAACCCCCTGTTTTTCACATTTCATAATATAGAACGAAAAACAACCTTGTAAGTTTTTTTTTTTTTATATAAATAACTAATTAAGGTAAAATGTATTTTAATCTCGCCAATTTTGTATCTTAATTGAACATTTTTATTTTATTACATTATCAAACAACTGCAAATGCATAATATTATATGGACGAAATAAATCCCTTTTAAATAACCCCCATATTTGGATAAATCCTTACGTTGAAAGATATAACCAACAAATTGTTTATTTAATATGCCACTGTAACTGTCACTGTGACTACCACTGCCACTTCCACTGTCATATTAAATAACACGATATTAGAAATTTAAATATAACTCCTTAAAGTTGTGGAAATAATATCATAATGAAATAACTCCCAACAGTTTTTAGTTGTATGCATATAAATTTGAAGACCATAAAGAAATGCAAATAATAACAATACTTGTGAAGGAGTTTTAAAGTTTAATATAAAATCCGGGGTTTTACTTTTTCTGAAATAAAAATTGATTAAATGCGTCGAAATATAATATACACAGCGGCTGAGTGACACAGTGGTTAAAGTGCCGACCTTTCATGCTAAAGGCCCGGGTTCGAATCCCAGTGAAAGTGAAAAAACTTTTCTGGTTTTCAACTCGACTCAGCTACCATTTGCCATTGGGTTCAAATTAATGGCATAATCAATAATTAATAATTATATATCTTTAATAAAAAATACATTAATATAATAATACCAACAAATAATTTAATTGAATAATATAACTCACAGACTATATAACTTAAATACAAGTATTATACAATATAAACAAAATAGAATTGTATCTATTGAAAATCTAAGATGTTTCTGAAAAAATTATAAGGCCTAACTATCTCATGTTTAGATTGTATGTGGAATTCATTAAGATCAATTCTAATAACACGAATATAATATGACCCCCTGTTCCAACATGTCCCTATGGTATATACAGGCTTATTAACCTAACATTTGAACAGTTAGCGCTAAAAAAAAAAAAAAACCTAACGAGCGTTTTTAAAGTTGGTTACAAAATTAAGGATTTTCCCCAAAATCTCACGAAAGCTTTATTAGATTTTCAAAATTTCTAGGAAAACCTAAAATATTTGACATTTTATTTTTTAGAAAAAAAAAAGAGCTTAAAATAGCTTCTATACTTATTAAGAGATTAGTATTCTATTATAAAATAACTCCCAAAAGGAAATAGATCCCAAAATAATGAAAAAAAATCACAAAATGTTGGGTTTTATAACTTTTGTTGAGAATTATTTCGTTTGAGAGAGGGTTATTAAAGATAAAAAAACAAAATTAACAATTTTTCAAAACAGATTTTAAAGATGTAATATTGATCCACTCTTAATAATTTTACTCAACTTTTCTCCCCTAAACTTCAATACGTATTTTAAATTAAAAAAACATGGATCATCATTGGTTTTTCATTGAAAACCAAAACAGTTAAGTTAGAAAAATTTTCATGCTCTATTACAAATTTAAAAACTATATATATATATATATATATATATATATATATATATATATATATACATTTACATACAAAGTTGCACATATAATTATAAAAAAAAATATATATATATATATACTTACCGTTCTTTCAATATCTCTCATTAATGTATCCAGTTGATTTTCATGTAAATTTATATTTTTACGATTCATTGATTCACGTACCATCTCTAAAACTTTACTACGACGATTTCTTGTCTCTTTCTGATACATTAATACCATTTTACGTTGGCATGCAATACGTTCTTCTTCTCTTGATATAGCACCACAATATAATTTTTCAAGTTCTATTAAATGAAAAAAAAAAAAAAATAAACACCAAAATTCAAAAAAAAAAAAAAAAAACTAGATTAAAATCATCGGTCAATATGGTTGGATGTAAAAACAGAAGCTCGGTAAAGACATCTAAAAAAGAGAAAAATTAATATGCACTGAACAAATACTATATATGGAATAAAGCAGCAAAAAAAAGCTAATGCTTATTAAATTTGATGAAAAAAGAAATCCCCCCCCCTAACTCTTAAAACAAAAAACTTGTTAAGTACTACAAAGAAAATTTTCGAAAAAAAAACTTTAAAAAATTTCATTAATGGTTAATGGTCACTTCATCTGTATACGTCTTCACTGTTGTGTTAAGTGATGCAAAAGAGAAAAAAAAAATGCACGTTTCTGTCAGATAATATGCACGAAATCATTAAAAATTGAATTCGAATTAATAGATGGTTGTAAGTAGATGTAAGTAGATGCATATATACGCATACATATATATGTATCTTATCCTTAAGTTGATGAGAACTAAATGGGTGATCTATTAAGAAGCACTTATCAGATACTTCTGATATTTTAAATTGCGTTCTATAAAAAAAAAATGAAGAAAAAAAAACCGTAAAACAAAAAACAAAGAAATATTTAAACTTTCTTATCTTGTTAGGGAGGGTAAGGTATTGGATACAGGATTCTTTTTTTAAAGTTGTTTTGATATGATAACTCTAGAACAATTTATTGGAAATTAATGGAATTTTAAAAATAGTTGATATTAAATTATATTATTACTAAAAACTGGACTGGTATAAAGACTCCTACCCTAACTTGCAGCTAAAATAGTTACATGGATATAATAACTTTGGTACTGTGTTTGTAACTACCAAAAGGGTTGGAGGTGACGGTCAATTTAAACCGTCACCTCCAACCTGATATTTTTTTATATCTTTCCATCCTTCCTGATAACTTGAAGTATAATGATTCTATCATGATTATATTTTTACTAAGGACTTGGACAAACATGGGTGAAATCGAACTTTAGGTACGGTTTCGAACACGAGCAACCGAACATATCTCTGAAACCAATAAAAATAGTACCTTCAAATTTCAGGGTACTTAAAGTGCAAAGACCCTTGTTCCTTTTGTTCATTCCTATTTAATTTATGCCCCTAAAATTTTGTATTAATTGAAGTAAAGATTCAGGTACCTCCCAATCACCTCCCAAAATTTAAAAAAATGGTTTCGAAAATAATAAAAATAGTAAATTGAATTTTGGTTCAAGGGTGTTCTGTAATGTTTCTATTATGTTTCTTAGATGTATAGTAAATAGAGAATTGGTTCGGATAGCTTCCAAACGCCCCTCAATTTTTGTATATTGTTAGGACTTAGTTTAAGATCTAAACAAAATAGGTATTATTATTTTAGTAAAATAAACTTGTAATGAATTTTCAAAATTTTTCAATTTTCCATAATAAGTTTTGGATTTAGAGTGTATTGAAAAAGAGTTCATAATATTTTTTTAAAAAATTTGTTAGAAATGCATTCTAAAGGAAAAATTGTAAAAAGAATTAGAAGCCACTTTCTTAAATTTTAAACAAACCCTTTGTAATTAAGAAAAACTGTTAAAACACGTTAAAATACAATGTTTGTATGTTACTTAAAAAAAATTTGTATGATGTTTAAGTAACAAGTGTTTAAAAATTGGAAATTTTTAATTTTTGACCTTTTAAAGTTCCTAAACGGATCGCCATAAGTCTGAATAGACTCATACTTTTGTTAAAAATCTAAAATTTTTCAAAATTTCAAGTTCTTATAAATTAAACCGTTTGCAAAATCTAAAAAAATGTTCAGTGTGGAGCGCCTAATCAATAAAATGCCAGTATAGCTAAATATATAGAATAGAACCAAAAATTAAAAAGTAATTTTGCGAATTAAAAAAGTACATTTTGCGATTTACCTTGAATAACTGTTAATATGCAGTCTTTCGCATTTCCAGTTTTACATTAAAAATCTATTTGGTCCTAAATTTCCGAAATTTATTAATAATTTTTTAAAAAATTTAGATAATATAAAGCAAAAAATAAAGCATTATTTAAAGTATTATCCTAGCATTATCTCAAGTTAATCCAAAATGGAGATTTTCAATTTTTGATTCTATATTACTTCCTTTTATATAAGCGTCAGATTTACTAAATTTTCACTAATCAAATATCATTTTTTGAAGTGAAAATTCCCTAGTGTACCGTATCTAAATTGGAATTGAATAATTTGTGCTAAAATAAACTATTAACTTTAATAATAAGCTCTGCACAAAAACTATATTCTGTATATACAAAAAAGATAAATACAATTCTCAACTCCCGTTTTTTGTACATTTTTAAAAGCAAACCTATAAATAAAATCAGCAAAATTAGTTTAAACAAAAAACTCCTTAATAAGCATTAAAAGTTTTGTATAATAATTTAAACAATTTTTTAACTTAAATTTGATAAATCGTAATACCTTTGCTTAAATAATTAAATTACAAAATAGAAACGAGCAATATTTAAAAAAGAATATTTAAAAAGGTTCCTCTTAGTTGCAAATTCACTTATTGTATTGAAAGTGATTTTATAAATTTTTAATATTTTCCTTTATTCTTTTTTTTTCTACGAATTTAATTGACCTTAAGCATTCGAAATGGAAAAGTTATAAATGAAATTTTATGTACATTTATTATATAGATTTTTTTTTTTTTAATATTTTATTTTTATGCAACATGCAGATTAAAGTTAAATTGAATGCAAAAATTTGAATTAAATTATAAACTTGATATTTCGTATACAATTTCTTTTAAATTATTTTAAATACTAAGTAGTAATAATTATTGAACACGTTTAAGTTTAGAGAAGCGTTCTCCGTTTTAATAAATTTAATTCTAGTTAATATTAAATTTATTTTTTTTTATTTAAAGTTGAGCCTAAATTTAGGAACTATTTTAAATTGAAAAATTTCATAGTTCTCAAAATTGTTCTTTACAATATTGCAATATCTTGAATAATATTCTCTAATTTACTTTTTTTATATTTTTACATTCTAATTTGCATTCTTATAAGTATAGTTTAATAGGGTATTCACTAATTAAACCAGCTATTAGGCTTTAGCTATTTTAAGTGCTATGTGAAGATTTTCAACTTCACAAACAGGTTTTAACACATTAAAAACTTTTTGAGGCTATATAAGAAGCCGTTTTACAGGCTTCACCTTTAAAAATTATAAATATAAAAGATAAATCTTACAAATCTAAAGTAATTCTTTCCAAAATATAAATAAAATAATATTAAAGATTAAGCAACAGATTATGTTCAATATTAATTATCTTTAATTCTATTCGCATCAAATTATTATTTTGCCTACAGCTAGCCAGATCAAAACTTTTATTTTCTTGTTCTTAGTTTCATTTTGTTTTATCTCAATATTTACATTAACTTTTAAAATAAACTGCAAAGTTAAATTCCTATGAATTTAGGTTATACAAAAAAAAAGAAAAGAAAGTTTACATTTTCATAAAAGCAGAAAAAAGTTTTCATTTTTCCCCCAATACTTTTCACATTCTTAAAATAAATATTTTTTCTAGATCTGAAAATCTGGATGATCCATTTAAGAATTTTCCAAAACTTTAAAAATCTTTAAAGTTTTTTTGGGAGAATTACATAGTTTTTACTTTCATAATAATGGAGAAAGATTTTATAAATTAAAGTTTTATTTTATTTATTTCAATTATGGTATTTAAAGATTAATTTTCTATAAGAAAAAATTGAAAAATCAAATTATTTTTGAATAATTATGTTAAAACAATTATTAAAGAATTTGATATTATTTAAAACATTTTAAAGATGTTAAAATTTAATTCATATATTCTGGAAAAGTATGTATAGCATGTATAGTTAAATTATATTTTATTAGAATATTAGGATTCTATTAATGTTTTATAGATATTGTGAACTCGTCAATGATATGAAATCAATAAAATGTCAGATAAAATTTTCTCTGTTCATTATTATACATGAAATTAATTTTTAACTTTTTAAAAACTGGTTATAGTAACTCATTCTGTACAACTTTCAATTTTAAAAAAAAAGAACTTGTTCAGTTTCGTTTCCAAATTACTTTTCAACTCTTTTTTTCCTGCATTTATGCCTCTTATTCAAACATATGGTTGAATTTCAGTTTCTTATAATGAGTTCTAATAATTTTAATTCATTTGTCTATATTTTTTTTAATGTTACCATGTAAAATATTATATTATAATGTAAAATATTTTCAATGTTGTTTCAACATTTGTCAGTTTCTAGGAAATCTTTTTATTTTTAAGACACGCTTATGAAAAACTTTAATTTTAAATATTGAGAATTAAAAAAATTATTAAATTTATAATAAGTAGCAGCAGTTAGCACACTATTTCTGAAACCTGCTATCAAAATTAAAGAAATTTTAATAGTATAAGACTTTTCCAAATAAATCAAAATGTTAAAAAAATATATAGAAATGCAAGATATATGCGTAAAAAAAAAACTATAAATAATCAATTCTATCTGCAGATATATCGTAAATTAAATTTCGTAAATGAAATATGATTGTAAAATATTGCATATTTTTTCATTTATGCTCAACATGTATTTCAAATTAATTTTTATAAATTCTATTTTTTGGAAACTTTTATAATTACAATCCAATAATAGGCTTCCTTATTTCATCAATCAGTTTTTAATCTTTTATATAAGAAGGAGGTTCATATATGAAGAAAACAATAATTCAACACTAAAAATATATTAAAAGTAGAACTCATTTTTTATACTTGAAGATATAAAATGTATCAATCAATATAGAACATAAATATAATTATTACCTTTTAATCTAATCTGAATTTCCTCATCTTTTAATCCTTCTTCCAATTTTTTTGCTAATTGAATTTCTTCAATTTCTAAATTACGAATTTTTTCATCTAATATATTATTTTCAATATTAATTGCTTCCATTTCTTTATCTTTTAATTCAATCCATTCTTTTGGATAATTTTCAAATTTTGGATAAAAACCTTTTGGTATACAAGTAAATGATTTTAAATAACGTTTTGGTTGTAAATCAATTGGACAGATTTTTTGTAATTCATTTGCTTTTTTTAATAATTTTCTCATATCAATTATATATTGTTCATGAAAAAATGATTCAATTGATTCATTTGTTTCCAATCTCATAATAATATTACGTTGTTGAATTTGATATGCCAATATAATAAATATAATATAATCAATATCTTTTGTTAATATATTATCCCACAATTGATACCATTGTTGTTCATCAAATATTTCTGAAAAATTTGTTGTTAATATTGGCCATGCATATTGTTTTGTTGTTATATTACGATTTTGATAAAATTTATGTAATTCAATATCAAAATGATATAATAAATTTTCAATTAATCCTAAATAATTTAATGGTTCCATTGGTGCAAATTCAAACCATAATTGACAATGATTATATAATATTGTTAATAATAATTCAAATGTTAATATTGAACTATTTGGAAAAATTTTCAAAAATGGAAATATAAATTTTGGTAAATAATCACATTCAGCTAAAATTCTTGACCAATATATTAAACATGATGAAATTTTTTTTAAATTTCTTAATAATGTTGCATCTTTAATTGGAAATTCATCATCATATTTTAATACAATCGGATGTAAACCTTTTTTTAATAATTGAGTAAAATGTGCTTTATTTGATGGTAAATCTAATAATGTTGTCCATATTAAATGACGATATGTATTTGAATATGAACCATATTCTTTTAAAATTGGTAATAGACGATCTTTTGATAATGTTTTCTTTAACTGAAATTAAAAAAATTTAAATTAAAATAATAGATTAAATCATTTTTTTTTTAGTTAATACATTAGTTATATACAACCAAAAAAATAGTACATAAAGTTTAGTTTAAAATTAATAAAACGAGTTCAAACAATTTTAAATAACCTAATAGTATAATAAAACACTAATCAATAACGTAATTTGACGTCATTTTAATAGAACTTTATATTTGATCTGAATTTGTTATTCGTAAAACACTTTATAGGCACATTTATTTTTCCATTTTAAGGAAAATGGGAAAAACCTTATTTTGACTACTTGGGATAAAACCAAAAACTACTTAAAACTAGATTAGGCTACCTTAAAGCTAATTTAAATAATGAAAAAGATTTTTAATTAAATGGTTGTTTGAAAATTGTGTTGTATAATTAAATTGGTTAAGTTTATAAACTTTATCCATGATAGTATCCATGTTGGCTTTTTTTGTAATGTAGATGTTGAGTAAAAAAAGGGTAAATTGTAAATTAACTTAAGTGTTTTGTTTTAGGAAATTTGTAGTTTACTCATATGTTCCCCAGATGGTCGAACCGTACAGCAAAATTGGTTGGATGATTGTTTTGAATATTAATAGTTTGTTGCCGGTTGAGAATTTCTATTTAGGAATGAGTAAAGCGCTTTAATACATTTACTGGCTTTATTCACAGGTTCATGAATGTGGTCTTTAAATGTTTATTTTCTATCAATGATTATACCAGTCAATTGCATTTTGTTGCATTAACTCCACATATTAAAATATTTTATTAGACAGTTAAGATCAATTTGTAAGTTATTTACTGTTCCATTACCATATTCGACTGCAGTAGTTATTGCAATATCGTCTGCAAATGCTGACAGAAGAATGTGTTTAGATTAGGGAGATCACTGGTATAAATGTTGTACAGGATAGGGCCTAACACTGACCGCTGTGGAACACGTAATTATGAATTTATTTAATTAATTTTAATTAATTCGTACAGTTAAATCTGAATAACTATTTAATAAATTTTCAGACAAAACTGTCAAATGTAATAATTTCTTTGATATTAAGTACATTTTCTTTACATATACAGCGTATTTAATGGCAAATAATTTTTATAAAAGTGAATTTTTATACAAACATACACTAAATTTTTTTATATTATCTAATATAAAACACATTACCCTGTATATTTATCAGGCCAGTATACTGATATTTATTTCGGACATTAAAATTTTTGTTTACTTTGGCCTAAAATTACAACTACAATTGATGTGTTTTAGATGTTTATACCATTTTGTTTTCAAGCTAATAAAATAATTTTTAATGTGTTTTAAAAAGTGCATCTTGCCAATTACAAAAACATTTACCTTATATCAATATAAACAAAAATTCTTTCAGAGCTTAATCAATCATAATAAAGGATTTTTTTTTAAATATAGAAGTTGAAGAATTTGTTTGAAATTTTATGAATATGGTTTTAAATATGTATAAATTGAATTATCCTTTTCCTAACTTTAGTAAAAATTTAATATAAGTTAAAAATTATACCATATATAATATTTTTCACAAATAATTTGAATATTAATTTTACTTAAATTTCAGAACAGTGTGGGGCTTGATAAATTCATAACTTTCGATGTGTCGATGCAATTTATAAATTATAAATTTATTTAAATAAATGTTTATATACCCATTCTATTCCCATTATAATATTATAGTTTAAAAGAAAACATTACTTTCAAAATATACAGATTGTGACATAAACTTTTTTTAAAACGAGGAATGTAGTAGAGTAGACTGTGTTAACTCTGGGATACCCGTATAACCAGAATATAAACAGTATATCATCCGGTTAGTTACTTTTGGCAAAATTTCAAACATACAGCTTTATTAGGTGCAGTGTAATGTTCATATAAAAGAAAGAGTTGTATGGCAGCTATTCGAACCCAATGCAGTAGGCCAACCAAATTTTACACAAACTTTGGCCATAAAGCTAAACTACCTTTGGCAAAATTTCAAAAACTCAGCTTCATTAGGTGTAGAGTAATGCTTATATAAAAGAAAAAGTTGTATGTCAGGTAGTCGAACCCGTGGACTAAAATGGCTGGATTTTAATAGCGTTGACGGCTATTGCATATAAACGAATTTTTGAAAATTTAAAAATCCTAGCGCCTTTAATTTTTGAGTTATCATGGGGACGGACGGACGGACATGCATAGCAAAATCGATTTATTTTTCGATTCTGATCGGATCCATACCCTTGAGTCTATATCTAACACTCTTCTTTCTGTGCGTCACAAACGTAATGGCAAATTAAATACACTTTTTGATCTAAAGTCATACGGGTAAAATTTGGCATAATACTAAATGGTGACATTGCCAAAATTTATAATTTTAAATTAGCTTTCTTGATTTAATATCACAGTCGGTTAATATTGGAAATTTTTTTTTAAGAACACAAATTTCACATAATATAAAAAGAATTAAAAGCTAAAATTGGTTATTTATGTTTCTTTTGGAAAAAAAATTAACTTCTTTCAATGATTTTTAAAAAATTCAAAATCCATCCAACAGAATATGGTTCATAGCTTTTAACATATTCTACTTTAAAAGTGTGTCTTTGATAATTTAAAATATATGTTAAAAAATTGATATAAAATCTTTAAAATTAAAATATTAATATATCAATTTAATTTTAAATGATGTGGAAAAAAATCTAGAATTTTCTTAATTCAAAAAATTATTTTTTTTTGAAATCCGAATACAAATGAATTGTTAAACTGTGAATTTAATAATTTAATTTCAAATTCAAAAGCAGTTATTTTCAAAAATAATATTTATACTCTCTTACAGAACATATTAGTTCACGGGTATATTAAAATTACCTTTACACGTTTATAACGCATTGAATTAAGCATACTAGATATATGGAAAAGTATTTATATATTCTTATTAAGTATAAAATTTTCAGTCGATTCAGCTGTGTGTGTTAGTCGGTCCATCTGTTCGTTTTTCCGTCAGTTCCACTAATAACTCAAAAAGTATTAAAGCTAGAATCATAAAGCAAAATATATCTCGAAATACTTGTATGTTCCTTGTTTTTTTTTTGTTGATTTGAGACCCAACTTAAACTTTGAGTGCCTCTCGAAATATGAACTTTTTCATGTGTAAGATTTGCAGTTGTATGAAATTTGCTTGGTGAAGACCTGGGCCCTATTTCATAAAACTATTAGTCTAATATTATTAGTGAATTTACTAATATTATATTAGTTATTGGTAAAATTCTGTTTCATAAAGACTAATATTTTATTAGTGCTACACTAATAATTATTAGTGAATTTTATTACTGAAAAGCGCGTTCCTTTCATTGAGTGCCTCTCGAAACATGAACTTTTTTATGTGTAAGATTTGCAGTTGTATGAAATTTGCTTGGTAAAGGCCTGGGCCCTATTTCATAAAACTATTAGTCTAATATTATTAGTGAATTTACTAATATTTTATTAGTTATTGGTAAAATTTTGTTTCATAAAGGCTAATATTTTGTTAGTGCTACACTAATAATTATTAGTGAATTTTATTACTGAAAAGCGCGTTCCTGTTTCATAAAACTATTAGACTAATAAATATTTGTCGCTACACTAATAATTATTAGTAAATTTTTATTAGTTTAGAAAGACCAAAAAATTCATTATTAGTCTTTTAAATATTAGGATATTTATATATAATGAAGGTTTAAACTTTATATTGTATGCAGTAAACTTATTTTTTTAAAAAATAAATAAATATAATTAAATCTAAAAAAAAATTACGCATTATTATACATACTTTACATTAATCAACAGCATTTTATTTTGGTTACAACTTAAACATAATTCAGTATAAATTTGAAAATCATGTTAAGCTCTGATAGTGAGAGTGATTATGAAAATTATTTTATAATAAGGAGAAGGCGTGTATTTAACATAAACTAAATAATTGAACACTCAAATAATAATTATTAGTGACGAGTCTACACTAGTAATAATTTTGTTACTAAAATTTTATTAGTTGCAGAAAAGTTTTATGAAACAAAAAAGTATTACTCCACATTTATTAGTTTTAATAATTATTAGTTTTTTAGTATTAGACTAATTGTTTTATGAAATAAGGCTTGACACCAAAACTCGGAATATGTCCTGAACAATTCTTGTAAAAACTTGAAGTATGTCTGTTCCTTTACTTCTGCTATATAAAACCGATTGCTTGTTTGTCTCATGTTCACATGGTTACCACTGGTCCCATAATATTAAATAGAGTAATTGTCTAATACTAGTCTCTAATGCATTTCGAATACCATCACGGATTTCTACTATTATCTTACAGTTGACGCAGTTAACTATAAACTCTAACACCTTGTCATTTGTAACTAATGCCATTAAAAAACTAAATAATTTCAAAAGAAAACTAAAAATATATGAAAATATAATAATAAGAAATAAATCAAAATTTAAGAATTAATTTACACTTAATAATAAATCGACTACAAGTACATGCAATCGGCCTACTTTACTTTCATAATAAATCATAATATATTTTACATACAATATAAAATCGTTATTCGCCCTTAAATTGAGGTTCTTATAATAAATATGTATCTATCTATATATATATATATATATATAAAGCATTTAAATGAATTGAAATTTTGTATTCTTTAATTATAATAAATAAAATAAAAAAAACCCCAGAAATTTCATTCTACCATTCATTCTAAAAAAGAATCACTGTGTAAAATACACTAATATATAAATTATATTCTTATGACAACAAATGCTCCCTGTATTTAACCTAAATGCCTTGTCTGTTTTCCACATAATATGCATCCTAATTTTTTGTATCTATTTTTTATTTTGTTCTGCATTACAAATAAAAAAAAAAAAAAAAAAAAAAAAAACTACTTATAAATATATTTGGGAGCAAATGAATAACAAAACAAAAGAATAATAAAAATAAAAATCTTTTATTCTATTGAAATGGAAAAATCAAAATCACGCCACGAAGAACCCACTATAATATACACAAATTGAAAAGCAGATTGGATTCATGAAATAAAAAAAATAAAAAAAAAAAACATTTTTTCGCGAAATTATTATCTACAGGGTATTTAAAAATTATATGAATAGTTTCAATGTTTTTACATATATTTGTTTCTAAATAAAGCACTTCAATAATTTCGAGTCCTTTTGAAGGATAATAAGTGATTATAAATAAAGATCTTCAATTATTTAGAGTCTCTTTGAAGGATTTAAAATAAGAAATGAATAAAATGTATATAAATCTCGGGATGCTGCTGTCTTTCACAATGCCAGTATGATGAGAATTAACTTTGTAGCTCCGAATCAGTGTGAAGTGTGGAAAAAAAAAGCTCTTTTGAAATTTGGATACTTTTTAGCACATTTTCAAACAAAAATTTGAAAAAAATGTGCCTATATAATTTACGAGATTTACCCTGAGGGTTGCCCGCCTATCCGTGCGTTTACAAAACTTTTACACCGTATGAATTTAAGAAAAGAATTTTTAACTAAGAGTAAGTATTGGAAAAATAAAATTTATTTTATGGAGCAACTATTTTCTGTACTCACAATTATTACGGAACTACAGAGACAGTCAAAGTTCGAAAAAGCCCTATATTTAAGTTGCATAGGGTTGCCATACGGTACTTTAAGTTACCGTTATGCAAAACAAGGTTTTTACAAAATCCACCCAAATATCTTTTGCAAAAATTATCCAAACGATTTGAGTGTGGAACTTGAAAATTTGAGACGAGTTAGATCTTGAAAAGTAAGTCCTTCAAAAAACTTATACTATGGGTCCCCCGTTTAAGAACTGTTCTAGGGTCAAAAAGTTCAAATTTGCAATTTTTAAACACCTGTCCATTTATAAAACACCATGTATAAATGGTTTTTTTTTAAATTGAAATAAATTAAATGGTTTTATATAATTTTAAATCTGGTTTTAATCAATACAGTAAAAGTAATATTTCCAAAGGTTAAAGGTACAGGGACATCATAAATATTTTTCAATTTAAAAAAAAAACAACTCAACAATGAAATTTTAGATTTATTATTAATTTTCTTAATAGTAAACAATAAAACATTCTCTTAAATGTTAGAGTACTTAGTTATTAAAATATTCAATAAAATAAAATATTTATAAATTTATATATTTATTGAACACCCTGTGCATTAATTTTTTTTTTTTTTTTTGTATTAATTTCATATATTGGTATGGTATATTTATTAAAAAAAATAAAAATTCTACCAGAAACAATTCAAATTCATTGAATGCATATGGGAATCGAATTGTAAAAGTACCGGAACAAAAGTAAGCCTCTTGGATTATTTGATTTTTTATTATTTATTTTAATTTTTTTTTTTTTATTCCTTTATTTTGTTATTTTTTTATGGTTTAAATTTGTTTTTATAAATTTTACAGTCTATAATATATATTATTTAATATTTATATACGTATTATATATGTACTAATACATTAATATATATATATGTTTATAATAAATGCATTCAACTTTTTGTTCCTACACCTAGGATAATATTTTAAGAATATAAACGTGGTAGATATATATATATATACATATATATAATTCAAAGAGGATGTGAGCTTGAATAATCTCGTTTTTTTTTTTAATTCATTTTTAATTTATATTTTTTTTTTTATTTAATTTTTATAATGTAATATAACTTTAATATTATAATTTGTTTATCTTACTCTCTATATACTTTAGAAATGTATTCAAGAAATTAATTAATTTAATTTTAGGTCTACTATTAATTTTGGTTTTAATTTGTATTAATCTGTCGAGATCTTAACAAATTACAATCAGAATTTGAAAGTTTTAATGTGAGTTTGAAGCTAATGGATCAGAATTCCAAAATTTTAATGTGAGCTTGAAGCTAATGGATCAGAAACTTTCCAAACATTGACATTTTACTAATTCATTATCTCATAGATTATTGCACAAATAGAAAATGATAAGCATAAAACACGGAAGTTAATAGAGTTAGTGAAATGAAGCGAAAATAGTAAGTGGGTTCCAATTAATAAAGGATATCTTGGATTATTTGATATTTTTAAAAGGAAAGATCTGACCGATAGCTCAGTGGTAAAGTGGCGGCTTTTCAATCGAAAAGTCTCGGGTTCAAATCCTTGTCGGTCGGTTCAAATAAATAAAAAAATTTAAAGAAAAGATCAGCAGGCTTTTTGAATGACAAATGCAATAATGAATACGTAGAAGAGTACTATTAAAAGTAAAAACAACAATCTCAGCAGATACAAGATACACAAAGGTGATTCGGGCCAGAGAATACGAGATGTATAAAGGTAATTCTAGTCTGCTAGTGCAAGATTCAAATATTGTATAAGGGTATAATTTTATTTATTTATTTAAATAATGTTCTTGATTACATGCTTTTTAAATATTAAATTTCTAGAAATAAAATATAATAATCTTTTCAAATTTTAGTGCTACTGATTAAAAATACTTTTTTAAGCCTATCTTTATATAAGTATCTTATTTATAAAATACAAATTAATTACTACATACCTACCATAATTGCATTAACGTTTAAGTTCTATTTAATAAATTTTCTATTTAAAATCTCTTTTAATACATTTGAATAAATTTACAGATTTATTTGTATTAGTATTAAATCTTTATAATCTAATTCTAATTTTTTTTAAATATAGTTTTATTTTTTTTATTTTTATGATTTTATTTTATTGTTTCCATTCTATTCTATTCAAATGTATTAAAATCAGTTTAAATGGCTTTTATTTTCATTTATATAAGTAAAAAATATAAATAGGATTTGCATCGATGTAAAAATATTACACACGAATACACTTTCTTATTTAAGTATTTAAAAGATTTTGGAAAAACTATTTAGAAATACTTTAAGGGTTAGATTTTTTAAATGTAATAAAATTAACAAAAGTCACTATTATAAACAGTAGTGGCTATTGTTTGAAATACAGGAACTTTTATAAATGGCACGTCCAAACAGAAGTCAACTTATTCAACCTCTGTTATCCGTTTCCCATTCTTGTTCCTCAGACGTTGAACTGCCCAAGCATTCTAAAATACTATAAAACAGAAACTATAATATTATGATATAGGTACTGTTTTCCCATCCTTTCTCCTCAGACATTATACACAAATAGTTCGGGTGTTTATCCTACTGTTATGGCTGAAGCAGGAAGTGCTTTGAGTGAGTTAAAGCACAAACACTAAATTTGAGTTTAAGTCTCCTTGGTGCCTTTGAAAGGTTTCCACTCAACTAAAAAAAAAAAAACAATTGAACCAAATCCTACAGAGCACAAACCAAAATCCGATATGATATACTGTTTGATTTTAATGAGCATTTAACCTTTTCATTATATTTTGTGCAACACTGTATATTTAGTTATAATATACATTTCATATAAACTGTATTTATTCAATATATAAAAAAAACATATATGTAAAAATTTGTTATATCTTTTTGACTCAACTTTATTAAATAGAAAATACAATATAATAAAATAATTCTGAAAATTAGGTAAATTCAGTATGGAATTTTCAAGGACGAAAAGGAATACAATGTAGTTTACGAAAATATATACATTTATATATCTATGTATAATTCTTTTTATCCGAAACTTTTTTAATTCTTTTTATCCGAATGTTCTGCATCTTGTTTTTTGGAAAAAAATATGATTTTAAAGCACATAATTAGAAAAGTTAATACATTGTTATAACTTAATACAAATTATTAAAGACAGAATTAATTTGATAACTATGAAAAAATGTTTAATAAGTATTACACAAATTACTTTGAATATAATTAGAATTCAGCAGCAATAGCAATCAGCACAGGCCTCTTAAAGTTATGTGCCCACACAATAAAAAACGGTAGAACAGCTATAGTAAAAAATACTTGTGGACTATATTAAACGGAAATACTCTTAAAGTTAATGCGTAAAGCCAATGCGTACGTTAATTAGAAGTGCAAATGGGAAGACAATGCAAATGGGAATTAAGTAGTTGAATGAAAACTTGTGATTAAGTTTTTTTTTTTAATTAAAGACAATTTTTCATTGTGCATAAGAAATCTAAATAAGGAATATTTAGTTTAAATCTGTTCCTTATGTTGTAATTATGTATTTCGTTTCCTTTATTTAGTATCCAATTTGACTTTAGTTTTTTGTTTACAACATTATGAATATATTTAAACTTTTGGAAGTAGATTAGTTGATTGATATCTAATATAATTCTTCTGTCACCATATATAGATTTTTTGTGCTACATCGCATATCCATCTTATATAAGATTTTTAATGCTTTATTAATTATTGTACCAATTTGATTTAGATGAACTTGAGCAATAGCTCCAGCTCGTAATGTTATATCTAATTTTTGATAAAATGTGTCCATTTTAGATTAGTTTAGCTATTTTTTTTGGAACTGTGTTTTTTTCCTACTCTCCACAGTTTTCTTGAATAATTGCCAACTCCCGCTATACTTCTTTCTATGTGATCTTTTTTTGACTTTTCATATTAACTTCGTATATAATTTTTTAGATCTAAAATATTTATTTTTTTTTGGTCTAAGTTATTTTTATCTTTCATGCAGACATAACTATCTGCAAAACTTGCACAACTTTCTGCAAAATTTTAGTGGTACTAAAATATTTTCTACTTTGCTTAAGTAATTCGAAATAAATAAAACAATCGTAACAATAGACTGTTGTGCAAAATTAAATATCAATTTCAAAATTACTTACTAAATTATAAATCTCCAAGATTATTAATAGTGTGATAATACCACCACATAAATTAAGAAAAAAATGTATTTACTTTAGTTTAATATACTTAATGTACATTTCTATAGGTTTACAGGTAACACATAAAGAAAAACATTTCAAATGAAATAGAAAATTATTTCATCGATTTTATCGAAATTTAATAAAATTAAAATTCAATTCATTATTTTCTATACTTTTAAAGTTAAATAAATGAAAAAAAAATCTACTTAATTTTTAGCAGCTTACGATTAAGTAATGAAAATATAAATAAAAAAAAAAAAAATCAAAAAAAAAATATAGACAGCCCGTGGTTCAAATTAAATTAATTAAAATAAAAATAGACATGAAGAGCATACAATAGAATTCTTTTTTTTTTTTGTAAACTTCTTTCCGTTTGTAGGAAAGCCTAAAACCATAACTCATGTCATCCTGATAAATATATATTATAAAAAAAAAATATTTTCACTTTATTGTTATAGTAACTTCAGTCTTTAAGAATAAAATTAAATGAAAATTTCTATTTTAAAAGTGTTTTTTTTTTTATAACACACGAAATACGAAAATTAATTTATTTAATTATGTGTTAGTCAGAAAATCAGATTAGTCAAACAATAATGACAATAAATTAATTAAATTAAAAAAAAGGTAGAACCTTCTTATCACTTTAAATTTTGTGTATGATTTATTCTATAAAAATATTATTTGAATATTCTAGAAAATACTTTATAAAAATAAAAAAATTTCTGGAGTATTCAATTCTTTGGTTTGTTAATAATTTTGTTTATATAATTTTATCTTGATTAATTTTTATCTTGCTTTTTAATTTAAAATTAATAACAAATTGTATTAGAATAAGATTAGGAAAATTAAACACTGTTATTGTATTTTATATTTAGTTTATAATTTAATATAAACTAAATATATATTATATATATAAATTAATATTAGTTTTTAATTTTTGAATATTTTATTTTAGTATAATGTACAATTTGTAAGTGTTTATTTCTTGAGATTTTTGGGTGAAGGCACGCTGAACAGATAAGTGAGGCGTACTCAAATAAATAAAAATTGAATTGAAGTACGCGCTATAAAAAAAATCACTTTGATAAGTTACTTACAAATAATAATCATATTTTATTATAACTTGATATTGTACTTGTACTTGGTTGATATTAAACTTTCTCCTATTTCTGTATACATATACTAAAGTACTCGTCATTAACTGTAATACAATACTTGGTATAATTATTTTGTTAAGTAACTTGTTTATTTTAATTAAATGATTTTTAGATTAATGTAAGCCCCCTTGCAGATGCACTAACTATTCTACATTATTTCTAGTCCTTGTGGAGGGTGGCTTAAATTTTTTTTATTCCATGCTGATATCCCTCAAGGCTATGTCATTTCCTAAACTTTTAAAACTTTTTATATACATATATCCCTTCCTATCCTTGTTTCATTCTTACTTGTCAGCCTCTAACTATACAAGCGATTTTGTTGCTTATCACATTATTCTAACTACCGAGTGACTACCAAAAGTAGAAAGAGTGACTACCAAAAGTTTTTTTTGTGAGTAGAAAGCTTTTCATCTTAAGAAAAACAAATTCTAGGTTAAATATTAAGAATTTAGAAAATAGATGGATTCATAAAATATTGATTTATAACTGCACCTTCTTTACTTATAATTATTTATAGCTTTTATAATATTAAAAGCTATAGTTAAATATAAACAAAAATTATTAGCTATAGTTTAAATATAATAATAAATATAATTGTAAATAATATATTGCAATACTTACCTCATTTGTCAATGTAACCTTTTCGTTGGTAGTCACACTTTTCCCAATTTTATTAACAATATCAATATTTTTCTGAGTTGTTAACAAAACATTGAGAGCTGCAGATGTTCGAAACACTTTAATTTCTCCAGTTTTTAAGATACCGTATAATAATTCTCCATTATAGGATAAATTCATTTTATATGTGATCCCGCCACCCATTATAATTGTCTTGACTAATAAATCATTACAATCAACTAAAATAATATCTGATTGTGATGTTAAAGCAATAATTAATAAATCTGTTGGAGTTTGAACTGTATTAATTTTTCTTATCGAAGGAATTTCATTAGATATTTTATCTGTAAATAATAAAAAATTATTCTTATAAAATAAAGAATTATACAATTTATTACTTTTTAAAAAAATAATACTTACAAATATTTTTTTCAAAACAATAACACTTTTTTAAAGGAACGTCATGTGTTTTTATAATTTTTACAATTTCCAATGTAATAGTTGATAATAATACAATAAATCCATCTAATGTAGTCAAACACATATAATTACCATCTAATGAAAATTCAAATGAATCAATTAAACCTTTACTAAAATCTTTTATATCACTATCAGTTATTGTGAGATTTAAAAATTTTAAATCACCATCTGTTTTTTCAATAGTTTGATTATCATAATCAATTTTATCAGAAAATTTCAATTCGTTATTATCACTGCACTTATTTAATTTTAATTGTTTATCACGATTCTTTAATGGATATAAAATTCTTATTGTTTTCAAATTAAATTTTAATTTTGATGTTGCTTTTTCTTGTGTTTGTTGTTCATCAAATTCAATATCCGTACTTTCATCAACTTTATTATCACTTTTATTTAAAATGTTATCATTTTTACTATTATCCGTATTTTTCGAATTATTTACAAATGTTGTTGACCAGATGTGAACAGAATCATTTGAAAAACATGCAAATATTCTTTCTGAATTAGGAAAATATGAAACAAATTTTAATGATGTCTGTTTATAATAAACATTACTGTTAAATTCTAATTTATAATTTGCTTGAAATGTCTTCAAATCTACAAGAATTGCTTCTGTACTTGTTGCTATTAAGAAATGTATCACTACGTTTGTCGATAATGCTGTAAGATTATCAAAATTTATTGGAATTGAAATTGTATCGATGGGCAATGAACAAAATTTCTCAGAATTTTTTATATATCCTTTTTCTGTAAATATAAAAGAACAAAAGAAATGTAAATAAATATATACATATATAATCAAAAAGCATTCAATAAGTATTTTAAGATATTTATATTAATATACTTACCAACATCCACTAAAACTATTTCTCCATCTCTAGTTCCAATAAAATATTGATTTACAGAATAGGGATTATTTTGAACTGTTGTACTACGATTACATTTATCAAATAATTTCCAAATTTTCTTTGATATTAAATCAATAACAAAAATATTGCCCCTGTTATAAGTACATAGTATAAAAATTTAAAATATTATTTTATATGTATATAATTTATAGTAATTTAAACTTCCACTTGAATAATTTAAATCTTAGAAAATATTATAGAGAACAACTTAAACGTACTTAAAAATATAATTTTTTTTTATATTTTAGAACATAATTGAGTTGACTTACCGGTGATCAATTGTGACCAGTTTCGTGTTACTATAATCAAAACATGCATTTATTAATCGGATTCTTACTACTTTTCCATTATTAATTGTTGTATTGTGAAAATTTATTATCAACCTAAGAAATATGTATGAATATTAATTAAAAATTTAACTTAGTCGCATTGTAATATGAAATAAATGCAAATAAGAAATATGAAAACAATATTTACCCATTTTTCTCTTTTCTTAATTTAATATCACTTTTCTTAGGTTTTCTTGTGCTTTTTTCCATTTTATATATTATTTAATTTTTAGTTATGTATACATTTAATTCATTAATTTTAAAATCTTTCCAATCAAAATTAAAATAATATTTTGGATTTGTTTGTTTTTATTTTTTAAACACAAGTTACAAATTTTCAAAACTTTTTTGAAACACTCAACAATTTTTTGACATTTAGTATCCTAGCAACTATTTTTATAAAATATTATACGATTGATGAGACATCTGATATTGAATATGTGTAACTTTAATAACCGAATATCAAAATCAAATTTTAAGGTATGAAAATAAATAAGAATTATGAATGACAAATGAAATACAATTTTAAAATGTTAATTTAAGAGCAAATTAAATATTTTTATTGCACCGACTACTCTTATAATGATTACAAATTAATTAATAATAAAATATTTAAAATGAAGAATTAAAACAGGAGTAAATTAATATTAATTTATATTTATATATTTCGTTTATATATTTCAAAAAATACGGTTATTATTAACGGTACAATTCTTTTTGAAAAGAAGATTATTCTTTAAACAAGGGAAAGGGTTACAGTAGTCTACTTTAAATAACTAGAAAGATTAAAATTAAATTTGCTGGGAATAGCGATAGATTTTTCTATCAAACGGCTAAAAATTCTACGAGAACTTAAATACTTCTTCCAAGGGTTTTGTGTACAAAATAATTTATTTAGCTTGAGTCTGGAGCGGTATATATGGAAAAATTCGTTTGAAAATATTTCTTCATTAAGATATCATTTAGTTCAGAAACTTTTGACTTAATCGTCACCGAATATTAAGAAAATGTAACAAAACACTTCCTTCTAATAAAACACGGTTATTATAATAATTTATCAACAATATATTTTTGTTTTTAATACAGTTTTAGAAAATAAAAGAAAAATTTATTATTTTTTGTTTATATATACATATATAATTAATTATATTTTTTATACAAATTTTAATACCAATCAAAAATAAAAGTTATTTTTCTAATTATATATTATGTAGTTTTTATAATTGACAAAAAAGCCTCAAAAATTGTTTACAAAATTGCTTTGGACTTTCAATTTTCTTATGCATGATTTTTTTTTTTTTTTTGGTTTTGATTTCATTATCGACATTTAATTTAAAAACCAAACAATAAATTTATTACTATATTTATTGCATTTTATATTTTTTATATAAATTACTTAAAATTACTGTGAATTGTCTTTGTTTCATTTTTAAAATTAATTATTTTTTTAATAAAGCAAAAATAAAGTCATCGCTAAAAATTCGTTTAGTAACAAAATTTGAAAATTTTGTTTTTTGATTTAAATATTTTTGAAAAATTATATACAATATACATCAATAATATGTATAAAAAAGGAAAAAAAAAAAAATAATTATTTATTAACAACACCATCCAGATTTTTCAACATCTGCATGCGCAATATGATCAATACTCCATGATACTCTTTCTAAACGGCCAACACCATTTGCCTTAACATTATTTTCAACTGGTATACCAATATGTACTGATGGTAAATGAAATGTAACATCTGTTGGTGATTGAAACATATATGTTGATATTGAATCACATGAATCAAATTGTTTTAATGTATGAGATTTTCCTTCTTTTGCTAATCTTACTAAACCTAATGCAATTGATAAAAATACTTGATTAAGACCTTGATCTTGTTCAGCTGATGTTTCAAAATAATTAGCTCCAATTGATGATGCATATAAATATGCTTCATCACGTGATACTGTTCTATTATCTTCTAAATCTAATTTATTACCAACTAAAATTATTATCATTGGATCCAAAACATTACGATGAAGTTCTTGAACCCATACTTTTATATCTTTAAAGGTACTATATTGAGTGAGATCAAAACATAATAAGGCAGCATTAGCATTACGATAATACATTGGTGCAACAGCTTTAAAACGTTCTTGTCCAGCAGTATCCCATACCTAAAAAATTCAAAAAAAAAAAAATAAATAAATAAAAATTTTGCAATTTAATATAATTTTTCTAGATTTGTTTGTAAAGAACGAAAATATTTTATCTTGACTCAACAAATAATTTATACCATCGAAGCAATTATTTGAATTATTTTTATTTAAAAAAAGTCATAGTTAATCAACTAGAAAAAATGTAAAATATTTTACAGAAATGCTTCATTAGCATTTCTATTTATTATAAAAAAGATATGCATTTGAATTTTTATATAACTACAATACATATGTTATATAAGATTTTTTTTCTATCATTTTTTTGCATATAGCAATGTTGATGCTTTAATAATTTGTTAAAATAAAAAGTATGTATAATAAAAAGCTCACACGTTCTTGATATAAATAAAACCTGAAATGTATGTTAAAGTGATAATTTTGAAAGTTGATAACAAATATGTTTTGTCTTTTGCGGTTTTTTACTAAAAATAATATTTATTTTGCTAATTATAAATTACAACTTCCAATAGAAGAAATTAACAGCAAATTTTGATAAGAGAAGATCTTAAATAGAAAAATTAAAATTATTTTGTAACAGAAGTGCCGAAGTTAACCCGAAGCTTACTAACATATTTGAATACAAAGTTTGAATTTAAGACAAATAGGCTGCACAAACTGTGTAAATTAGAAACTTTTGTCAATGAGGCTAGATTATGAATACAAGTTTTTTAGGTTTTGTTCTGTAATTAAACATTCAAACGTTAAACCAAGAAGTTGGAAATATATATGAAAAAAAATGATCTACAAATTAAATATATCAACTTTATATATAATGAAAAGTAAAATATAGAAACAAGATGATCTAGAAATTAAATAAATAAACTATACATAATGATCTGTAAATTACAAAAAAAAAAAACATGTAAAAGAGAATAAAAAAAAGCAATTGAATGCAAAAGAAATACAAACCTAATTTTAAAAATATAACATTTAGTTAGAAATTACTAGGTCAAAACTAAATTAAATATTATCAGATAATTCTAATATAAAAACAAAAATATTTATGTACTTTTAATATTTTATAGTACATATTAATTATATGTACTATAAAAAAAACATTAACCAGTTTGAAATAGTTCAGATCATACACATGAAAAATTAAAGCAAAACACAAGATAAGCTGCCACAAATTAACGTTTATCAAAATAAAAAGCAGACAAAACATTAAATGATAAAAAGCAATTTTATTTGAAATTACAATAAGAAAACTAAAAACAAATCCAGACTCGAAATTAAATTTTTTTCAAACTAAATCTAGTTTTTTTTCTCTAAATACAGTGACTCATAATAAAATTTGTTTAGCATGATAAAAAAGAATAGTTTTTTTCTTATATAAATATAATTAGATATTTATTTATATTATTTATTTATTTATTAGTAATCAAACCGATATTTATATTTAAATTCTGACCATTTTGAAAAATCATTTGAAATTCATAAATTAAATAAACTAAAAATAAAACCAAATTTTTCAGTTAATTTTAAATAAAAAAAATTAATAATTAGTATTAAATAAATTATTATTAAAGATTTAAGAACTTTAGTGTTTATAAACCATATTCAGATAAATATAAAAATTATGCGGTCGAAAAAACGAATAAATTAAAGTAATCAAATCAGGCGGTCTTTAACCCAACTCTAAACAAATAAAATAATAAATACAAAAAGATGACATCATTTAAACAAAATAAATCCTTTAAAACGCAACTTTTTCAAAAGTGCCAACGAATCTAACTATATCTCACCGTACATAACAAAACTATAATTTACATACGACGTAATATGCATAAAAAATAAAATATTGTGCTATATTAAGACCTGCTCAAAGCAAAATAAAGTTAAAAATCAGCAAAAAAAAAAAAACAAACAGCTAAAAAAATAAATATCATTTTGTTTTTAAAGCAATTTTTTTATCAATTTACTTTTGAATCTATTTTTTTTTTTTTATATTCAGGTGTTTTAGAATATAATTGAAACAAACATACAGACTTACAGATTTAAGAAATAAGCAAAGTTTAAATTTCTACATATTCATTTTTTTATTTATTATATAAATATTTTTACACATTAAAAGCTTATAATATAGCACTGTAGTCTGTAATGTATTTTAAAATTATGAAATTGGGAACAATGTACTTTTTATTCAATAAAAAAATAATCATATATTTATTCGAATGAATAACAGAATTTTATAATTTTTTTCTTATCAAAAGATTACAAATTAACATCATTTTAATGCAATCAACGAAAACATCTTTAATAAGAAAAAATTCTGTTTCATTTTATAAAAAAAAAAAACAAAAAGCTGAGTGGAATTGAAATTGAAAAAAAATATTCATATTTTTGTTACCTATGTCAACATTAATCTTTTTGAATTATTGAATAATGAATTTATAAGATAATAATGGAAATATTATTAATCAAAAAAAAATTAAAGTGATTTTTACTTATAACTTTATATTTTACAAGACACATTGGTACTTCACTTGATCTACAGGAAATAAATAATGATTAATTCTTTTTAAATAAAATATCATTTAACAGTTTGTAAATTTATATACGTGTTACACGTAACGTGTATCAAAAACATTTTCATTTTTTTTTTGTTGAAAATACCCTTTTAAAATAAACTGATTTATGATAAATAAAAATAAAGTATTACATATATATTTTCTTTACACTAATAATACTTTTAATATCCATAATATTTAACCAAAAAACTCTTATCAGTTTTATTTATTTGTTTATTTGCCGATAAAAAAACAATTTTTACTAAATTGAATTTTTTTTTGTGCTTAACTAGCATGTTTGATATGAAAAATTATGTAATTCTTGCACTTTTGATTAAATTTAAACATTAAAAAAGTTTTTTTAAAAAATATTAAATTCAATTTAATTATAAAATACATAAAATATTTTTTAAAGAAAACAATCAAAGTAATTTATCTCTAAATTGCGTATAAGCATTTACAAAAAACTACAAGACAATGTTAAAGTAAGAGAACGGTTGATTTTTTTTTATTTTAAAATAGAAATTGGGTCAAGGCTATATGTACTTAATAAATTCTGAAATATATAAATATCTATCAAATTGTTGAACTTGAAAAACAAAAAATAGGAACATACATATAAATATAATTAATACAATTTAATACATTAGAAAATTTTAAAATAAATTTAATTTGTATTTTGTTTTTCTTATATGAAATATGATACAAAAGCTTGAAAATTTCAAACAAAAGGTATTTTTTTAACAAATAAAATCAAAATGAAAATAATCATAACATAATTCAAAAGGAAATAATAAACTTGTTGAATTATAATAAATTCAATTACCTACTTTAAAGTCATAATCCAAAAAATTTAGAGCATTTTAAGAATATAATATTATAAAAATTTTTTTTTCTTACTTGTAATTTAATTTTAACATCCTCTAAAAATATTTTACAATTGAAAAGTGATGCTCCAATAGTTGGTGTTAAGGAATTTTCACTTGGTTTCATTGACTTTACATATCGTGTTATTAAACTAGTTTTACCAACCCCTAAAAATAAATAAAAACTTTTTTATATATTTTGTATTCTTTTTTGAGTTTTCTTTATACGTTAATTAAATTAAAAACATGTTAAATGCACTTTAAAATGCAGTCCAAGACATTGTTACTATAACAAGGTTAATACAAAATTGCCCTTGTTGAATATTCAATAAAAAAAAATTCTTTTTACAATAAATGAAAGGAAAAATTGAAAAATAATTTTCACTTAATTTGTTATTGAAAAAAAAATTTTTTTTTTTTGTCCCAAAACGGAGAAGTATTTTAATTTTCTTTTTAAATTTTCTTACCTCCTGACCCTAAAATAACCACTTTGGCATCAATACCTTTCATATTTTTATACATTTTATACAAATTTGTTTACTATATAACATAATAAATAACAAAATTTCCAATAATTACTAAGTTTTTTAAGCTATTTTATGAATTACTTTTTTACTTTCAATTCTATTTTTATATTTGGTCTTTGTTTTGATTTGAAATTATTTTACTATAAAAACAAAACAGAATCACTCGAACATTTTTTTTTTATTAACCATTTATGTTTTAACTCTTTAATATTTCGTTATTTTTACTTTAAAATATATTTTATATATTTTTAAAAATTGAAAATGATATTTTTTTTAAATAATTTCGTATTTTGTTTTGATTTTTAATTTCACGATAATTTTGTTCTAAAAAAAAAAATAATTATTTTGTAAACAAGAGCAAATGCAAAATGCGCACTTCTAAATATAAATGTCAATTCTGTTTGTGTATTACGATAATTTGACTCAAAAAAAATTTCACTCCAAATTTAAGTACTTGTTATTTTACTCAAAAATGTTTTTATTTAAAAGTAATCATTCAAGTACTTTCTACAAGTATCGACAAAATTTTTAGAATAAACGATTTCGTAAAATATTTTAGAAAAAAACGTAGTATTATTAATTCTATGGAATAAACAAAGTCAAAATTCAAAAATTTGCAAAAATATTTATTTATCGCCTATTGGGATTCGGGACTCACGGTTCGTGTTGTGTATATATATTTCCAATAATAATAATTAAATAATTATAGTGGTATGTTTAATTTATGCATTACAAAAGTTTTAAAAAAATATTTTTAATTTAAAATATAAATATAAAAATATGAAAAAAATATCTTAATATATATCTTAATATTTAAATGCATAATCGAAACAAAGAAACTTTATTTAACTAATTGAAAATTGACAGGGGAAGGACATTTTTAATAGCGTTATTAAATTAATAAAATGTTTTTTATTGAGGTTCTTTGTTAATAATTATTAACATTGTCCAGTTATTTTGCTTAGTAGAACGTTACGTTATACTATCTATTATTGCACAAAGGTTTATCAAACAAAGTCAAATATTACTCATATTTTACTCATCAGAAGTTGAATTTATTCACGAAATTTCCTCTTGAAAACCTGCCTAACTTAAAAAAAAAACAAAAAAAATTGTCCCAATCTCACAGCTAATTCCAGCTATTTACTAAACTGACAATAAAAATTTTTAACTCAAAAATAGCAGCTGTTTTTTTTTTCTAGAAAAATAAAAACTGTCACACTGCCAAATTTTTTCTGACCTCAAAAAGTTTGTTTTTTTTTTTAAACAAGGATTAAGGAATTACTTGATCACACAATTAACTGAAAGTGTTGATATATATATTTTTTAAAAGAAATAAAAAAAAATATAATTTAAAAAATGTCTGTAAAACATGACTGGTATCAATCGGATGCAAAAGTTGTCATAACTGGTAAATATAAAATTAAACTAATTTTTTCTATTAATAAAACTCAATACCGAAACATTTTATAGTTATGCTCAAAAATGCTGTAGATAAAAATTATAAAGTGGAAATTGAACGTGAAAAAGTTCTTATGACTGCCGACAATTATATATTAGAATTAGAATTACGGCATCCTATTGTAAAGGAAAAATCAACATATAAGGCAACTTCAACCAAAGTAGAAATTAATTTAGCTAAAGAAACAGGTGAACGATGGGACTCTTTAGAAAAGAAATCTGTGGCAGCCAATCCTGATTCGACCATATTGAAACCAAAACAAAATTGGGATAAATTTGTTAATGAATTTGTAGCAACCGAACAAAATGAAGCTGTCAGTGATGAAGCATTAAATAATCTGTTTCAAAAAATTTATTCCGATAGTAATCCTGAAGTTAGGAAGGCTATGAATAAATCATTTAGTGAATCAGGCGGTACTGTTTTAAGTACAAATTGGAATGAAGTTGCAAAATCAAAAGTTGATGTAAAACCTCCAGATGGATGTGAATATAAAAAGTGGGAATAAAAACGAAAATTAACATAATTTTGTGTACTTATTTAAAAAAAAAAAAACCCTTTTTTTTATATGCTTGAATAATTTTTTTTTTTTTTTTGAAAATTAGAACAAAATAAAATAGCTTTATTAACAAGAAAAAAGAAATTTGATTTTTTTGGGTAACACGAAATTTATTTCAAATTTATGTTAAGATTATTATTCATTCAATCAGATTCTTTATATATTTGTTAGTATCAGCGCCTCTTAAGTCAACAACGAGTGAAGAGTTTTGTGTGTGACAGTTATAAAATATTTAACAAAACGTGTTAAGAAGGGTGTTTAGAGTGAGGATTGATATGTTATTGTTATGAAATTTTCGTCATAATCTTATGAAAAAAGTTATAAATATTACCAAAATGAGTTTAAAATTTATTGGTAAGTTAAAAAATAATTCAATTAAAATTCTACAGTTATATTCCACTTTATTTTTTAATATAATTGAAAATAACTCTAGATATCGGTGCAAATTTAACTGATCTAATGTTTCAAGGGAATTATCACGGATCTCAAAAACATCCTGCAGATCTACAAAATGTTCTTGAAAGAGCATGGTCTAATGGATTGGATAAAATGATAATAACTGTTGGCCAATTGTCTGAATCAGAAGAAGCACTAAAAATAGCAAATGAAAATGGTACAAATACTATATTTAAATAATAGCATTATGTATGTGTACCCTAGATATAAATAAAACTTTTAATAATTTAGATAAATTATTTATAACTATGGGATGTCATCCAACAAGATGTAATGCATTTGAGCCAGATCCGAATGAATATTTTAATCAACTATGTCAAGAAATTGAAAAAAATCATTTAAAAGTTATTGCAATAGGTGAATGTGGACTAGACTATGATCGTTTAAAATTTTGTGAAAAAGACGTTCAAAAAAAATTTTTTGAAAAACAATTAGACTTAGCTGATAAATATAAATTACCGCTGTTTTTGCACTGCCGTAATGCTCACTCAGACTTTTCAGAAATTGTAGAAAGAAATCGTGATAAAATTTTTCCTGCTGGCGGTGTTGTTCACAGTTTTGATGGAAGTTTAGAAGAAGCTAAAAAATTAATTGAATTTGGTTTTTATATTGGATTAAATGGTTGCTCTTTAAAGACTGAAGAAAATTTAAAAGTTGTAAAAGAAATACCAAACAATAAAATTTTATTGGAAACAGACTGTCCGTGGTGTGGTATTAGACCTAGTCATGCCGGTTCAAAATTAATTAAAACACAGTTTCCAACAGTTAAAAAAAAAGAAAAGTGGGCAATAGACACTCTTATTGATGGCAGAAATGAACCTTGTCAAATAAAGTAAATTTGAAATTTTTCTTTGAATATTTTTTATTTTTAACTTTTTTTAGACAAGTTTTGGAAGTAATATCAGGGATAAAAGGTGAATCCATTCAAAAGTTAGCTGACATTTATTATCAAAATACAATAGATTTGTTTTTTAAAACAATGGGATAGAATAATAAAAAAAATAATTTGCATTGTTCTTTAAAAAAAGTAAAAAAAATATATTTAAACATTCATTGACAATTGGATATTGTTTAATAGATAATATTCTAAGCTTGTTCTTACAATTATTAATATACAAAAACTATACATAACTATATTAATTAATTTATATTGTTCTGTTTTTGAACAAACAACTTTACAAGTACTTATTTTAGTTCAACTTTTTAAACAATTTCATGTAATAAACAAAATTTATAACATAATTCAAAATTCTTTTAAAATATTTAAAAATAAAAAGTCAAAAACATTCATTATTAATATTTAAAAGTTGTTATATAATAATACATATATAATTAAACAAAACATTTCTTATTATAATTTCAACCATCCAATAATTTTCTTTTGAAAATCCAAAATTTCAGATTCTTTTGGTTCAAAATAAATATTTCTTCTTTTAGCATCAGAGAGTAAAGATTTCCATACATTTATATTTGAAAGCTGTTGAAAATTACCACATAAGATTAAACATTTCCTTGCTCTTGTTAATGCTACATTCAAACGACAAATTTCGTTTAAAAATCCAATGCCCTCAGTTCTAGCATTTGATATAATAATAATATCCCTTTCTTTCCCTTGATATGAATCAATTGTATTAACTTCTATTTCAATTTTCTCTTTTCTGAAAATTTTATAATTAAAATTATTATTAATTGTAATAATAAAGTATTACCTTAGTTTTTCGCGTAACTTTTGGCAATGTAAACTATATGGTGTTATAATACCATAATGATATATGTTCGTTGGCATTATTTTAACTAAACCCTGTACTAGTTTTACAATAAAATTAGCTTCAGAACAATTTTCGATACCATTTGTTGATATTTTATTTTGATTAAAATTAAGTTCAATAATCGAATATGGTTTTATTAATGGTTTGAAATTAGTTGTTTCTCCATTTAATAAACAATTTTTATAAAAATATGAATTAGGCCATTTACAAATATTCGGATGCATACGATATTGTATTTTAAGGCTCATTATTATTGATTGATTTGAATTTTCTAGAACTTCTTTTGCACGGGTAAAAAGTGATTTGCCATAATTGTATTTTCTGCTTAACTAAAGTAGAAAAACATTTAAATAATGCTTATTAAAAATTTATAGATTTAAATGATTTGTAGACAATTATGAGAAATATCTTAAAATTAATTAACTTACGTTTGACAAGGTTGTAGCTGGCAGTTGTTGAGTATCACCAATTAAAACTAAGGAATTAATACCAAACTGTAACGGAACAAGTGTCCAAGGTTCACTGCATTGTGTAGCTTCATCAATAATACATACATCAAAAAAGTTGCAGTACCTTACAAATAAAAAAAAAACTTGATTTTCATTAACAATTTCAGAGAGGATGATTTTTATTTTTACCTTAGTAACCTAACGCAACTTGAAAGTGTTGTACAAATAATAGTTGCATTTGCTAAAAATTTGTACTCTAAATTTCTATCAATATCATTAAATTGTTGACTAAGAGAATTTTTTATTCGATTTAAATCTGTTTTTGCTTTATCCAAGTCATGATCATCACGAGTATTAGAACGTCTTTTATTTTCTAAATTTATAATTTTCTTTTCTAACAACTCTTTCTAAAATAAATTTGAAATTTATAAAATAAAATATATGTTATATTATCAAAATAAAACATTTTATACCTCTTCCATTAGACTTATCATTTCAGGATTTTTCATTGATGATCTCTTTTGTAATTTGATAAGTTCGGTTAAAGAGTATGGTTTAACTTCTGGATGCATTTTTTCCAATACACCATACCTAACTAATCTAAATTTTTTTTTGTCCATTTTTTGACGTATTCTAATTAATTTTAATGTTATAACATCAACAGCTGTATTACTTTGTGCACATACTAATATTTTTCGATCAAGCTGTTTTAATTCTAAACCATATTGTAATTGTAAAATTAAATTAGTTATTAATCTAGATTTCCCTGTACCCGGTGGACCTTCAATCAAAGTAATATTATCTTTTAAAGGATTTATTGATAGTAAATATGAATGCATTAAAATCCTCTGTTGAACTTCATTCAATTTGTCATAACCATTATATTTGTACTTCTTTAAGTTGTTGTCTGTAATAACGTCATCATTTTGTATCAAAACTGAAGGATTTAAGATTTTTTTAAGTAATGGGGAAAACCCTAATTTTTTCACAGCTTCAAAGGCACCTAGTTCGGTTGAAATTATTGATACTTTTTGAATTTGTATAATTTTAATACGTTTTAATTCTAGTAATAAATTTGCGTTTAAATTACTTTCTAACTGTATACTGTACACTTTAGCAGAGTTTGAAGTAGGATCTAAAATTTTTTATTAATAATTACTTTTTTTATTTAATATTTTTAAATTACTTACTGAAACAACGACTGTTCCTAACATGACCAAAAATACTTTCCTTGTTAGGAATTTTGATTAAGACTAGTTCACTAATAAAAAATAGTGGTTTATTTAAAGGACAGGAATTTGTATCTGTAAAATAACAAATTATTAATGGTTAAAGAAGTATAAGAAAACAAAAAACCGTACATTCACAGGTGCAAATTATCCGTTTCTCCGAAGTTTTATCTTCTATTTCAATTTTTTTTAAATTGAGATCTATATATTTGTTAGGAGAATTTCGTTTGTCTTTTATTAGTCGCTCCCACAATTCCAATTTCATCAAGGGAAAAACGATTCTAGCGGATAAAAAAAAAATAAAGAATTAATCACATATTTTGTAAACAAAATATAGGATTATAACCTTTTATAATCTTCAAATGTTTTAAATGAGTGTAGCATAGGATATACAATTTTTGAAATATTGACATTAGCTTTTTCATCTGATAACCATTCTGGCTTCCATGATAAAATGTCTGTTAAAATATCATCTAAAATAATTCCGGTATTCTGAGAACTTTTTAATTTCCAAATTCTTTTTCGCGATTCAAAGTCAGATAAAGCTGGTTGCATCATATTCTTATCACTTATTTTGTTTTGTTCGATATTTTGTTCAACTTCTAATTCAATTTCATAGGTGTGTATCATTGGTTGAGAATTAAATTTAACAGATTTTTTAGTTTTTTTTTTTGATATTTTATCAAATGATTTCAAACACGACTTCAAAACTAAATTTTTATTAACTTTTATAGGTAATTTTGGAATTTTAAAATTTTGTTCTTTATCTGGACAAGAATTATTAACAAGTTCAAAAGAATTAGAAGTTTTTTCAGCTAACTTTACTGTTGGTTTTTCCAAACTTTTTTTTCTAATTTTTTGATTATCAAATTTATTTAAAGTACAATCAACTAAAGCAATAGCTTTTGAAAATTCATCCTTTTCTCTAGTAGACGTTTCACCAAAATTAACTTGATTTTGAACTTTTTTAGATGGTTCTTTTGATAGTTCAGTTAAAAATGCCCCTCGATTTTTATTAGTAATTTTTACTTTAGCTTTCTTTATTAATTTATTTCTTTCATCATCATTAAGCTCATCAACAGAAATCGAAAGTTTTCTCTTTTCTGGAGTTTTAGTTGTTGTTTCTAATTCTTGACACTTTTCTTTAGAATCATTTTTATCAGCTAACTGTTTAAGTTTTTCTTTTCGTTTGTCTTTTATTTGTTTTGCCCTAGCCTTTTCTCTGATAGCGTTAGGTTTTTCTAACCATTTTTTTTGTAGTTTTAAATTGTTGGTACTATTAGTTGTATACAGAGCTCGTATATCTTTTGAAGGAGTTTTATTTTTGCTGGTTTTGATTGGAGATATCTTTGTTATTTCCTTTGATGGTTCACGAGATTCGCTTTTTCTTTTACCTCTTCTTGATGGTAGTGATAATGGATCAATATGAATACTGCGCTTAATTTCTTTTGTTGAATCAATTTTTTTTATACTTTCTCCCACATTTTTAATGGGACGAGTGCCAACTGTATCACTAATTCCTAATCTTGTTTCGTTTTCTTTTCTATCTGATGAAGATCGATTATCTTTAGTTCCTGATTGTAATTTAGTTTCTTTTTTTTTATCAATTACAGATTCATTATCATTTTTTGTATTGAGTTCATTTACATAATTTTTTTTTGATATTTTTTCTATCGAATCATCGAAATTCTGAGATAATTTCATAAACCATTGTTTAGTTGTTACATCAAAATCATCATCATCTTCTTCATTTTTTAATGCATCGTCGTCTAAAGTGAGATCTAAAAAATCTTTTACCGGCAAATCATTGTTTAAATTATTCAAATCGTCATCATTAGATTGCAATTCACTGAAATCTAAATCGGCGATCTCTTGTTTAATTTCATCCCATACAGCCTGTGAGAACTCATCCGATTGAAAATCATATTCATTATTTGCATCGTCTTTTTCAAAGTCAGATTTTTTGTGTAAATCATTTTCAATATTTGAACCAGAATTGAATTTGTCGTTTTCATTTACTTTTTTTTGATCATTTTTATGATCATTTGGAATATTGACAGGGTTTGAGGTAATTGTAGCACTTGTTTGTTTCTTATCTGTAATATTGAAACTAAAAATTTGTAATTAAAATATTTCGTAAAAATATAAAACCTAGATCAGATTGTTTTGAATTTCGCCTAAATAAATTCGACTGGTCTTTGTGTTTTATATTAGAAGAAATGGCAACTTCATCCCTTTTTTGTTTCTCATCTGTAAAAAATTATTTAACTTTGTATTATGAATATTTTTTTAGAAATAACCTTGATCGGATTGTTGTGAATTTTTTCTTGCTAAATTTGAATTAGGTTTCGTTTTTGAGGTAGAAGGAACACTTATTTGTTTTTCATCTGTAAAATTAAATAAAGTGTAAAATATGATAACTTAATATTTTTTAAATAACCTTCTCTTGATTGTGAAATTTTTTTAGCTACATTTTTATCATTAAATTCAGTTTTAGATTTTGGTCCTGGTCTCCGATTTAACTCTTTATTAACAGGTCTTAAAATTTCTTCATCATCATTATCGCTATCAGATATTTCGATGCAAGAACTTTCATTTTCATCTTCATTTTCACAATTGTTGGAATTATTGTTTTCCAATGGAATTTTTTTCAATATATAAACATGATATTTTTCTTGTTCTAAAAACGAATCTACACTATGAACTCCAATACCAATTTTGTCATTTACTTTTATTTCTACAGTTTCTCCTTTATATTGTTTTTCATTAATATAAGTTCCATTGGAAGACTTAAAATAAATTAAAAAAAGGATAAGTTAAAAAATACACGTTAATTGCACTATTTGTGTGCAATGACTTACACTTAAATCTTGAATTGAAACATTATCATTATCAATTATAATATTACAATGATATCTTGATCCAAAGCTACCCGATATTTTAACTATTGATTGCACAGCTCTACCAACAGTGTTTTGTCCTTCATTTAAGCGAATCGAATAGCTAAAAATTTTTGTTTATTTTAATAAAAAATAACATCAATATATAAAAATAAAAAGGTTATTTCTTTGTTACCTTGTTCCAAGTCTTTCTAAATAAAATTTTGATTTCATTTTACTCAATTTAAATGAAAAACCATTCTTAGAACTTGGAAAATATATTTTAAATTTTAACACATATTTTCTATTCAAAAATTTAAAAAGCGGCAATTATTATGACTTTTCCTAAGCATACGTTTCTATTTTGTAATTTTTTGTATATTTTTTTTTTATAAACTGTCAGTATAAAATTTTAGTTGCAGGAAGTGTAATAAATTTGTTTTTCGTGCAAACTGCAAGGCTACTGATAATTTTGCACAAATACAACCACACAATAGTAAAAATACTGCAAACAAGATAAATTAATTTTTAAGCAAAAAATTTATACTCCTACTCCTGCTGGAGAATTTGAAATGATTAAATCAATGAGTGCATGGTACAGACTCTTAAAATTAAAAAATAAGTGAATGCATTTTAAATACATTAATATTGATTAATGCAAATAATATAGTAAATTATTGGAATTGTTGAAAATATTCTAAATTAATAAATAATCTACATTTAACTAAGTGCAGTTCATCTATTTATTAGATTTTTTTCAATTTCATTCTTTTGGTATATTAATTTATATTTTCATTCCTAACATTGATTTAAGTTTATTAATAATAAAATTATGTATAACCATAGAGTAATACACTAATACACTCTTCCAAGTACTCAAGTATACTCATTGGGTATTTCAGAATTAAATAAAATTGCTCTACGTGAATACTCTATAGTCTTTATAATATTTACTCTATGGTATAACGTTTTAATTAACAATGAACATATAAGGTCATAAGCTCGAGAGGGGTGCTAAATATGAAAAAAAAATCGTTTTCATTTACAAATTTAATTATATTTTTATTATATAAACAAAGAATTATTACCTGTTGTTCGCAGGTCGTATATACGCAGATGAGCATTTTTCTACGCTGCAGCATGCGTTTTATACCTGTGATTTCTAAATGTTATCTTTTATGCCCATGTCACTAGTGAACTACAACTTATGCTACTAACATGTAGTTTGCTCCTAATTTATATCGTAATTATTTTTATCTACAAAATTACATCACACCGCCAACGTAGTAGAACAACTATATATTGGCATTCAAAAAAAAGTGCTAAAGTATTCATATATTTTTTAGTACTTTTACTATATTTTTTAGTATTTGTATATTAAAATTAGAAAATTATTTCAGATATAATAATTTTTTGTAAAATATTGAATTAAAAATAAATATATATAATTTTTACGGGTATGTTTAAATCTAAAAATATGTAAATTATTCTTTTGGAATACTAAAATTTTGATTAAAAATTTAATACGGCAATACTGTTACGAGAAAGTTACGTTTTTATTTGTTTGATGTACTGGTCAATTTATATCGTACATGTCAATTTTTAAAGTGTAATCAATTTATTTATTCATGTTTTGTTTTCATTTGAAATTCTAAATAAAAATAAATAGTTTTAATGTTTATTATTTGAAATTAATTATACGCTGTTAAAGAATTTTTTTTAATGTAAGCATATTCTGTGATTAGATTTCAATTGAAAATGTCGACGTAGCATTAGTTATAAAAAAAAGGTTCGTCATAAAAATCCTTTATATATCTTAATTTGAAGGTTTTAAATTTCAATAAAATATTTTTTAGAATTTTTTTATTGTAAAGCACAAAAAAAAAACAAAAAATTACCAAAAAAAGAAAAAAATAGTACGATATTAGTTAAAGTCGATATATTCTTTGTTACAAAGAATTGTGATAAGAAGACTTAATTGGGTTGATGAAGATTTCGCCAAACAATTATAAAAAGATGAGTACTAACTATAATGACATTCCTTTGGGAATTTTAGCAATACAAAAAATTTCAAATGGCTGTTGTCCTAGAACGAGATTTAGAAGAGAACTTTTGTAAGTAACAAATCTGAATTAATATTTTGATAAAAAAAAAATGTCCATAAAATTTGTATATTTATATTTTTGTATTATTTTAGATATAAATCATCAGTAATTTTTTTAACATATATAGCATACACATGTTATCATATGACAAGAAAACCAATTTCTGTAGTTAAATCTGTTTTACATAAAAATTGTTCAGATATATTACCACCTAATTCAGTAAATAATTCATGTGGCTATCCGCCATTTGGTAAGTTCCATTTAAAATCTTTTAAGATTGTATGTAAATATTAGTTCATAGTTCTTTTTTGCTTTTTAACTCACTATAACATGAATATTAAACGTGTTGGTCTCGTGAATTTAATTTATTTATAAAAGAAATGAAAAATAATATTTTTGATAACAGTTCAATACTATTTCAATACATGTGTCGGTTAAATTTTAATTTAATACAATTCAAATGCATTTTACACATATGAAATATGTACCCGTATATTTTTTAAAATAGAGCAAAAAATATTTTAATAAAAATATGTATCAGAATGGTAGTGAATAATCAAATAAAAATCTGTTATGTCTGCTTCTTAAATATTATTCTTTATTATTATTACACATATTTGCTATTTTATACATAAATGAATATTTTTAAGTTTTATTATTGAAAATATTTTAAGAACTATATAAATATTTTTTCAGACACTCCAAATGCTTCATTTTTATTTGGTGCTCTTGATTCAGCATTTCTTTTTAGCTATGCAATAGCAATGTTTTGTTCAGGTTTTTTAGCTGAAAGATGTTCCTTACGTTATTTTTTATCTTCTGGCATGGTATTAACTGGAATATTTACTTATCTATTTGGTGTTGCAAAGACAGCAAATATACACAGTTTAAGTTATTTTATGTTTGTACAAGCAATGGCTGGTATATTTCAAACAACTGGGTGGCCAGGTGTTGTAACAGTTGTTGGGAGATGGTTTGGAAAATCAAAACGAGGATTAATTTTTGGAATATGGAATAGCCACACATCAATAGGAAATATTTTAGGAACATTAATTCCTGCTTATTATGTTGATAAAGATTGGTCTTTATCATTTATTGTTCCCGGTTTTATTATGGGAGTTGTTGGTTTCATATTATTTTTATTCTTAGTTGATTCACCAGAATTAGTATCTTGTAATTCACAAGGTACTGGTTCATCAAGACGTTTATCAGTTGATTCCGATATTGATGTAGAAAATGCAGATGCTTCGATAGTTCCTCAACAGGTATTTTAGTAAAAGTTAAATTCATTAATATTTAAACCCCTATCTAAATTAAATATAGTCTATTTTATAATTTTATTTTTTTTCAATATTTTAGGATATAACATACCGGCCAAACGAACGAACACAATTAATACGAAACAATTCAGACTCAAATATAGTTAATACTTCTGAAAATGCTTCTCCAATCAGTTTATTTTCAGCTATGAAAATTCCAGGTGTTATGGAGTATTCTTTATGTTTATTTTTTTCAAAATTAGTTAGCTATACTTTTATGTACTGGTTACCTTTATACGTCCAATCTGCAAGTAAATATTTCTTTAAAATAATATTCTTTAAAATTAACTAAAAATATTTTATCTTTATTTAGCAACTCTTTCACCAAAATACGCTGCTGATGTTTCAACTGTTTTCGACATTGGTGGTATAGTTGGAGCTATTGCAGCGGGAATGATAACTGATGCAACTGGAATGGCAGCAACAACTTGTGCCGGAATGTTTTTTTTAGCAATTCCTATTGTTAGTATTTTTTTTTTATTTATATATTTAATATACTTTTTAATATATTCTTTCAACATAGTTGCAACTGTATCATTCTTTTGGCGCAGTTTCATTATCATTTGGAATTCTTTTGTTATTTTTAGCTGGTGTATTAGTAAATGGTCCATATGCACTAATAACCACATCAGTTAGTGCTGAACTAGGTTTGTTTAATAATACATAAGCTATTTTAAAGTTTTTACTATTACGAACAGAAGATTAATTAAAAATTTCGTTTAAATTGTTAGGTCAACATAGTTCCCTCGATGGGAATGCAAAAGCTGTTGCAACTGTAACAGCTATAATTGACGGAACTGGTTCAATCGGTATTTATTTTTTTTTTTAATTTTTATTGGTTTAATTTTATAATAATTGTTTTCTAACTTGTAGGAGCTGCTGTAGGTCCTCTTTTAGCAGGTCTTATATCAAGTTCAGGGTGGCAAAATGTTTTTCATATGCTTATTGCATCTGATATACTAGCAATGTTTTTATTATATCGACTTGTATATAAAGAAATCCTTAAACTAAGATTACCTACTAGGATAGAATGATATTCTTATTTTAATGTATAGATTGAAATTTAAATTAATATTTTGAAAATAGTAAATTATTTTAAAATTAATAGATTTTTAATATACTTTTGAATATATAAAAATATAAATATTTATAAGACAAATAATAAAATACATAAATTGTATGAGTAAAACTTTAATATCAAGATTTATATTAAAAAAGATATAATTTTTGAATCTTAAAATTCTAAAAAATTATTAAAAAAAATGGATATTCGTTGTAATTATATCAAACGTTTTTAATATTTTTATTAATTTTATTTTATGAAGTTAAAAATTCTAAAACATTTATATTTTTTTAGCAAAGTTGCTGGAAACAGCATATATAATTAATAAAATATTTTAAATAAGTTTAGAAATTTGAATTCATTCCTTCAAAATGTGTTCATGTAAATTTTGGATTTTCTATTACGTGTTTTGTCCAAACAAAGTATTGTATTTTAAATTTTATATAAACATTTTTATTTGTAATCTCTTCCTGTAAATAAAATAATATTTCATACTAAGTTGCTTTCATTAATTAATTTATTTTGTCTTCCGAACTTTACGAATATTTTCTAAATAAACTGTAGATTACGACAAGGAGTTTTGACAAAAGCTTTCATTTAATAATCGTAGATTTTCCTATAAGAAAATCTAAATACAAGTGATTTTCGAAAGATTTATTAAATTCAAAATCTTAAAATTAAATCAAAATGATTTGAAATGGAATTTAAGACAAATAGTTTTTGCCTTGTTCTTATTCTATATTCAAAAAAAAAAAGTAAAAATCATATTTCAGTTTTTAATTTAAAATTCAAATTTTTATTTATAATTGAATACATGTTTTTTTATCTTTTTATATTTATATTTTTTTTAATTTTTTGTTAATCACAGCAGTCTTGTTTTAAAATGAGTTGTAATTTAAATTTACAATTTATAATAAATTGATATCTTTTTATATTATTTTTTTAATAAATACATAGGAAATTTTAATCGTAAGTTTTTTTTTTTTTTTTTTCAATTTTTAATTTTATTTTTCATAAGAACCTTAAAATCGATTTATCGCTTTTTTTATAACACAGGAAAGTATATTAACTGACAAAACAAATAAATTTGAAAATTAAAAAAAAAAATTTATAACAAAATTATGAAATTAAAGTAAATATTGAAAAATTCTTTGTTTTAAAAAATAATATTAATTGATAGCTAAAAGATAATTCTAAGTTATACAACGAATAGACTTAATAATAATTAAAAGTATTAATATAAAATGATTTTTAATATAATTGCACATTTGTATAAATAATTAATAGGGCGTTATTTAATATATATTTTATTTAAAATTTCCATCTCTATAGTTTTTATTTTAAAGTTCTTTACTCTTTATTAAATGCAAATAAAGACTTTAAATCGTCCCAGATATTTTGGAATGTTGCTAAAAATTTAAATATAGTTATTACAAGTTTTTATTAGTAAAAATTGATTAGAGGCAATGTTTAAATTTTAATATTTTAAACTACTATGTTTAAGTAATTATATACATAAATAAATTTTATACTACAAAATTTTAATTTCATATAGACAAATAAATATGTCGAAACTTTTGTTGCAGAAGTAGTTTTTTTTTTTTCATTTAGATATATAATTTATATAATTATATATATATGTTATCCAAATATTGATGCAGAACTCTATTAGCTATTTAATTTCAAATTAATTTTATTCTATCATTTTTTTCAAAATTCTAGTCCATCTAAAATAATTATAAGATAATCTAATTATATGAGATTATCATTTAAAATAGAAATATAGTTTTTCAAAAATTTGTGTTCAATAAATTAATTTTATTTAAAAATTAGTTCCATTTATGCCACATTTATACCAACATATTTTGGTATTTTATTTGAAAAACTTAGTTTTCAGTTTTTCATTTTGCTTAATAAGTTACGATTTATATTTATAATTATTTAATTTTTTTTAAAGTTAGGTAATAGGTACCAAATAATCTGTGAACAAGTGTAACTTATGTTATTTTTCATAAATAAATTTTTAGAGGAGTTTATAAATGTACTTAAATTGTTTTCCACCTAATGCTTTAAAAAGTTTTTAATTTAATATGAATACTACCATCACTGAACTAAAAATTTTACATTATTAACAATGAATTCTAAAATTAGAAGTTTTGATAGGATAAATTGGCAAGTTTAGTTCAGTTTAGGTTATTTAATATTTTGCTTGTTTGTTATAAATTTTAAACAATCTTGTATTGAATAAAATTTAAGAATTACTTTTTTTTAAGAATTCATATTAAAGTTATCACTCTCATTATATTTTTTTTTATTTAGATATTTTTTAGGATTTGTAAAAAATCTAAACATGTAAAACTTAAAATAAAGCGTGTGCTATGCAATCTTAAATTAAAATTAAGATTGATTCTACAAGTATATTAATTAACAAATTTCAAGTCAACAAAAATTTAACAAAGAATTTTTCAACCTTAACTTTTAGGATTTTTCAATTAAATTTCTATTTCTTTTGCTTTTAGGTTTACTTGAATTTTTAATTTTTTGATTCAGTAGAATTACATAATTTTATAATTTTTTATTTAATTTAATTCAAATGATTTAATTTTTTTTTTTGAAATTAAAAATTTATATAATTGGAAGAAATACAAAAATTTTAATTTTGAATTTCTAATGGAATGTTATAATATTTAAATAATCCATTAATTTGTATAATTATTTATAATACATAATAATTCTAAAATTAGTTTCTATTTATTTATTTATTTATTTATATATTTTTGTTTTTTTTTCGAAGCAAATTTTTTTCTAAATTATTTTTTTTCGTCTTTTCATTCTCTTTTCTCTAGTTTATATATATTTTTTTTTATACTCGAACTTGGGATTCTACTTTATTTTTTTTTTAGCATCGTATTATATTATTATAAATTTTATTCAAAACCTAATCTACTAAATATGATATTTAAAAATTTTAAATGGGATTAATTAAAAATTACTTTTAATAAATTTGGAAAATTCTTACACTAAGATAATTCTTTTTTTTCATATAACTCACTATTTCTCTCTAATGACTAACATATTTTTTTATTACTTTTCCTTCTCGTAAATTTTGGTCGATTATTAATAAAATTTTACATTGTAATAATTTGTGCATTTTACAGCTTCTTGTTACTTCGAATGGTTTGGTATTTTAATAATATGTAATTTAAATTTAAATTTTATATGATTTTAATTTTTTTTTAATTATACATATTTTAATTATTTCTCCTTGAATAGTCTATTAGATTTCAAGGATAATCTAAAATGTTTTTTTCCATTTGTTTAAAATTTGATAAACTTTTTTACTTTCAATAAAAAATCAATTAGAAATCGAAGATCAAAATAAAATTAACATTATAAATATGTTGCTTTAGGACATATATACTTTAATTTAAAACCAATAACAAATAAATTTTAGTTTTTCTATATATTTATTATTTATATGTTTGAAGAATTGGCATGAAATATAGTTTATTTTTCACAACATTTTGATTATATAATTACTTTGATTTTAGAAAATTTTCTAAGACAAAGAGGTTTTTATTAAAAAACATACTATCAACAAAGCATCATAGGAAGATTACGAAGGCTAATTAAATTTTTTTTTTTAAGTTACTGGTCACTGATCAAACATTTTCTGCTTCGAATTTTTTTTTCAATTCTTAGAACAGAGTTGAGAGTTTTATTAGTATACTTTACTAGTGTATATTAATAAAACCTGGTAAGTTTTTAAATAAAATTAATATAATATTTGCGTATTAAAGCACTACGGAATCAAAATAATAATATTTCTTATATTGGTTATTATAATTTTAGTTAGCCAGAGTGGCAGAAAATATTAAAAGTCGATGAAAAGTAATTGAAAACTTTATATATTTAATTAGAGTCTGATTCACATTGGTTATTCATAGTTAGGAAAACTGAAAACCAAAAAAGACTTTTTCAATAACTTTTTTTTATGGTTTTAGGAATCTTTATGTGATATGTAACCCAATTTTTACTAAATTTAATATTCAAATTTTATCTAATAATTTTGAATATATACCATATACTAATTATATGATATATTCCTTTTTTGTTTTAAGATATGTACAACCAAAAAGTGAAAAGCTAAACCCATAATTAACATATTTTGTTTTAAGCGATAGTATAAAAACATTCTATTATATTTTCCTTGTACATACCTACTTCTAATTGCTTGTACATAAAAATAAAATTATAAGAAAAAACAAAACTTATAGATAGGCAACAAAATTAAACTGTTAATGAACTAATTAATTGTTGACATAGTTTACCATATTCAAATTGATCACCAGAAATGCGTCTTAATTTAATACCCTTACCATTGTCTTTATTTCGTCCTTCGCATAATTGCAATTCAATTTGTAATCCACTTGAATATTCTAAATTTAAATTCGATAACACATCAACATTACTGTTATGACCGTAACCAGCACTACTACATACATTACTACCAGACATAATATTATCACTAAACAAATTATCAGTATGCATATCGTTTGTTGCATCTACAATTTTATTTAATACAAAACCTTTAGGCGGTATTGTAGAGTCTATTGTTTGTTTAACTAATTCAATTAATTTATCCGTATCCAAATTGGCGCATTCATGTGGTAAAGGAACCTCATAGCATTCATCTGAAGACATACGTCGACATATTTCTGATATTGAATCAGGTGTTAAACGACCTGATTCAGTTAATTGATCACCAACTTCTGAATGTGAATCGTTTCCACTTTTAAAACCAGAACTAGCCGCTGATGGAGGTTCTTGACCGCAAGGAGATAATTGATTTGTTGAATCATTACTTAAACTATCATCACTAAAACCTAATGATTTATCACTTCCCCTTCGATGATATGGATCATCAGTTATATCTGTATGATCTTGTAAGTGAGTTTTGATTATACTATTACATTGATTAATAACTGTTGTATTGCCAGCTGTAACACTTTCAGTTTCAATACTGGCTTTGCGCCCCACTCCACGCGTTATCGAAGGCATATCATTACTAGGTTCAGTTAATATTAATCCTTGAAGTGTTACTGAACTATTAATATTTTGAGCTTCAAGCGAGTCACAATCTGAATCACGACTATTTTCTGATGATAGTGCAACTAAAGTAATTTCACTTCCTTGAACATCTGTTAAACAAATTTGCGGATGCGATAACTGACTACCAGGAGATTCATCACCACTTGTTATCAACATAGGACCGGTACAACTATCGCCACTAGATGGGCTGGAACTGCTTCCATTACCATTGCCCGTTAAAGAATTTTCTTCTTGTATAATACATAAATTAGGTGACGCTGGTGGTGTAGGAACAATTCTCACTTGTTGAGCTGGTGACAAATTAAGGGGTTTAAAATCATAAAAACTTGGCGGCATCCAATTGACTGCTATATTAGAATTGTTCGTTGATGAAACAGCAATAGAATCGATTTCACTCACATCCATTGTTAAATCTAATGGCTGATTTGCTGCAACAGCCGCTGCTGTTTCACATGCCGCAGATGTTCCACGTGTTATAGAGCCTCCTCCACCAGTGGTTAAAACACTAATACCTTAAAAATTTAATATTGCAAATATTAAATTAAAATTCTTTTATATTGATTTAGTTTTACCTTTTGTAATTTGATGTAATGGTGAAGCACCGCCACCACCATAGAAAGGATTAGGTGATGAGCAACCACTATAACTAGTATAAATTGGAGATGGACATCCGCTACTGTTAGTACTACCAGGTAAATTGCTATTCAAATTATTTGTTAAATTGATATGATGAGCTCCAATACCACTACCATTACCACCAGAGGCAACATTAACACAATTTCCTCCACTCATTGCCGTAAAACAATTTCCACCAAAAGTTGGGGTATTAAAACCACTTGTATTAGTTACACTAGTACTACCTTGTAAGAATTTGTTATTTGATGTATTAGTTAAAGGTGAAACACTATAACTAAACTGATGTTGTCCAATATTTTCGAATTGATTTGGTTTCTGGTTGGTATGTGCTACTAAACCTATATGTTGTGCTAAATCATGTGGTATATGACGAGATGATACAATATTTTTTGCCACATCAAAAGTTATACGACTTTCTTTTACAAGACGATCTAATACAGGCACTATTTTCATAATTACGTCGATGGGTACTTCAATATCTTGACGCAAAAAATGTGAATTATTTGACGGTTTACCATGAATCGGGGAGCCTTTAAATATAAATAATTATTTTAAGTACGATATAATATATATTTTTAACAAATTTCTTATTTACCAGGCAAGCTTATGGAATTATCAAGTGGTGGTGTTATTAAAAAGTTTCTCTGAGCTATTCCTTTTTGTAAATACTGACATTCTTGAAGCGGCCCTTGAAATTGTGCTTTACTACCTTCTGATGCACGTCTAACTGGACTATATCGACCTAATTAATATTTAAAAATAAAAAATTAATACATTAAATTTATATTTAGAAAAGGGAATTATAAAATAAACATAAAGAAAGCAATAAAACACGTGACATATATCAGTAAAAGAATAAAACAGATATTTTTTTCAATATTAAAAACAAAAATTATAAAAAGCTAAAAAATAAAATGTTTTTTAAAAATTTAAACTACTACAACTCCATAAACATAATTTAACTTTTCGAATAAATGAAAATTTTTTATAATTAAAAATAACCCATAAATTTTAACCAACAAGGTTTTAAACGTGATTAGATAAATATATATTTTGTAACTCTTAAGTAACTGTGAAAATAAAGATTTTTTTAGTATCTAGCATCAAACAGATCTATAATTAGTGAATTTACCAAAAAACACGTTTCAAAATTTGAGTAAAACCAGTTAGTAAATGTTTTTATATATTCTAGATGATTGGTTAGTTAAGATATTAGATTATTTCGTTTTTTCTTTTATAAAAAAAGAAAAAAAATTTTCTTACCGACTTCTTGGACTGTAGGTAGTTTACCAGCTGCAGCTGTTCTGATATGTCGACGACTACCCATACAAATTGCTACGGCTGATGACGGCATTGTTAATAATGGTAAAGATAAAGGTGTTGGCAAAGATTGCATTTGACCAATAACATTATTATTTGTTGCTGATAACGAGCATGATACCGCAGCTGCAACAGCTGACGAAGAAGAGGACGTACATGAAGAGGATGTTTTTTGTGAAAGTTGACTAATTGAATTTGGTGGACTTTGTGTTTTTTGTAAATTTTGATTTTGCATTTTAAGCGCTGGCGGTAAATAATTTCGATTCATACGAGCTTCTACTTCGCGTATTAATTCTGGACTTATTACTATAGTATTTTATTTGTTTTGTTTTGTATTTTAATTTAATTTTTTATTCGGTATAATTAAAAACGTCAACATTTTTTTTTGTTTTATAGACGATATATATAATACGGATGGGATAATTAATAAAGGATAGGAACACAAAAAGCAATTACATAATAAGTTTTTTTTTACAATCAATTTTAACGCCATCGAATTTACAGCACACAAAATCATTATTATTTTTTTTAATTTAGCATTTTTTTTTTAACACAATTTATATTTAAAAAAATAAATTAAACATCCAAAACAGAGTAAATTAAACACATAATGAAAATAAAATAAAAAATAAAAAAAAAAAAATTAAGGAAAATTAATAAAAATTATAATATTAAATTTTTTTACCACTTTTGCAATTGAATATTTAAAAAGAAACTTTTTTAATAAGATCATAAATCGCTAAAGTGATAAAAATTATTTTAAATTAAAAAAAAATATAAAGATTACTCTAGCAAAACATGCAATAACTATTAAAACTTTAATATTTTTTGCAAAAAAAAATTAACCGCACTTTAACTGAAACACGAAAAAATTACCAGGTGGTCTTTCCATAACAGTTAAAAGACCTGTACGTCTTGTTCGGCTACCAGATTGTGGAGCTGGAGAATGAGATAACGTAGGATCTAATGAACCTTCGGCTAAATCATCAGTACAACCAACGGTATGACGTTTCGAACAACCACGTCTTTGCATATATCTAAAATAATTAAAATTAAACTTTCGATAACAGGAATTAATTTTAATTGCTATTTAACCTTTGAATTTCATCACTAGTTTCTTCACCAGTTTCTGTTGGCATTTGACCCATAACACCTAGCAAAGAAAGATTTTCAAATAAATTCACATTTTCCTGCTGATTTAGTTTCATATCGTTTGTATTCTGATAAAATCCTTGCATTTGTGATTCAGCTGCTTGCTGGTTTTGTTGAAGTAATTGAGCTGCTTTTTGTTGAGGATGATGAATATTACTAGTTGAGGTTGGATAAAATATATGCAAATTAGCTCCACCATCTGATGCTCGTCGTCCAAAAGCATTTGCTGAAAAAATAATATATATTTAGTACTTATTTGTAAATAAAATTAATTAATTATATAATACTAACTTGCTCCCATAACAGTTGGTGGTTTCAATAAATGCTGGTCTTTGATTGTTAAATTTTGTAAAAGTTGATTTTGTAACATTGGTAGATTTGTAATTGGTAAATGTTGGTTGTCTTTATCATCACATTTGAAATTAATTGGAACATTTGGATTAGCTAATGCTTGCTCATGTGCCACATCACCAGGACCAACAGTATGACGACGTGCATTACCTTGTGCAGATAATGCCGATGAATTTTGTATTGTTAAATGATTTTCATTCTGTTGCTAAAAAAAAAGAATTTTTTATTTATAAGTAGAATAAATTTTCTATTATTTAAAGTATCTTTTAGGAATTAATAATTTAAATAAAATATTACACTTACTTCGCTTTGCTTTACCATACTACTATCTCCATCTGCATCAATAAATATTTCTAGTTCTAGTGGTACATCTGCCCAATTTGATATGGATGTTGAAAATGGTGTTGAATTTGTAAGTGGACTTAAACGATCTACAGATTCTTGCTTAACTGGTTCAGAACGGTCAACAATACCAGTTGTAATACTTGTTTTACGATTTCTGAAATAAGGAAAGTTTAAAAATATAAAGCCCCGTTCAGACAATCTTTTGGAAACTATTTTTAATGAAGTAGGAAATATTTAACAAAAAATATTAGATAATTCGAGCGCAAATATAAGTAAATGCACCGAAATTTATTTGTTCTGTTTAAGACAAAACTGAAAATTTGAAAACAAAAAGTTCTATTCTAATGCGTCTCATTTTTTCGAAAGATAGTTATTCATTTATTAAACTGCAAATTATAATTTAATTTTAACATTTTTTTTTTAATTATATTATAATTATATTTAATTATAAAACTAAACTTGTGATTTAATTTATTTAAAAGTTACTTTTACTTTTTAAAATTTAATGTTAAATTTAACTTTTTTTCATTTGTTCTTGATTTTTAACCAAGTACTTAATTAATTTAACTAACCATATAATAAATTTTATATATAAAATATATGTTTATTTTAATTTAATTACCTAGAATATGCTAAACTGGCATGTTGTTGTAATTTATGTTGTTCTCTACGTTTCATTTGTAATTTATCATAAAGTAAATTATAAATTGCATATATATTATCGAAACGACTTTTATGTACTGAATGCGCAATCATATCAGCTGTTAAACCAGGTAATTGTAACATGTGGGTCATTACAGTTGAATCTAAATTTGTTAATTCATTTTGATTATTGACTGCTGTTCTAACATCAATAATCATTGAATGCCATTCCAATAACCATCGATGTTTTGTTATTTGTTCTAATGTATAACGTCGTTCTGGTTCTACTACCAGCATATGACGTATAAGATGTTCGCAGTCTAGGAAATATATACTTTAAATATATCTAAGTAAAATAAATGAAAAAAAAAAATAAATTACCTTGTGACATAAAATATGGAATACGAAACTTTCCAGTAACGACACGACTTTTTAATTCTAATAATGTATTACCATCGAATGGTAATGCACCACAAACTAATGCATACAAACAAACACCTAAACTCCATATATCTGCTTTAGGACCATCATATTTGAGGCCTTGAAATACTTCTGGTGCAGCATAGGGTGGTGAACCACACCATGTCGTCAGTGGGGTTCCATGTTTAAAATGATTACTAAATCCAAAATCAGCTAACTGCAATATATTAAAAAAAAAAAAATAAAATTCAAATTAACTTAAGAATTATTACATATGAGGAACTAGAGTTTACCTTAATATTCATATCCTTATCTAAAAGTATATTTTCGGCTTTTAAATCTCGATGTACAACATCTTTGGAATGGCAGTATTCTACAGCTGTAACTAATTGGGCAAATAAACGTGCTGCTTCTTGCTCTTTCATTCTTCCATTAACAACTAAATGATCAAAAATTTCACCGTGTGCAGCATATTCTGTTACCATATAAATCATGGTATTCGATTCCATAACTTCATACAAACGTGTTATATGGGGATGTCGTAATGATTGTAATATTGAAATTTCACGATATGTTTTTGCTAAATATTCACTATTCAAACATGTTTTATCAACTATTTTAATTGCAACCTATAATAAAAAATTTAAATTAATTATTATAATTATTTAATAAATTTTATGAGAAAAGTAGAAAATATTAAATGCTAAATAACTTTTGATAGTAACTAGTTATAGTAATAAATAATCTAATTACAAGCTTTTACAAACATATAAACATATATAATATGAAAATTATAAAAAATATAAAAATGTATCGATATTTTTTATATACATATATATATATATAACTAACAACTTAACAAAGTTTCAACTAAAAAAAAACTCACAAGAGGTTTACTTTAATATATTTTGTACTTATAAGTTATAAAAGTCAATCAAAGTTTATGATAATATAATGAGTTACTGAGACAAGGTATTACAATACCTTACTGAATAGTGCAGCTGTTTTACAGTACAAAATATTTGTTACAATTTAACTTAATTCAATATGAAATGTATCTATAAAGAATTTCTAACTAAATTACAAAAAAAAAAATTGGAAATTGTTACTGATTTAATTACATGTAAAATAGCTGAAATTAATTTCAATATAATTTTGCATAAAGTTACATTATAATAAAAGCAGTATGTATAATTATTAACAAAATTAATTTTAAACTCCACGAATTAATATGAATGCAATTTAGTCCGTAAATTAAAATCTAAGACTTTTCGTAAATCATAATCAAGGAATATGTTTCAATTTACTATAAATATAGTTGGGTTGCGATAAGGGTGGAAAAAGAGTGGTAAAAAAGAATTTAAACGGAATTTAATGTCAAGTCTTTTGCGTATATTGAGGGTTTTACCTATTTCAGAGAGCAGTTAATGTTTCTTAATTCAAGAGTGGGAAAACTTGAACAGTATAAGTTTTAATGCTTTAAAAGCCCAGAGTTGTCTGTCATTAATTAAATGAACCGATTGTGTACCTTATATTTATTTTAGGTATATAATTATATAAAACTTTCAATCTCTCCAAAAATTAGGCAAGAAAATAAATGTAAATTTTTCGTAAAACAACCATATATTTTTGATAGCTGCGAAACATAGAATCGCTCTAAGACGGTTCTAAGTACCTCAAAATTGAGTTTAAAGAATACCATGACCAAAATTATAAAAATTTTAACAAATGTAAAATCGTTCTAAAATGCTTCTAAGTGCCTTAAAATTGAGTTTAAAGTTTACCAAGACCACAATTTAAAAAAAAAATTTGGTTTACATGGATATTATAAAATTTTACACGAATTAAAACTAGAATCGCGCTAAAACGCTTCTAAGTGCCTAAAAATTTATTTAAAAGAATTCCATGAAAAATTATAAAAATGTTTCGGGTTCTTAAGCAGGAGTAAAAATACTTTACATCTCCAAATCTACTTAAAATATATATAACCTATATTCGGCCAAGACATGTATATATATTTAATTCTCAAATATTTGCTAGAATACCAAGCACTGTTCTTTTATATCTGGATTATATACAAAATATGAAAAAAATTATTAAGTAACCTATTCCCTCTGGTTGTATTTTAATATTTGTGAATCCTTTTCACTATAAAAAAATACTTAAGTACAAGTTTATTTTTTAAACAAAATTTTTAAAAGACATGTTTGGAATAAAATAATAATATATAGGTACATAGATTTGTTTCCCCATGATTTCTTTTTTAAAAAAAAAAGTTAAACTAGAAAAAGAGGCCAGAAGATTTTTTAAAATATTTTAAGTAAATTTATATAATGTATATTTATATAAAGTTATACTTATTATAGTCGCGAATAAAAAAGAAAAAATTTTAACACATTTGCAAATTTTCAAAGAATAAAATTGAAGGAAATCCTTGTTTTTTATTTAAATATCAAACAGACATCACATGACCCATTTCTAGATTTCGATTTCATAAAACGAGGTGTCTCAATAAAATTTGTTCAACAATTTTTATTTTTACTTAATTTTTTAGATATATACTTATATTTTTTTGGAGGAACCCGGTTTTATACAATCATAGCTTAGAATTATGAACGGAGGAACGAACGGCTTAAGTTTTATGTTTTTATAAAGTCAACGACAATAGTTTGACCATTATCTCAAAAGTATTTCCTAGTTACAATCTACCCTATCATATCCTTTCTTCTTGAATCGTAACCCTTGACTACTTCAACTATTAAAGGGGGTTTTATTTATTCATTCTCTCATTTTTTCTTGAATTTGCCTACAATATTTACATTATATTGATTTAGTTAAATCATAAAATTTTTCAAGTACTTATATTTAATTACAAAAATTTCCCTAAAGTATATTGGCTATTTACTTTAATGCTCAAATTTACGATATTAAAATTTATTTCATTTTCAAAAATATTTTCGATTTTATCCCAAACCGTTGTTAAAACAATATCTAAAAAAATGAATTATGGAAGTAAGTAAGTTCTTATTTGACAATTACATAATAAATTATAATTAAATATTTTTGACTATTTAAAACTATAAGTATAGTTAAGTACTTAAGTACTTATGTAATCTTATTTAAGTTCCCTCGTATTCTTGTTTTTTAATTATTTGATTTTAAAAAATTGTAACTTTGTTGTAATGTAAATGGGTGATTTTTTTTTTTATTGCACATTTCATGTCCTGGAATCAATTTTTTTATAATTTTTTAAATAAGTAAAATACAGAAAAATTAATAATTAATATTAATTTTACAAACGATTCCCCATTGCCCCCATTTCATTTGAAAATTCTATGTTAAACAGTTTTTCTTAAAAATTAAAAAAGCATACGGTACCTATAGCAAAATGCTATGTCCCCAAGCTTAATTTTTTGACTTTTGGATTAATTTTTTCTGTTAATACTGCCTTTGGTATAAATTGGGTAATCAAGACTCTAAATTATAGTTATTATAAGTTTAATTTTTTTATTTTAGAAGCGGTAAAAATTTTGTTTAACCTTTTTTTTAGCAAAATAAATGATGTCCCTAGGTTTTGTCCATTGTGTTACCGAAGCATTACTTTTTAAATTAAAACGGTTTGTTTCTTAAATAAGTTGCACGGCTCTTGTTATTTGTCAAAAACTATTTATTATTTTTATTCTGTTGTTGAAAAGTTTTCAAAAAAATAGCTATAATTAAAAAAAAATTAAATTTTCCAAAACGTATAAGTATGTATTTTTATTAATTGTCCACTATGTTACCATGTTTATCTCGACTTAAATACAAATTAAAATATTTTATTATATAAAATATGAAGTAATAAAAAGAGCACTTTTAGAAAAAACTAATTTTTATATTATGTGTTCAATAAATTATGATATTTTTAAATAATTCAGTAAAATTGTCCATTGCGTTACCTGTCCATTGTGTTACTATTAGCGCGGTAACGCAATGGACAAATTGGTAACGCAATGGACTTTTTGGTAAGAAATTGGTATAGTTCTAAAAAAAAAATGCTATAATATTATTAATTGTTAATAGAATATGCCCAAACCCAATAAAAAAAATCTTTCCCACCTGCTAAAAAGCAGAGGAGGTAGAGGGAAAGACGAAAACTTGATTTAAAGACGGCTATAAAAAAAAAGGCTATAAAAAGTGAAATATTATCACAAAAATAAAAATCTGATTGAAAAGCAAACTCCTCGCCAATTTCTTAACATTTTCTTTATAATTTTCAATGCTAATGTATTTAATTAATTTTTTTTTTTTGACTAGAGTCCCCTATGTTACTTTTTTGTCCACTGTGTTACTTTTTGTCCCTGTTTACAAAGACTTTATTTTTATTTTCATTTAATTTTAAGATACTTTATTTAAGTTTTGTTTAATTAAAATGATATATAAATATTATTTGTATTTTAATGTGATATGAAATATTCTATACGTGCTTGCTGTAACAGCGAAAATCAATATTTTTTGAAATTTTTTTGATAAAAAGTAACACGACGGACATAAATTTTCAAATTTTTTTAACTTATATACTTTTTTTTATTAATTTTTAAATAGCAATTTTCTATTTATAATAAATAAAATACGAAAAGCTGATTACTGCTTTTCTTATTTGTTTTTTTACATTTATATAACATTTTACATTCTAGTAACGCAATGGACAAATCTGCGGAGCTCAGTTTACTAATTTTGTTCTAAAATGTGTAATTTTGACAAAAGTGTACAGCTCATTTCAGAATATTGTAGTGAAAACTAGAAACTTGCTTAATAAAATACCATGGCTCATAAAAAAAGAAAAATAATTTAAAATTTAAAAATTTTGAAATGTGCAAGAAAAAAAATAATCACCCAAATACAAAGGAAGAAAAAATATTTTCAAATAATACTTATATCAATAACTAAGTACTTATAGTTACAAACCTTGTCATTTAATTGTATTGTACAATTTGGTAATGGAATTTATTATATCACAGACAGCCATTAAATGGAAATGAATTAATCGTTACATTATTTGTTGTAATTTCTTTAGGGTTTTTGTATTTTTATTAAAATATTGCAAAAAATTTAACATACTTGTACAATAAATTTAATAAGTAATTACTTAAACCTTAAAAAATTACAACAGAGATTACACAAAAAATTAAAATGAAATTTAGCTTTATTTCAATTGATTACAAATTTTGAACATGCGGTAAATACTGTAATCATTCCCAATAAACAGCTTAAATTTAACAGAATGTGTTTTTATATTTTAAATAAAAATTTAAACAAGTACTTATTATAATATTACAATTACTATAAGTAGATTTATATCTAATTACTAAATATTGATTAATTGTAATCATTAATAAGTAAGTATAGCTCGAATTTGTAAGAAAAGTTTTGTAAGTGATAACAGATAAGTAAGATTCGATAGGTAAAGAAAATAAAAAGTAATCAATGTGTTATATTTAAGTACTTAGTACTTATATAATATTGGTAGTGATTTTATCTTTTGTAATTTTGTCAAAGTTTATTTAATTACCATATTCCGCATAATTTATGAATAACTTTTCAAGTAAAATATTTCACGAGGACATTTTCTATTATTTTACATATATGTACATATATATATATATATATGTAGTACATATACTTGTATACATTTTCGAATTGTAGTTTTTAAAAAAAAAAATTTTTATATTATTTTTACATTTGCAATTTTGATGGTCTTCCGAGGAGCGATTGGCGATTGCAATAGTAAAAAATAAATGCATATATACATATACATACTTAGTATAAAATTCTAAAAATAGTAGTAGGTTTCCGTTTAAATTTGTTATGCTTTAGTTTTTTGTTTTTTTATCATTCCTAAATCTATAATAGTTACTTATTCTTATATATTTTTGAACAAAAACATATTATAAAAGATATTAGTTGACATTTGTATTTGTTCTTGTTTTTTTTTTTTTATAAATTCGATTTTCGTCCTTTAATAAAAAGGACATTTGTATAAGGTTTTTTTTTTTTAAACATTAAATATGTATAGTGAAAATTATAAAACAATATTTAGTATTAAAAAAGTTGAAAATTTCATATGACATTGAAATATTTTAGTATTGCTTTGTTTTATTTTTTAGTAAGTATTACAATTGTACTTATAATTACAATGTGGTTTTTTTTTTAGAACAAAATATTTTATTTTTAATTTTACGAAAATTATTATTAAAAATATTGGAAATTCTATGGTTATTTTAAAAACTCTTTTTTTTTTTTGTTGTAAGTGTATATTTATTTTTCAATAGTAATTTTTATAGTAAAAACTTTTGTAGGTGTATTATTTTATATTTACTCGTAAGTAGTCAAATAAAAATGGAAATACTTATATTTTGTTATATCGTATATATATATATATAACAAAAATGAAAGAATACTATATACGAGTATTGTATAATAAAGTTGGTTGTTTTTTTTTTTAATGTAACATGATAAAACTATTGACCTTCAAATAAAAAAAATTTTTAACAAGGTTAGGTTTCTTAGTTAGTCAATACGCAATTTCTATTAAACAGAATTAAATAAATAAATTATATTTTGAGGTTAAATGATCCTGCAAAATTTATAAATTTAAAAAAAAAAAAACTTGAATATTAAATAAGTGCCATGAACATCGCAATCAAAATGGTAATTTAATTTTTTTAAAGCACTAAGTATCTAAAAATTTTAACATTTCATTATTCATTTGTATAGTTGTAATTTCAGTTGAAATTTGCAAATTAAAACTTAAGATAAGTACTTGGACAAATTCTGACATTGATAATATGATGTATTTAGTTTCTTTTTAAATTTCTAATAAGTACTTAATTCAATTTTGTAACTACGGTTTTTGTATAATTAAAGTATTCTATAAACCATTTCAAATTTCTAATTATTGAAGACGTAAAAGAGTCGGAAAAAATCAAGGATACGCCCGTACAATTTGTAATTTATCAAAAAATCTATACTTTTGCACTTAGAAATGTTTTAGAGCGATTCTAGCTTAAATTCGTGTTCACTATTAAAATTTCATAATTTCCATGTGACTATAAAAAATTTACTTTGAGAAAATTAATTACAAAATAAAATTTTTAAATTTCTGACTAAGGCCCCAACCTAATTAAAAACGTACGACATAAAACGCAAAATGTAGACGCCGTATGTCGATATGTTGATTTTTTATTTTGTGTTATTTTGAATATGTTTAAATATTTCTTAGTTTTTTATAAAAATCTATTGTTTTGGTAATCAAACATTTTATTCTTGAATTAATAACTTTTTCATATATTTTTTTTGGAAATGGAATTAAGAATTGAAATTGGTCTTTAGTTACCACAATTTTCTTTTGACCCACTTTTGTGAATAAAAACTAAATATGCTTTTTTTAACAAATCAGGAAATATACCGTTAGTGGAAATGTCAATTATCAGTTTGACTAAAGATTGCGTTATACTATTTATCAACTCTTGTAGATCTCTTACTGTTATTTTACCAATCCTGGAGTAGCATTTTTATTTAATTTCACAATAATTTGATGGACTTCTTTTTTTATTAACTGGAATAAGAAAGAACGGGTTAATATTGCTTAAGTTTTGTGAACAGTTAGTAACATTGCTAGTAACATAATATTTGCACACACACTAAGAAAATTTGAAAATTGCATAACAAGAATGGCGCTATGCTGGAACCCTCAAGGATAAGGACAAGAACAAGAACAAGAGGAAGGCCCAGAATAACATGGAAAAGAACAGTGCTTGATGAAATAAATAAATGCGAGATCTCCTGGAATGAAATTAAAGAAACAGCTAGAAACAAAGAAGAATGAAGACTTCAGGTTGAAGCTCTATGCTCCCTAGTGGAGGAAAAAAAAAATAACAATTGCATTGGAGTTCTCTAATAGATTTGAATTGGTATCAGCAAAAAATATATAATTTGACTATTCATTATTATTAGAAAGAAATTTCAAATAGTTTTTAAGTTTAAGAAAACCATTGAATATTATCTTTGTCATTAATTGAAGTAGTTTGATTCAATTATTTTCTATTTACTTACATACTTTTTTAAGATCTCTTTTAAAAATGAACCATAATACTTTTATGTATATGTATTGTCATTTTTCTTTTAATCTAGGTTACTAATTTAAATATAACTAATCATTGTTTAGTAAATAAGTATATCCCAAATTAATTTCAAACAATTTGCTTTTTTTTAAAATAACTGAATACTTAAATTCCATTGGTAAAAGTTAAACAGTTAGTTATATATATAGTTAAGTCAAATTGTAAATCTAAAGAAGCATGAAGCGTGAAATGTTTTTAATTAAATGATAAATTTTGAATGCAAAAATAATGTTTTTTTTTTATTTTGGTTTTTCTTAAGTACTCACGACACCAAAAAACAATTCTTTAAAATATATATATGAAGTACTTAAATTTAAAAATTTAAAAATTTTTGAAAAATCGCGTGTTTATTTTATTGTCAATTAAGTGGTTATAATCATTAATATAAGTAATAAGTAATAATTATTATAATAAAATTCAAAATAATTTGGTTCAAGTGCAATATTTAACAATATTTTTTTTTAAATTGTATACACTATACACTATAGCGCTTGTGAAAGATTTTTAATTAAAAATGCTATGATCTCAAATTGTATATAGATATGTCTTTTAAATTTAAGTAAATAATTCTATTGTTTCGAAAAATATTTTAATAGAACCTGTGAAATTAAGAAATATTAGTGTTCTCTAATAAAATAATATAAATCTTGATGGAAATCTTTATGAATTTAATATGCGGACGGTAGTTAGAGGGGAACTTTAATTCACTAAATGCACAAGTCAATATGAATACCTTAACAATTGAATTATATATATAATTTGCTTAACGTTTTTTGGGAGCGTAACGAAACCTAATTATTTTTAATCATATAGTCCCAGAAACTTATTTATTAAAATCCTATTTTTTTTAGAAAATCTTATTTTTTTTGGTAAATCTTATTTTCTTATCAAAAATCTAATTTTTAATCTCACTCTAAGCTCAGTGGTAAAGTGGCAATCAAAAAGTCTCGGGTTCAAACTCTGGTCGGATATTAAGAAGTTCAAATGTCAAATGGGCAAAGGATTATTATTATCAAGGCAATATTTACTATTGTCTTGAACAAATCTTAAAAGTACACTTAGACAAGAACAGGACTAGATATCTAAAAAGTACACTTAAATAATTGTCCAAAAATTTTGAGATTATGTACCTATTTGCAAAATGCTGAATAGATGGTTTTGGAATCAGAACTTGCTCTTTTCTGGAATATCTATATAGGTGCGGTATATAATCTCGTTTTAACATAATTTTGTTTTACAAAATACCGTTTATTTTGCCTCAAATTTAAAGTAGTTTATGCATGTTTGTAAGAAATATTATTAAGTGGAATTTTAGAGTTGGATTTAAAAAAAGAGTTTCACTTTTTCCAGACTATTTATTTATAATATGAATATGTATATATGCGAAGTTCTCAATTAGTGGGTATTTTAGAGAGATGCATTCAATGTCAAGGTATAATACGCCTTTACATAAATTACGTAAATATATTTTAATTAAGTACTTACGTATAAAATCATATGTTTTCATTAAAATGTCCAAAAATTTGAACAATTAAAAAATATCTAAGATTATGAAAATTTAGAATAAAAATTATCAAATAGGTACCCAAACATGCCATCAATATCATAGGTACATATTGGCACAATAATGAAATTACTGAAGATATTTTTAAAATTAGGATTGACTTACTTAAATGAATTTCAAATACAATTAACTACTATACATGAGTTAGTACAAGGTTTACCTTTATAACATATTGAACATCTTTGATTTCAAATGATAATCTGTGAGTCATAAGTACTATAGTTATTCAGTATTAAATTAAGTTATTTGTTTATATTATTTATTAAGTTAATGTAATTTTATTGATATTAAATTATTAATAAAAAACCACACCCG